>JAWNPJ010000076.1:0-499132 GCA_035047585.1 Drosophila monieri | reverse complement strand
TCTTTCACTTTTTGCGAATATCTCGGCTATTTCGCATCCAATCCAAAAAAGGAGCTCCATTTGTGATTCAGGGAACTAATCCCCGTCGATCCTCATCAAAGGATCTTAAATATTCTTCAAATTTAATTTTGGCCCTTTTTTCGGCCAAAATCATGATGGTACCCCTTGGAAAAGTGCGGAATCCCGCAACCTACGCTTTTCTTTCACTTTTTTGCGAATATCTCGGCTATTTCGCATCCAATCCAAAAAAGGAGCTCCATTTGTGATTCAGGGAACTAATCCCCGTCGATCCTCATCAAAGGATCTTAAATATTCTTCAAATTTAATTTTGGCCCTTTTTTCGGCCAAAATCATGATGGTACCCCTTGGAAAAGTGCGGAATCCCGCAACCTACGCTTTTCTTTCACTTTTTTGCGAATATCTCGGCTATTTCGCATCCAATCCAAAAAAGGAGCTCCATTTGTGATTCAGGGAACTAATCCCCGTCGATCCTCATCAAAGGATCTTAAATATTCTTCAAATTTAATTTTGGCCCTTTTTTCGGCCAAAATCATGATGGTACCCCTTGGAAAAGTGCGGAATCCCGCAACCTACGCTTTTCTTTCACTTTTTTGCGAATATCTCGGCTATTTCGCATCCAATCCAAAAAAGGAGCTCCATTTGTGATTCAGGGAACTAATCCCCGTCGATCCTTATCAAAGGATCTTAAATATTCTTCAAATTTAATTTTGGCCCTTTTTTCGGCCAAAATCATGATGGTACCCCTTGGAAAAGTGCGGAATCCCGCAACCTACGCTTTTCTTTCACTTTTTTGCGAATATCTCGGCTATTTCGCATCCAATCCAAAAAAGGAGCTCCATTTGTGATTCAGGGAACTAATCCCCGTCGATCCTCATCAAAGGATCTTAAATATTCTTCAAATTTAATTTTGGCCCTTTTTTCGGCCAAAATCATGATGGTACCCCTTGGAAAAGTGCGGAATCCCGCAACCTACGCTTTTCTTTCACTTTTTTGCGAATATCTCGGCTATTTCGCATCCAATCCAAAAAAGGAGCTCCATTTGTGATTCAGGGAACTAATCCCCGTCGATCCTCATCAAAGGATCTTCAATATTCTTCAAATTTAATTTTGGCCCTTTTTTCGGCCAAAATCATGATGGTACCCCTTGGAAAAGTGCGGAATCCCGCAACCTACGCTTTTCTTTCACTTTTTTGCGAATATCTCGGCTATTTCGCATCCAATCCAAAAAAGGAGCTCCATTTGTGATTCAGGGAACCAATCCCCGTCGATCCTCATCAAAGGATCTTAAATATTCTTCAAATTTAATTTTGGCCCTTTTTTCGGCCAAAATCATGATGGTACCCCTTGGAAAAGTGCGGAATCCCGCAACCTACGCTTTTCTTTCACTTTTTTGCGAATATCTCGGCTATTTCGCATCCAATCCAAAAAAGGAGCTCCATTTGTGATTCAGGGAACCAATCCCCGTCGATCCTTATCAAAGGATCTTAAATATTCTTCAAATTTAATTTTGGCCCTTTTTTCGGCCAAAATCATGATGGTACCCCTTGGAAAAGTGCGGAATCCCGCAACCTACGCTTTTCTTTCACTTTTTTGCGAATATCTCGGCTATTTCGCATCCAATCCAAAAAAGGAGCTCCATTTGTGATTCAGGGAACTAATCCCCGTCGATCCTCATCAAAGGATCTTAAATATTCTTCAAATTTAATTTTGGCCCTTTTTTCGGCCAAAATCATGATGGTACCCCTTGGAAAAGTGCGGAATCCCGCAACCTACGCTTTTCTTTCACTTTTTTGCGAATATCTCGGCTATTTCGCATCCAATCCAAAAAAGGAGCTCCATTTGTGATTCAGGGAACTAATCCCCGTCGATCCTCATCAAAGGATCTTAAATATTCTTCAAATTTAATTTTGGCCCTTTTTTCGGCCAAAATCATGATGGTACCCCTTGGAAAAGTGCGGAATCCCGCAACCTACGCTTTTCTTTCACTTTTTTGCGAATATCTCGGCTATTTCGCATCCAATCCAAAAAAGGAGCTCCATTTGTGATTCAGGGAACTAATCCCCGTCGATCCTCATCAAAGGATCTTAAATATTCTTCAAATTTAATTTTGGCCCTTTTTTCGGCCAAAATCATGATGGTACCCCTTGGAAAAGTGCGGAATCCCGCAACCTACGCTTTTCTTTCACTTTTTTGCGAATATCTCGGCTATTTCGCATCCAATCCAAAAAAGGAGCTCCATTTGTGATTCAGGGAACTAATCCCCGTCGATCCTCATCAAAGGATCTTAAATATTCTTCAAATTTAATTTTGGCCCTTTTTTCGGCCAAAATCATGATGGTACCCCTTGGAAAAGTGCGGAATCCCGCAACCTACGCTTTTCTTTCACTTTTTTGCGAATATCTCGGCTATTTCGCATCCAATCCAAAAAAGGAGCTCCATTTGTGATTCAGGGAACCAATCCCCGTCGATCCTCATCAAAGGATCTTAAATATTCTTCAAATTTAATTTTGGCCCTTTTTTCGGCCAAAATCATGATGGTACCCCTTGGAAAAGTGCGGAATCCCGCAACCTACGCTTTTCTTTCACTTTTTTGCGAATATCTCGGCTATTTCGCATCCAATCCAAAAAAGGAGCTCCATTTGTGATTCAGGGAACTAATCCCCGTCGATCCTCATCAAAGGATCTTAAATATTCTTCAAATTTAATTTTGGCCCTTTTTTCGGCCAAAATCATGATGGTACCCCTTGGAAAAGTGCGGAATCCCGCAACCTACGCTTTTCTTTCACTTTTTTGCGAATATCTCGGCTATTTCGCATCCAATCCAAAAAAGGAGCTCCATTTGTGATTCAGGGAACTAATCCCCGTCGATCCTCATCAAAGGATCTTAAATATTCTTCAAATTTAATTTTGGCCCTTTTTTCGGCCAAAATCATGATGGTACCCCTTGGAAAAGTGCGGAATCCCGCAACCTACGCTTTTCTTTCACTTTTTTGCGAATATCTCGGCTATTTCGCATCCAATCCAAAAAAGGAGCTCCATTTGTGATTCAGGGAACCAATCCCCGTCGATCCTCATCAAAGGATCTTAAATATTCTTCAAATTTAATTTTGGCCCTTTTTTCGGCCAAAATCATGATGGTACCCCTTGGAAAAGTGCGGAATCCCGCAACCTACGCTTTTCTTTCACTTTTTTGCGAATATCTCGGCTATTTCGCATCCAATCCAAAAAAGGAGCTCCATTTGTGATTCAGGGAACTAATCCCCGTCGATCCTCATCAAAGGATCTTAAATATTCTTCAAATTTAATTTTGGCCCTTTTTTCGGCCAAAATCATGATGGTACCCCTTGGAAAAGTGCGGAATCCCGCAACCTACGCTTTTCTTTCACTTTTTTGCGAATATCTCGGCTATTTCGCATCCAATCCAAAAAAGGAGCTCCATTTGTGATTCAGGGAACTAATCCCCGTCGATCCTCATCAAAGGATCTTAAATATTCTTCAAATTTAATTTTGGCCCTTTTTTCGGCCAAAATCATGATGGTACCCCTTGGAAAAGTGCGGAATCCCGCAACCTACGCTTTTCTTTCACTTTTTTGCGAATATCTCGGCTATTTCGCATCCAATCCAAAAAAGGAGCTCCATTTGTGATTCAGGGAACTAATCCCCGTCGATCCTTATCAAAGGATCTTAAATATTCTTCAAATTTAATTTTGGCCCTTTTTTCGGCCAAAATCATGATGGTACCCCTTGGAAAAGTGCGGAATCCCGCAACCTACGCTTTTCTTTCACTTTTTTGCGAATATCTCGGCTATTTCGCATCCAATCCAAAAAAGGAGCTCCATTTGTGATTCAGGGAACTAATCCCCGTCGATCCTTATCAAAGGATCTTAAATATTCTTCAAATTTAATTTTGGCCCTTTTTTCGGCCAAAATCATGATGGTACCCCTTGGAAAAGTGCGGAATCCCGCAACCTACGCTTTTCTTTCACTTTTTTGCGAATATCTCGGCTATTTCGCATCCAATCCAAAAAAGGAGCTCCATTTGTGATTCAGGGAACTAATCCCCGTCGATCCTCATCAAAGGATCTTAAATATTCTTCAAATTTAATTTTGGCCCTTTTTTCGGCCAAAATCATGATGGTACCCCTTGGAAAAGTGCGGAATCCCGCAACCTACGCTTTTCTTTCACTTTTTTGCGAATATCTCGGCTATTTCGCATCCAATCCAAAAAAGGAGCTCCATTTGTGATTCAGGGAACTAATCCCCGTCGATCCTCATCAAAGGATCTTAAATATTCTTCAAATTTAATTTTGGCCCTTTTTTCGGCCAAAATCATGATGGTACCCCTTGGAAAAGTGCGGAATCCCGCAACCTACGCTTTTCTTTCACTTTTTTGCGAATATCTCGGCTATTTCGCATCCAATCCAAAAAAGGAGCTCCATTTGTGATTCAGGGAACTAATCCCCGTCGATCCTCATCAAAGGATCTTAAATATTCTTCAAATTTAATTTTGGCCCTTTTTTCGGCCAAAATCATGATGGTACCCCTTGGAAAAGTGCGGAATCCCGCAACCTACGCTTTTCTTTCACTTTTTTGCGAATATCTCGGCTATTTCGCATCCAATCCAAAAAAGGAGCTCCATTTGTGATTCAGGGAACTAATCCCCGTCGATCCTCATCAAAGGATCTTAAATATTCTTCAAATTTAATTTTGGCCCTTTTTTCGGCCAAAATCATGATGGTACCCCTTGGAAAAGTGCGGAATCCCGCAACCTACGCTTTTCTTTCACTTTTTTGCGAATATCTCGGCTATTTCGCATCCAATCCAAAAAAGGAGCTCCATTTGTGATTCAGGGAACTAATCCCCGTCGATCCTTATCAAAGGATCTTAAATATTCTTCAAATTTAATTTTGGCCCTTTTTTCGGCCAAAATCATGATGGTACCCCTTGGAAAAGTGCGGAATCCCGCAACCTACGCTTTTCTTTCACTTTTTTGCGAATATCTCGGCTATTTCGCATCCAATCCAAAAAAGGAGCTCCATTTGTGATTCAGGGAACTAATCCCCGTCGATCCTCATCAAAGGATCTTAAATATTCTTCAAATTTAATTTTGGCCCTTTTTTCGGCCAAAATCATGATGGTACCCCTTGGAAAAGTGCGGAATCCCGCAACCTACGCTTTTCTTTCACTTTTTTGCGAATATCTCGGCTATTTCGCATCCAATCCAAAAAAGGAGCTCCATTTGTGATTCAGGGAACCAATCCCCGTCGATCCTCATCAAAGGATCTTAAATATTCTTCAAATTTAATTTTGGCCCTTTTTTCGGCCAAAATCATGATGGTACCCCTTGGAAAAGTGCGGAATCCCGCAACCTACGCTTTTCTTTCACTTTTTTGCGAATATCTCGGCTATTTCGCATCCAATCCAAAAAAGGAGCTCCATTTGTGATTCAGGGAACCAATCCCCGTCGATCCTTATCAAAGGATCTTAAATATTCTTCAAATTTAATTTTGGCCCTTTTTTCGGCCAAAATCATGATGGTACCCCTTGGAAAAGTGCGGAATCCCGCAACCTACGCTTTTCTTTCACTTTTTTGCGAATATCTCGGCTATTTCGCATCCAATCCAAAAAAGGAGCTCCATTTGTGATTCAGGGAACTAATCCCCGTCGATCCTCATCAAAGGATCTTAAATATTCTTCAAATTTAATTTTGGCCCTTTTTTCGGCCAAAATCATGATGGTACCCCTTGGAAAAGTGCGGAATCCCGCAACCTACGCTTTTCTTTCACTTTTTTGCGAATATCTCGGCTATTTCGCATCCAATCCAAAAAAGGAGCTCCATTTGTGATTCAGGGAACTAATCCCCGTCGATCCTCATCAAAGGATCTTAAATATTCTTCAAATTTAATTTTGGCCCTTTTTTCGGCCAAAATCATGATGGTACCCCTTGGAAAAGTGCGGAATCCCGCAACCTACGCTTTTCTTTCACTTTTTTGCGAATATCTCGGCTATTTCGCATCCAATCCAAAAAAGGAGCTCCATTTGTGATTCAGGGAACTAATCCCCGTCGATCCTTATCAAAGGATCTTAAATATTCTTCAAATTTAATTTTGGCCCTTTTTTCGGCCAAAATCATGATGGTACCCCTTGGAAAAGTGCGGAATCCCGCAACCTACGCTTTTCTTTCACTTTTTTGCGAATATCTCGGCTATTTCGCATCCAATCCAAAAAAGGAGCTCCATTTGTGATTCAGGGAACTAATCCCCGTCGATCCTCATCAAAGGATCTTAAATATTCTTCAAATTTAATTTTGGCCCTTTTTTCGGCCAAAATCATGATGGTACCCCTTGGAAAAGTGCGGAATCCCGCAACCTACGCTTTTCTTTCACTTTTTTGCGAATATCTCGGCTATTTCGCATCCAATCCAAAAAAGGAGCTCCATTTGTGATTCAGGGAACCAATCCCCGTCGATCCTCATCAAAGGATCTTAAATATTCTTCAAATTTAATTTTGGCCCTTTTTTCGGCCAAAATCATGATGGTACCCCTTGGAAAAGTGCGGAATCCCGCAACCTACGCTTTTCTTTCACTTTTTTGCGAATATCTCGGCTATTTCGCATCCAATCCAAAAAAGGAGCTCCATTTGTGATTCAGGGAACTAATCCCCGTCGATCCTCATCAAAGGATCTTAAATATTCTTCAAATTTAATTTTGGCCCTTTTTTCGGCCAAAATCATGATGGTACCCCTTGGAAAAGTGCGGAATCCCGCAACCTACGCTTTTCTTTCACTTTTTTGCGAATATCTCGGCTATTTCGCATCCAATCCAAAAAAGGAGCTCCATTTGTGATTCAGGGAACTAATCCCCGTCGATCCTCATCAAAGGATCTTAAATATTCTTCAAATTTAATTTTGGCCCTTTTTTCGGCCAAAATCATGATGGTACCCCTTGGAAAAGTGCGGAATCCCGCAACCTACGCTTTTCTTTCACTTTTTTGCGAATATCTCGGCTATTTCGCATCCAATCCAAAAAAGGAGCTCCATTTGTGATTCAGGGAACTAATCCCCGTCGATCCTTATCAAAGGATCTTAAATATTCTTCAAATTTAATTTTGGCCCTTTTTTCGGCCAAAATCATGATGGTACCCCTTGGAAAAGTGCGGAATCCCGCAACCTACGCTTTTCTTTCACTTTTTTGCGAATATCTCGGCTATTTCGCATCCAATCCAAAAAAGGAGCTCCATTTGTGATTCAGGGAACTAATCCCCGTCGATCCTCATCAAAGGATCTTAAATATTCTTCAAATTTAATTTTGGCCCTTTTTTCGGCCAAAATCATGATGGTACCCCTTGGAAAAGTGCGGAATCCCGCAACCTACGCTTTTCTTTCACTTTTTTGCGAATATCTCGGCTATTTCGCATCCAATCCAAAAAAGGAGCTCCATTTGTGATTCAGGGAACTAATCCCCGTCGATCCTCATCAAAGGATCTTAAATATTCTTCAAATTTAATTTTGGCCCTTTTTTCGGCCAAAATCATGATGGTACCCCTTGGAAAAGTGCGGAATCCCGCAACCTACGCTTTTCTTTCACTTTTTTGCGAATATCTCGGCTATTTCGCATCCAATCCAAAAAAGGAGCTCCATTTGTGATTCAGGGAACTAATCCCCGTCGATCCTCATCAAAGGATCTTAAATATTCTTCAAATTTAATTTTGGCCCTTTTTTCGGCCAAAATCATGATGGTACCCCTTGGAAAAGTGCGGAATCCCGCAACCTACGCTTTTCTTTCACTTTTTTGCGAATATCTCGGCTATTTCGCATCCAATCCAAAAAAGGAGCTCCATTTGTGATTCAGGGAACTAATCCCCGTCGATCCTCATCAAAGGATCTTAAATATTCTTCAAATTTAATTTTGGCCCTTTTTTCGGCCAAAATCATGATGGTACCCCTTGGAAAAGTGCGGAATCCCGCAACCTACGCTTTTCTTTCACTTTTTTGCGAATATCTCGGCTATTTCGCATCCAATCCAAAAAAGGAGCTCCATTTGTGATTCAGGGAACTAATCCCCGTCGATCCTTATCAAAGGATCTTAAATATTCTTCAAATTTAATTTTGGCCCTTTTTTCGGCCAAAATCATGATGGTACCCCTTGGAAAAGTGCGGAATCCCGCAACCTACGCTTTTCTTTCACTTTTTTGCGAATATCTCGGCTATTTCGCATCCAATCCAAAAAAGGAGCTCCATTTGTGATTCAGGGAACTAATCCCCGTCGATCCTCATCAAAGGATCTTAAATATTCTTCAAATTTAATTTTGGCCCTTTTTTCGGCCAAAATCATGATGGTACCCCTTGGAAAAGTGCGGAATCCCGCAACCTACGCTTTTCTTTCACTTTTTTGCGAATATCTCGGCTATTTCGCATCCAATCCAAAAAAGGAGCTCCATTTGTGATTCAGGGAACTAATCCCCGTCGATCCTCATCAAAGGATCTTAAATATTCTTCAAATTTAATTTTGGCCCTTTTTTCGGCCAAAATCATGATGGTACCCCTTGGAAAAGTGCGGAATCCCGCAACCTACGCTTTTCTTTCACTTTTTTGCGAATATCTCGGCTATTTCGCATCCAATCCAAAAAAGGAGCTCCATTTGTGATTCAGGGAACTAATCCCCGTCGATCCTCATCAAAGGATCTTAAATATTCTTCAAATTTAATTTTGGCCCTTTTTTCGGCCAAAATCATGATGGTACCCCTTGGAAAAGTGCGGAATCCCGCAACCTACGCTTTTCTTTCACTTTTTTGCGAATATCTCGGCTATTTCGCATCCAATCCAAAAAAGGAGCTCCATTTGTGATTCAGGGAACTAATCCCCGTCGATCCTCATCAAAGGATCTTAAATATTCTTCAAATTTAATTTTGGCCCTTTTTTCGGCCAAAATCATGATGGTACCCCTTGGAAAAGTGCGGAATCCCGCAACCTACGCTTTTCTTTCACTTTTTTGCGAATATCTCGGCTATTTCGCATCCAATCCAAAAAAGGAGCTCCATTTGTGATTCAGGGAACTAATCCCCGTCGATCCTCATCAAAGGATCTTAAATATTCTTCAAATTTAATTTTGGCCCTTTTTTCGGCCAAAATCATGATGGTACCCCTTGGAAAAGTGCGGAATCCCGCAACCTACGCTTTTCTTTCACTTTTTTGCGAATATCTCGGCTATTTCGCATCCAATCCAAAAAAGGAGCTCCATTTGTGATTCAGGGAACTA
Source organism: Drosophila monieri (assembly GCA_035047585.1). Lineage (NCBI taxonomy): Eukaryota > Metazoa > Arthropoda > Insecta > Diptera > Drosophilidae > Drosophila > Drosophila monieri. Next base: position 489,854 of record JAWNPJ010000076.1, on the reverse strand, counting down.
ATCCCCGTCGATCCTCATCAAAGGATCTTAAATATTCTTCAAATTTAATTTTGGCCCTTTTTTCGGCCAAAATCATGATGGTACCCCTTGGAAAAGTGCGGAATCCCGCAACCTACGCTTTTCTTTCACTTTTTTGCGAATATCTCGGCTATTTCGCATCCAATCCAAAAAAGGAGCTCCATTTGTGATTCAGGGAACTAATCCCCGTCGATCCTCATCAAAGGATCTTAAATATTCTTCAAATTTAATTTTGGCCCTTTTTTCGGCCAAAATCATGATGGTACCCCTTGGAAAAGTGCGGAATCCCGCAACCTACGCTTTTCTTTCACTTTTTTGCGAATATCTCGGCTATTTCGCATCCAATCCAAAAAAGGAGCTCCATTTGTGATTCAGGGAACTAATCCCCGTCGATCCTCATCAAAGGATCTTAAATATTCTTCAAATTTAATTTTGGCCCTTTTTTCGGCCAAAATCATGATGGTACCCCTTGGAAAAGTGCGGAATCCCGCAACCTACGCTTTTCTTTCACTTTTTTGCGAATATCTCGGCTATTTCGCATCCAATCCAAAAAAGGAGCTCCATTTGTGATTCAGGGAACCAATCCCCGTCGATCCTTATCAAAGGATCTTAAATATTCTTCAAATTTAATTTTGGCCCTTTTTTCGGCCAAAATCATGATGGTACCCCTTGGAAAAGTGCGGAATCCCGCAACCTACGCTTTTCTTTCACTTTTTTGCGAATATCTCGGCTATTTCGCATCCAATCCAAAAAAGGAGCTCCATTTGTGATTCAGGGAACTAATCCCCGTCGATCCTCATCAAAGGATCTTAAATATTCTTCAAATTTAATTTTGGCCCTTTTTTCGGCCAAAATCATGATGGTACCCCTTGGAAAAGTGCGGAATCCCGCAACCTACGCTTTTCTTTCACTTTTTTGCGAATATCTCGGCTATTTCGCATCCAATCCAAAAAAGGAGCTCCATTTGTGATTCAGGGAACCAATCCCCGTCGATCCTCATCAAAGGATCTTAAATATTCTTCAAATTTAATTTTGGCCCTTTTTTCGGCCAAAATCATGATGGTACCCCTTGGAAAAGTGCGGAATCCCGCAACCTACGCTTTTCTTTCACTTTTTTGCGAATATCTCGGCTATTTCGCATCCAATCCAAAAAAGGAGCTCCATTTGTGATTCAGGGAACCAATCCCCGTCGATCCTTATCAAAGGATCTTAAATATTCTTCAAATTTAATTTTGGCCCTTTTTTCGGCCAAAATCATGATGGTACCCCTTGGAAAAGTGCGGAATCCCGCAACCTACGCTTTTCTTTCACTTTTTTGCGAATATCTCGGCTATTTCGCATCCAATCCAAAAAAGGAGCTCCATTTGTGATTCAGGGAACTAATCCCCGTCGATCCTCATCAAAGGATCTTAAATATTCTTCAAATTTAATTTTGGCCCTTTTTTCGGCCAAAATCATGATGGTACCCCTTGGAAAAGTGCGGAATCCCGCAACCTACGCTTTTCTTTCACTTTTTTGCGAATATCTCGGCTATTTCGCATCCAATCCAAAAAAGGAGCTCCATTTGTGATTCAGGGAACTAATCCCCGTCGATCCTCATCAAAGGATCTTAAATATTCTTCAAATTTAATTTTGGCCCTTTTTTCGGCCAAAATCATGATGGTACCCCTTGGAAAAGTGCGGAATCCCGCAACCTACGCTTTTCTTTCACTTTTTTGCGAATATCTCGGCTATTTCGCATCCAATCCAAAAAAGGAGCTCCATTTGTGATTCAGGGAACTAATCCCCGTCGATCCTTATCAAAGGATCTTAAATATTCTTCAAATTTAATTTTGGCCCTTTTTTCGGCCAAAATCATGATGGTACCCCTTGGAAAAGTGCGGAATCCCGCAACCTACGCTTTTCTTTCACTTTTTTGCGAATATCTCGGCTATTTCGCATCCAATCCAAAAAAGGAGCTCCATTTGTGATTCAGGGAACTAATCCCCGTCGATCCTCATCAAAGGATCTTAAATATTCTTCAAATTTAATTTTGGCCCTTTTTTCGGCCAAAATCATGATGGTACCCCTTGGAAAAGTGCGGAATCCCGCAACCTACGCTTTTCTTTCACTTTTTTGCGAATATCTCGGCTATTTCGCATCCAATCCAAAAAAGGAGCTCCATTTGTGATTCAGGGAACTAATCCCCGTCGATCCTCATCAAAGGATCTTAAATATTCTTCAAATTTAATTTTGGCCCTTTTTTCGGCCAAAATCATGATGGTACCCCTTGGAAAAGTGCGGAATCCCGCAACCTACGCTTTTCTTTCACTTTTTTGCGAATATCTCGGCTATTTCGCATCCAATCCAAAAAAGGAGCTCCATTTGTGATTCAGGGAACTAATCCCCGTCGATCCTTATCAAAGGATCTTAAATATTCTTCAAATTTAATTTTGGCCCTTTTTTCGGCCAAAATCATGATGGTACCCCTTGGAAAAGTGCGGAATCCCGCAACCTACGCTTTTCTTTCACTTTTTTGCGAATATCTCGGCTATTTCGCATCCAATCCAAAAAAGGAGCTCCATTTGTGATTCAGGGAACTAATCCCCGTCGATCCTCATCAAAGGATCTTAAATATTCTTCAAATTTAATTTTGGCCCTTTTTTCGGCCAAAATCATGATGGTACCCCTTGGAAAAGTGCGGAATCCCGCAACCTACGCTTTTCTTTCACTTTTTTGCGAATATCTCGGCTATTTCGCATCCAATCCAAAAAAGGAGCTCCATTTGTGATTCAGGGAACTAATCCCCGTCGATCCTCATCAAAGGATCTTAAATATTCTTCAAATTTAATTTTGGCCCTTTTTTCGGCCAAAATCATGATGGTACCCCTTGGAAAAGTGCGGAATCCCGCAACCTACGCTTTTCTTTCACTTTTTTGCGAATATCTCGGCTATTTCGCATCCAATCCAAAAAAGGAGCTCCATTTGTGATTCAGGGAACCAATCCCCGTCGATCCTCATCAAAGGATCTTAAATATTCTTCAAATTTAATTTTGGCCCTTTTTTCGGCCAAAATCATGATGGTACCCCTTGGAAAAGTGCGGAATCCCGCAACCTACGCTTTTCTTTCACTTTTTTGCGAATATCTCGGCTATTTCGCATCCAATCCAAAAAAGGAGCTCCATTTGTGATTCAGGGAACTAATCCCCGTCGATCCTCATCAAAGGATCTTAAATATTCTTCAAATTTAATTTTGGCCCTTTTTTCGGCCAAAATCATGATGGTACCCCTTGGAAAAGTGCGGAATCCCGCAACCTACGCTTTTCTTTCACTTTTTTGCGAATATCTCGGCTATTTCGCATCCAATCCAAAAAAGGAGCTCCATTTGTGATTCAGGGAACTAATCCCCGTCGATCCTCATCAAAGGATCTTAAATATTCTTCAAATTTAATTTTGGCCCTTTTTTCGGCCAAAATCATGATGGTACCCCTTGGAAAAGTGCGGAATCCCGCAACCTACGCTTTTCTTTCACTTTTTTGCGAATATCTCGGCTATTTCGCATCCAATCCAAAAAAGGAGCTCCATTTGTGATTCAGGGAACCAATCCCCGTCGATCCTTATCAAAGGATCTTAAATATTCTTCAAATTTAATTTTGGCCCTTTTTTCGGCCAAAATCATGATGGTACCCCTTGGAAAAGTGCGGAATCCCGCAACCTACGCTTTTCTTTCACTTTTTTGCGAATATCTCGGCTATTTCGCATCCAATCCAAAAAAGGAGCTCCATTTGTGATTCAGGGAACTAATCCCCGTCGATCCTTATCAAAGGATCTTAAATATTCTTCAAATTTAATTTTGGCCCTTTTTTCGGCCAAAATCATGATGGTACCCCTTGGAAAAGTGCGGAATCCCGCAACCTACGCTTTTCTTTCACTTTTTTGCGAATATCTCGGCTATTTCGCATCCAATCCAAAAAAGGAGCTCCATTTGTGATTCAGGGAACTAATCCCCGTCGATCCTCATCAAAGGATCTTAAATATTCTTCAAATTTAATTTTGGCCCTTTTTTCGGCCAAAATCATGATGGTACCCCTTGGAAAAGTGCGGAATCCCGCAACCTACGCTTTTCTTTCACTTTTTTGCGAATATCTCGGCTATTTCGCATCCAATCCAAAAAAGGAGCTCCATTTGTGATTCAGGGAACTAATCCCCGTCGATCCTCATCAAAGGATCTTAAATATTCTTCAAATTTAATTTTGGCCCTTTTTTCGGCCAAAATCATGATGGTACCCCTTGGAAAAGTGCGGAATCCCGCAACCTACGCTTTTCTTTCACTTTTTTGCGAATATCTCGGCTATTTCGCATCCAATCCAAAAAAGGAGCTCCATTTGTGATTCAGGGAACTAATCCCCGTCGATCCTCATCAAAGGATCTTAAATATTCTTCAAATTTAATTTTGGCCCTTTTTTCGGCCAAAATCATGATGGTACCCCTTGGAAAAGTGCGGAATCCCGCAACCTACGCTTTTCTTTCACTTTTTTGCGAATATCTCGGCTATTTCGCATCCAATCCAAAAAAGGAGCTCCATTTGTGATTCAGGGAACTAATCCCCGTCGATCCTCATCAAAGGATCTTAAATATTCTTCAAATTTAATTTTGGCCCTTTTTTCGGCCAAAATCATGATGGTACCCCTTGGAAAAGTGCGGAATCCCGCAACCTACGCTTTTCTTTCACTTTTTTGCGAATATCTCGGCTATTTCGCATCCAATCCAAAAAAGGAGCTCCATTTGTGATTCAGGGAACTAATCCCCGTCGATCCTTATCAAAGGATCTTAAATATTCTTCAAATTTAATTTTGGCCCTTTTTTCGGCCAAAATCATGATGGTACCCCTTGGAAAAGTGCGGAATCCCGCAACCTACGCTTTTCTTTCACTTTTTTGCGAATATCTCGGCTATTTCGCATCCAATCCAAAAAAGGAGCTCCATTTGTGATTCAGGGAACTAATCCCCGTCGATCCTCATCAAAGGATCTTAAATATTCTTCAAATTTAATTTTGGCCCTTTTTTCGGCCAAAATCATGATGGTACCCCTTGGAAAAGTGCGGAATCCCGCAACCTACGCTTTTCTTTCACTTTTTTGCGAATATCTCGGCTATTTCGCATCCAATCCAAAAAAGGAGCTCCATTTGTGATTCAGGGAACTAATCCCCGTCGATCCTCATCAAAGGATCTTAAATATTCTTCAAATTTAATTTTGGCCCTTTTTTCGGCCAAAATCATGATGGTACCCCTTGGAAAAGTGCGGAATCCCGCAACCTACGCTTTTCTTTCACTTTTTTGCGAATATCTCGGCTATTTCGCATCCAATCCAAAAAAGGAGCTCCATTTGTGATTCAGGGAACTAATCCCCGTCGATCCTCATCAAAGGATCTTAAATATTCTTCAAATTTAATTTTGGCCCTTTTTTCGGCCAAAATCATGATGGTACCCCTTGGAAAAGTGCGGAATCCCGCAACCTACGCTTTTCTTTCACTTTTTTGCGAATATCTCGGCTATTTCGCATCCAATCCAAAAAAGGAGCTCCATTTGTGATTCAGGGAACTAATCCCCGTCGATCCTCATCAAAGGATCTTAAATATTCTTCAAATTTAATTTTGGCCCTTTTTTCGGCCAAAATCATGATGGTACCCCTTGGAAAAGTGCGGAATCCCGCAACCTACGCTTTTCTTTCACTTTTTTGCGAATATCTCGGCTATTTCGCATCCAATCCAAAAAAGGAGCTCCATTTGTGATTCAGGGAACTAATCCCCGTCGATCCTCATCAAAGGATCTTAAATATTCTTCAAATTTAATTTTGGCCCTTTTTTCGGCCAAAATCATGATGGTACCCCTTGGAAAAGTGCGGAATCCCGCAACCTACGCTTTTCTTTCACTTTTTTGCGAATATCTCGGCTATTTCGCATCCAATCCAAAAAAGGAGCTCCATTTGTGATTCAGGGAACTAATCCCCGTCGATCCTTATCAAAGGATCTTAAATATTCTTCAAATTTAATTTTGGCCCTTTTTTCGGCCAAAATCATGATGGTACCCCTTGGAAAAGTGCGGAATCCCGCAACCTACGCTTTTCTTTCACTTTTTTGCGAATATCTCGGCTATTTCGCATCCAATCCAAAAAAGGAGCTCCATTTGTGATTCAGGGAACTAATCCCCGTCGATCCTCATCAAAGGATCTTAAATATTCTTCAAATTTAATTTTGGCCCTTTTTTCGGCCAAAATCATGATGGTACCCCTTGGAAAAGTGCGGAATCCCGCAACCTACGCTTTTCTTTCACTTTTTTGCGAATATCTCGGCTATTTCGCATCCAATCCAAAAAAGGAGCTCCATTTGTGATTCAGGGAACTAATCCCCGTCGATCCTTATCAAAGGATCTTAAATATTCTTCAAATTTAATTTTGGCCCTTTTTTCGGCCAAAATCATGATGGTACCCCTTGGAAAAGTGCGGAATCCCGCAACCTACGCTTTTCTTTCACTTTTTTGCGAATATCTCGGCTATTTCGCATCCAATCCAAAAAAGGAGCTCCATTTGTGATTCAGGGAACTAATCCCCGTCGATCCTCATCAAAGGATCTTAAATATTCTTCAAATTTAATTTTGGCCCTTTTTTCGGCCAAAATCATGATGGTACCCCTTGGAAAAGTGCGGAATCCCGCAACCTACGCTTTTCTTTCACTTTTTTGCGAATATCTCGGCTATTTCGCATCCAATCCAAAAAAGGAGCTCCATTTGTGATTCAGGGAACTAATCCCCGTCGATCCTCATCAAAGGATCTTAAATATTCTTCAAATTTAATTTTGGCCCTTTTTTCGGCCAAAATCATGATGGTACCCCTTGGAAAAGTGCGGAATCCCGCAACCTACGCTTTTCTTTCACTTTTTTGCGAATATCTCGGCTATTTCGCATCCAATCCAAAAAAGGAGCTCCATTTGTGATTCAGGGAACTAATCCCCGTCGATCCTCATCAAAGGATCTTAAATATTCTTCAAATTTAATTTTGGCCCTTTTTTCGGCCAAAATCATGATGGTACCCCTTGGAAAAGTGCGGAATCCCGCAACCTACGCTTTTCTTTCACTTTTTTGCGAATATCTCGGCTATTTCGCATCCAATCCAAAAAAGGAGCTCCATTTGTGATTCAGGGAACTAATCCCCGTCGATCCTTATCAAAGGATCTTAAATATTCTTCAAATTTAATTTTGGCCCTTTTTTCGGCCAAAATCATGATGGTACCCCTTGGAAAAGTGCGGAATCCCGCAACCTACGCTTTTCTTTCACTTTTTTGCGAATATCTCGGCTATTTCGCATCCAATCCAAAAAAGGAGCTCCATTTGTGATTCAGGGAACTAATCCCCGTCGATCCTCATCAAAGGATCTTAAATATTCTTCAAATTTAATTTTGGCCCTTTTTTCGGCCAAAATCATGATGGTACCCCTTGGAAAAGTGCGGAATCCCGCAACCTACGCTTTTCTTTCACTTTTTTGCGAATATCTCGGCTATTTCGCATCCAATCCAAAAAAGGAGCTCCATTTGTGATTCAGGGAACTAATCCCCGTCGATCCTCATCAAAGGATCTTAAATATTCTTCAAATTTAATTTTGGCCCTTTTTTCGGCCAAAATCATGATGGTACCCCTTGGAAAAGTGCGGAATCCCGCAACCTACGCTTTTCTTTCACTTTTTTGCGAATATCTCGGCTATTTCGCATCCAATCCAAAAAAGGAGCTCCATTTGTGATTCAGGGAACCAATCCCCGTCGATCCTCATCAAAGGATCTTAAATATTCTTCAAATTTAATTTTGGCCCTTTTTTCGGCCAAAATCATGATGGTACCCCTTGGAAAAGTGCGGAATCCCGCAACCTACGCTTTTCTTTCACTTTTTTGCGAATATCTCGGCTATTTCGCATCCAATCCAAAAAAGGAGCTCCATTTGTGATTCAGGGAACTAATCCCCGTCGATCCTCATCAAAGGATCTTAAATATTCTTCAAATTTAATTTTGGCCCTTTTTTCGGCCAAAATCATGATGGTACCCCTTGGAAAAGTGCGGAATCCCGCAACCTACGCTTTTCTTTCACTTTTTTGCGAATATCTCGGCTATTTCGCATCCAATCCAAAAAAGGAGCTCCATTTGTGATTCAGGGAACTAATCCCCGTCGATCCTCATCAAAGGATCTTAAATATTCTTCAAATTTAATTTTGGCCCTTTTTTCGGCCAAAATCATGATGGTACCCCTTGGAAAAGTGCGGAATCCCGCAACCTACGCTTTTCTTTCACTTTTTTGCGAATATCTCGGCTATTTCGCATCCAATCCAAAAAAGGAGCTCCATTTGTGATTCAGGGAACTAATCCCCGTCGATCCTCATCAAAGGATCTTAAATATTCTTCAAATTTAATTTTGGCCCTTTTTTCGGCCAAAATCATGATGGTACCCCTTGGAAAAGTGCGGAATCCCGCAACCTACGCTTTTCTTTCACTTTTTTGCGAATATCTCGGCTATTTCGCATCCAATCCAAAAAAGGAGCTCCATTTGTGATTCAGGGAACTAATCCCCGTCGATCCTCATCAAAGGATCTTAAATATTCTTCAAATTTAATTTTGGCCCTTTTTTCGGCCAAAATCATGATGGTACCCCTTGGAAAAGTGCGGAATCCCGCAACCTACGCTTTTCTTTCACTTTTTTGCGAATATCTCGGCTATTTCGCATCCAATCCAAAAAGGAGCTCCATTTGTGATTCAGGGAACTAATCCCCGTCGATCCTTATCAAAGGATCTTAAATATTCTTCAAATTTAATTTTGGCCCTTTTTTCGGCCAAAATCATGATGGTACCCCTTGGAAAAGTGCGGAATCCCGCAACCTACGCTTTTCTTTCACTTTTTTGCGAATATCTCGGCTATTTCGCATCCAATCCAAAAAAGGAGCTCCATTTGTGATTCAGGGAACTAATCCCCGTCGATCCTCATCAAAGGATCTTAAATATTCTTCAAATTTAATTTTGGCCCTTTTTTCGGCCAAAATCATGATGGTACCCCTTGGAAAAGTGCGGAATCCCGCAACCTACGCTTTTCTTTCACTTTTTTGCGAATATCTCGGCTATTTCGCATCCAATCCAAAAAAGGAGCTCCATTTGTGATTCAGGGAACTAATCCCCGTCGATCCTCATCAAAGGATCTTCAATATTCTTCAAATTTAATTTTGGCCCTTTTTTCGGCCAAAATCATGATGGTACCCCTTGGAAAAGTGCGGAATCCCGCAACCTACGCTTTTCTTTCACTTTTTTGCGAATATCTCGGCTATTTCGCATCCAATCCAAAAAAGGAGCTCCATTTGTGATTCAGGGAACTAATCCCCGTCGATCCTTATCAAAGGATCTTAAATATTCTTCAAATTTAATTTTGGCCCTTTTTTCGGCCAAAATCATGATGGTACCCCTTGGAAAAGTGCGGAATCCCGCAACCTACGCTTTTCTTTCACTTTTTTGCGAATATCTCGGCTATTTCGCATCCAATCCAAAAAAGGAGCTCCATTTGTGATTCAGGGAACTAATCCCCGTCGATCCTTATCAAAGGATCTTAAATATTCTTCAAATTTAATTTTGGCCCTTTTTTCGGCCAAAATCATGATGGTACCCCTTGGAAAAGTGCGGAATCCCGCAACCTACGCTTTTCTTTCACTTTTTTGCGAATATCTCGGCTATTTCGCATCCAATCCAAAAAAGGAGCTCCATTTGTGATTCAGGGAACTAATCCCCGTCGATCCTCATCAAAGGATCTTAAATATTCTTCAAATTTAATTTTGGCCCTTTTTTCGGCCAAAATCATGATGGTACCCCTTGGAAAAGTGCGGAATCCCGCAACCTACGCTTTTCTTTCACTTTTTTGCGAATATCTCGGCTATTTCGCATCCAATCCAAAAAAGGAGCTCCATTTGTGATTCAGGGAACTAATCCCCGTCGATCCTCATCAAAGGATCTTAAATATTCTTCAAATTTAATTTTGGCCCTTTTTTCGGCCAAAATCATGATGGTACCCCTTGGAAAAGTGCGGAATCCCGCAACCTACGCTTTTCTTTCACTTTTTTGCGAATATCTCGGCTATTTCGCATCCAATCCAAAAAAGGAGCTCCATTTGTGATTCAGGGAACTAATCCCCGTCGATCCTTATCAAAGGATCTTAAATATTCTTCAAATTTAATTTTGGCCCTTTTTTCGGCCAAAATCATGATGGTACCCCTTGGAAAAGTGCGGAATCCCGCAACCTACGCTTTTCTTTCACTTTTTTGCGAATATCTCGGCTATTTCGCATCCAATCCAAAAAAGGAGCTCCATTTGTGATTCAGGGAACCAATCCCCGTCGATCCTCATCAAAGGATCTTAAATATTCTTCAAATTTAATTTTGGCCCTTTTTTCGGCCAAAATCATGATGGTACCCCTTGGAAAAGTGCGGAATCCCGCAACCTACGCTTTTCTTTCACTTTTTTGCGAATATCTCGGCTATTTCGCATCCAATCCAAAAAAGGAGCTCCATTTGTGATTCAGGGAACTAATCCCCGTCGATCCTTATCAAAGGATCTTAAATATTCTTCAAATTTAATTTTGGCCCTTTTTTCGGCCAAAATCATGATGGTACCCCTTGGAAAAGTGCGGAATCCCGCAACCTACGCTTTTCTTTCACTTTTTTGCGAATATCTCGGCTATTTCGCATCCAATCCAAAAAAGGAGCTCCATTTGTGATTCAGGGAACTAATCCCCGTCGATCCTCATCAAAGGATCTTAAATATTCTTCAAATTTAATTTTGGCCCTTTTTTCGGCCAAAATCATGATGGTACCCCTTGGAAAAGTGCGGAATCCCGCAACCTACGCTTTTCTTTCACTTTTTTGCGAATATCTCGGCTATTTCGCATCCAATCCAAAAAAGGAGCTCCATTTGTGATTCAGGGAACTAATCCCCGTCGATCCTCATCAAAGGATCTTAAATATTCTTCAAATTTAATTTTGGCCCTTTTTTCGGCCAAAATCATGATGGTACCCCTTGGAAAAGTGCGGAATCCCGCAACCTACGCTTTTCTTTCACTTTTTTGCGAATATCTCGGCTATTTCGCATCCAATCCAAAAAAGGAGCTCCATTTGTGATTCAGGGAACTAATCCCCGTCGATCCTCATCAAAGGATCTTAAATATTCTTCAAATTTAATTTTGGCCCTTTTTTCGGCCAAAATCATGATGGTACCCCTTGGAAAAGTGCGGAATCCCGCAACCTACGCTTTTCTTTCACTTTTTTGCGAATATCTCGGCTATTTCGCATCCAATCCAAAAAAGGAGCTCCATTTGTGATTCAGGGAACTAATCCCCGTCGATCCTCATCAAAGGATCTTAAATATTCTTCAAATTTAATTTTGGCCCTTTTTTCGGCCAAAATCATGATGGTACCCCTTGGAAAAGTGCGGAATCCCGCAACCTACGCTTTTCTTTCACTTTTTTGCGAATATCTCGGCTATTTCGCATCCAATCCAAAAAAGGAGCTCCATTTGTGATTCAGGGAACTAATCCCCGTCGATCCTCATCAAAGGATCTTAAATATTCTTCAAATTTAATTTTGGCCCTTTTTTCGGCCAAAATCATGATGGTACCCCTTGGAAAAGTGCGGAATCCCGCAACCTACGCTTTTCTTTCACTTTTTTGCGAATATCTCGGCTATTTCGCATCCAATCCAAAAAAGGAGCTCCATTTGTGATTCAGGGAACTAATCCCCGTCGATCCTTATCAAAGGATCTTAAATATTCTTCAAATTTAATTTTGGCCCTTTTTTCGGCCAAAATCATGATGGTACCCCTTGGAAAAGTGCGGAATCCCGCAACCTACGCTTTTCTTTCACTTTTTTGCGAATATCTCGGCTATTTCGCATCCAATCCAAAAAAGGAGCTCCATTTGTGATTCAGGGAACTAATCCCCGTCGATCCTCATCAAAGGATCTTAAATATTCTTCAAATTTAATTTTGGCCCTTTTTTCGGCCAAAATCATGATGGTACCCCTTGGAAAAGTGCGGAATCCCGCAACCTACGCTTTTCTTTCACTTTTTTGCGAATATCTCGGCTATTTCGCATCCAATCCAAAAAAGGAGCTCCATTTGTGATTCAGGGAACTAATCCCCGTCGATCCTCATCAAAGGATCTTAAATATTCTTCAAATTTAATTTTGGCCCTTTTTTCGGCCAAAATCATGATGGTACCCCTTGGAAAAGTGCGGAATCCCGCAACCTACGCTTTTCTTTCACTTTTTTGCGAATATCTCGGCTATTTCGCATCCAATCCAAAAAAGGAGCTCCATTTGTGATTCAGGGAACTAATCCCCGTCGATCCTCATCAAAGGATCTTAAATATTCTTCAAATTTAATTTTGGCCCTTTTTTCGGCCAAAATCATGATGGTACCCCTTGGAAAAGTGCGGAATCCCGCAACCTACGCTTTTCTTTCACTTTTTTGCGAATATCTCGGCTATTTCGCATCCAATCCAAAAAAGGAGCTCCATTTGTGATTCAGGGAACTAATCCCCGTCGATCCTCATCAAAGGATCTTAAATATTCTTCAAATTTAATTTTGGCCCTTTTTTCGGCCAAAATCATGATGGTACCCCTTGGAAAAGTGCGGAATCCCGCAACCTACGCTTTTCTTTCACTTTTTTGCGAATATCTCGGCTATTTCGCATCCAATCCAAAAAAGGAGCTCCATTTGTGATTCAGGGAACTAATCCCCGTCGATCCTCATCAAAGGATCTTAAATATTCTTCAAATTTAATTTTGGCCCTTTTTTCGGCCAAAATCATGATGGTACCCCTTGGAAAAGTGCGGAATCCCGCAACCTACGCTTTTCTTTCACTTTTTTGCGAATATCTCGGCTATTTCGCATCCAATCCAAAAAAGGAGCTCCATTTGTGATTCAGGGAACTAATCCCCGTCGATCCTCATCAAAGGATCTTAAATATTCTTCAAATTTAATTTTGGCCCTTTTTTCGGCCAAAATCATGATGGTACCCCTTGGAAAAGTGCGGAATCCCGCAACCTACGCTTTTCTTTCACTTTTTTGCGAATATCTCGGCTATTTCGCATCCAATCCAAAAAAGGAGCTCCATTTGTGATTCAGGGAACCAATCCCCGTCGATCCTTATCAAAGGATCTTAAATATTCTTCAAATTTAATTTTGGCCCTTTTTTCGGCCAAAATCATGATGGTACCCCTTGGAAAAGTGCGGAATCCCGCAACCTACGCTTTTCTTTCACTTTTTTGCGAATATCTCGGCTATTTCGCATCCAATCCAAAAAAGGAGCTCCATTTGTGATTCAGGGAACTAATCCCCGTCGATCCTCATCAAAGGATCTTAAATATTCTTCAAATTTAATTTTGGCCCTTTTTTCGGCCAAAATCATGATGGTACCCCTTGGAAAAGTGCGGAATCCCGCAACCTACGCTTTTCTTTCACTTTTTTGCGAATATCTCGGCTATTTCGCATCCAATCCAAAAAAGGAGCTCCATTTGTGATTCAGGGAACTAATCCCCGTCGATCCTCATCAAAGGATCTTAAATATTCTTCAAATTTAATTTTGGCCCTTTTTTCGGCCAAAATCATGATGGTACCCCTTGGAAAAGTGCGGAATCCCGCAACCTACGCTTTTCTTTCACTTTTTTGCGAATATCTCGGCTATTTCGCATCCAATCCAAAAAAGGAGCTCCATTTGTGATTCAGGGAACCAATCCCCGTCGATCCTCATCAAAGGATCTTAAATATTCTTCAAATTTAATTTTGGCCCTTTTTTCGGCCAAAATCATGATGGTACCCCTTGGAAAAGTGCGGAATCCCGCAACCTACGCTTTTCTTTCACTTTTTTGCGAATATCTCGGCTATTTCGCATCCAATCCAAAAAAGGAGCTCCATTTGTGATTCAGGGAACTAATCCCCGTCGATCCTTATCAAAGGATCTTAAATATTCTTCAAATTTAATTTTGGCCCTTTTTTCGGCCAAAATCATGATGGTACCCCTTGGAAAAGTGCGGAATCCCGCAACCTACGCTTTTCTTTCACTTTTTTGCGAATATCTCGGCTATTTCGCATCCAATCCAAAAAAGGAGCTCCATTTGTGATTCAGGGAACTAATCCCCGTCGATCCTCATCAAAGGATCTTAAATATTCTTCAAATTTAATTTTGGCCCTTTTTTCGGCCAAAATCATGATGGTACCCCTTGGAAAAGTGCGGAATCCCGCAACCTACGCTTTTCTTTCACTTTTTTGCGAATATCTCGGCTATTTCGCATCCAATCCAAAAAAGGAGCTCCATTTGTGATTCAGGGAACCAATCCCCGTCGATCCTTATCAAAGGATCTTAAATATTCTTCAAATTTAATTTTGGCCCTTTTTTCGGCCAAAATCATGATGGTACCCCTTGGAAAAGTGCGGAATCCCGCAACCTACGCTTTTCTTTCACTTTTTTGCGAATATCTCGGCTATTTCGCATCCAATCCAAAAAAGGAGCTCCATTTGTGATTCAGGGAACTAATCCCCGTCGATCCTCATCAAAGGATCTTAAATATTCTTCAAATTTAATTTTGGCCCTTTTTTCGGCCAAAATCATGATGGTACCCCTTGGAAAAGTGCGGAATCCCGCAACCTACGCTTTTCTTTCACTTTTTTGCGAATATCTCGGCTATTTCGCATCCAATCCAAAAAAGGAGCTCCATTTGTGATTCAGGGAACTAATCCCCGTCGATCCTTATCAAAGGATCTTAAATATTCTTCAAATTTAATTTTGGCCCTTTTTTCGGCCAAAATCATGATGGTACCCCTTGGAAAAGTGCGGAATCCCGCAACCTACGCTTTTCTTTCACTTTTTTGCGAATATCTCGGCTATTTCGCATCCAATCCAAAAAAGGAGCTCCATTTGTGATTCAGGGAACCAATCCCCGTCGATCCTTATCAAAGGATCTTAAATATTCTTCAAATTTAATTTTGGCCCTTTTTTCGGCCAAAATCATGATGGTACCCCTTGGAAAAGTGCGGAATCCCGCAACCTACGCTTTTCTTTCACTTTTTTGCGAATATCTCGGCTATTTCGCATCCAATCCAAAAAAGGAGCTCCATTTGTGATTCAGGGAACTAATCCCCGTCGATCCTCATCAAAGGATCTTAAATATTCTTCAAATTTAATTTTGGCCCTTTTTTCGGCCAAAATCATGATGGTACCCCTTGGAAAAGTGCGGAATCCCGCAACCTACGCTTTTCTTTCACTTTTTTGCGAATATCTCGGCTATTTCGCATCCAATCCAAAAAAGGAGCTCCATTTGTGATTCAGGGAACTAATCCCCGTCGATCCTCATCAAAGGATCTTAAATATTCTTCAAATTTAATTTTGGCCCTTTTTTCGGCCAAAATCATGATGGTACCCCTTGGAAAAGTGCGGAATCCCGCAACCTACGCTTTTCTTTCACTTTTTTGCGAATATCTCGGCTATTTCGCATCCAATCCAAAAAAGGAGCTCCATTTGTGATTCAGGGAACCAATCCCCGTCGATCCTCATCAAAGGATCTTAAATATTCTTCAAATTTAATTTTGGCCCTTTTTTCGGCCAAAATCATGATGGTACCCCTTGGAAAAGTGCGGAATCCCGCAACCTACGCTTTTCTTTCACTTTTTTGCGAATATCTCGGCTATTTCGCATCCAATCCAAAAAAGGAGCTCCATTTGTGATTCAGGGAACTAATCCCCGTCGATCCTCATCAAAGGATCTTAAATATTCTTCAAATTTAATTTTGGCCCTTTTTTCGGCCAAAATCATGATGGTACCCCTTGGAAAAGTGCGGAATCCCGCAACCTACGCTTTTCTTTCACTTTTTTGCGAATATCTCGGCTATTTCGCATCCAATCCAAAAAAGGAGCTCCATTTGTGATTCAGGGAACTAATCCCCGTCGATCCTCATCAAAGGATCTTAAATATTCTTCAAATTTAATTTTGGCCCTTTTTTCGGCCAAAATCATGATGGTACCCCTTGGAAAAGTGCGGAATCCCGCAACCTACGCTTTTCTTTCACTTTTTTGCGAATATCTCGGCTATTTCGCATCCAATCCAAAAAAGGAGCTCCATTTGTGATTCAGGGAACTAATCCCCGTCGATCCTCATCAAAGGATCTTAAATATTCTTCAAATTTAATTTTGGCCCTTTTTTCGGCCAAAATCATGATGGTACCCCTTGGAAAAGTGCGGAATCCCGCAACCTACGCTTTTCTTTCACTTTTTTGCGAATATCTCGGCTATTTCGCATCCAATCCAAAAAAGGAGCTCCATTTGTGATTCAGGGAACTAATCCCCGTCGATCCTCATCAAAGGATCTTAAATATTCTTCAAATTTAATTTTGGCCCTTTTTTCGGCCAAAATCATGATGGTACCCCTTGGAAAAGTGCGGAATCCCGCAACCTACGCTTTTCTTTCACTTTTTTGCGAATATCTCGGCTATTTCGCATCCAATCCAAAAAAGGAGCTCCATTTGTGATTCAGGGAACCAATCCCCGTCGATCCTCATCAAAGGATCTTAAATATTCTTCAAATTTAATTTTGGCCCTTTTTTCGGCCAAAATCATGATGGTACCCCTTGGAAAAGTGCGGAATCCCGCAACCTACGCTTTTCTTTCACTTTTTTGCGAATATCTCGGCTATTTCGCATCCAATCCAAAAAAGGAGCTCCATTTGTGATTCAGGGAACTAATCCCCGTCGATCCTCATCAAAGGATCTTAAATATTCTTCAAATTTAATTTTGGCCCTTTTTTCGGCCAAAATCATGATGGTACCCCTTGGAAAAGTGCGGAATCCCGCAACCTACGCTTTTCTTTCACTTTTTTGCGAATATCTCGGCTATTTCGCATCCAATCCAAAAAAGGAGCTCCATTTGTGATTCAGGGAACTAATCCCCGTCGATCCTCATCAAAGGATCTTAAATATTCTTCAAATTTAATTTTGGCCCTTTTTTCGGCCAAAATCATGATGGTACCCCTTGGAAAAGTGCGGAATCCCGCAACCTACGCTTTTCTTTCACTTTTTTGCGAATATCTCGGCTATTTCGCATCCAATCCAAAAAAGGAGCTCCATTTGTGATTCAGGGAACCAATCCCCGTCGATCCTCATCAAAGGACCTTAAATATTCTTCAAATTTAATTTTGGCCCTTTTTCGGCCAAAATCATGATGGTACCCCTTGGAAAAGTGCGGAATCCCGCAACCTACGCTTTTCTTTCACTTTTTTGCGAATATCTCGGCTATTTCGCATCCAATCCAAAAAAGGAGCTCCATTTGTGATTCAGGGAACTAATCCCCGTCGATCCTTATCAAAGGATCTTAAATATTCTTCAAATTTAATTTTGGCCCTTTTTTCGGCCAAAATCATGATGGTACCCCTTGGAAAAGTGCGGAATCCCGCAACCTACGCTTTTCTTTCACTTTTTTGCGAATATCTCGGCTATTTCGCATCCAATCCAAAAAAGGAGCTCCATTTGTGATTCAGGGAACTAATCCCCGTCGATCCTCATCAAAGGATCTTAAATATTCTTCAAATTTAATTTTGGCCCTTTTTTCGGCCAAAATCATGATGGTACCCCTTGGAAAAGTGCGGAATCCCGCAACCTACGCTTTTCTTCCACTTTTTTGCGAATATCTCGGCTATTTCGCATCCAATCCAAAAAAGGAGCTCCATTTGTGATTCAGGGAACCAATCCCCGTCGATCCTCATCAAAGGATCTTAAATATTCTTCAAATTTAATTTTGGCCCTTTTTTCGGCCAAAATCATGATGGTACCCCTTGGAAAAGTGCGGAATCCCGCAACCTACGCTTTTCTTTCACTTTTTTGCGAATATCTCGGCTATTTCGCATCCAATCCAAAAAAGGAGCTCCATTTGTGATTCAGGGAACTAATCCCCGTCGATCCTCATCAAAGGATCTTAAATATTCTTCAAATTTAATTTTGGCCCTTTTTTCGGCCAAAATCATGATGGTACCCCTTGGAAAAGTGCGGAATCCCGCAACCTACGCTTTTCTTTCACTTTTTTGCGAATATCTCGGCTATTTCGCATCCAATCCAAAAAAGGAGCTCCATTTGTGATTCAGGGAACTAATCCCCGTCGATCCTCATCAAAGGATCTTAAATATTCTTCAAATTTAATTTTGGCCCTTTTTTCGGCCAAAATCATGATGGTACCCCTTGGAAAAGTGCGGAATCCCGCAACCTACGCTTTTCTTTCACTTTTTTGCGAATATCTCGGCTATTTCGCATCCAATCCAAAAAAGGAGCTCCATTTGTGATTCAGGGAACTAATCCCCGTCGATCCTCATCAAAGGATCTTAAATATTCTTCAAATTTAATTTTGGCCCTTTTTTCGGCCAAAATCATGATGGTACCCCTTGGAAAAGTGCGGAATCCCGCAACCTACGCTTTTCTTTCACTTTTTTGCGAATATCTCGGCTATTTCGCATCCAATCCAAAAAAGGAGCTCCATTTGTGATTCAGGGAACTAATCCCCGTCGATCCTCATCAAAGGATCTTAAATATTCTTCAAATTTAATTTTGGCCCTTTTTTCGGCCAAAATCATGATGGTACCCCTTGGAAAAGTGCGGAATCCCGCAACCTACGCTTTTCTTTCACTTTTTTGCGAATATCTCGGCTATTTCGCATCCAATCCAAAAAAGGAGCTCCATTTGTGATTCAGGGAACTAATCCCCGTCGATCCTCATCAAAGGATCTTAAATATTCTTCAAATTTAATTTTGGCCCTTTTTTCGGCCAAAATCATGATGGTACCCCTTGGAAAAGTGCGGAATCCCGCAACCTACGCTTTTCTTTCACTTTTTTGCGAATATCTCGGCTATTTCGCATCCAATCCAAAAAAGGAGCTCCATTTGTGATTCAGGGAACTAATCCCCGTCGATCCTCATCAAAGGATCTTAAATATTCTTCAAATTTAATTTTGGCCCTTTTTTCGGCCAAAATCATGATGGTACCCCTTGGAAAAGTGCGGAATCCCGCAACCTACGCTTTTCTTTCACTTTTTTGCGAATATCTCGGCTATTTCGCATCCAATCCAAAAAAGGAGCTCCATTTGTGATTCAGGGAACTAATCCCCGTCGATCCTCATCAAAGGATCTTAAATATTCTTCAAATTTAATTTTGGCCCTTTTTTCGGCCAAAATCATGATGGTACCCCTTGGAAAAGTGCGGAATCCCGCAACCTACGCTTTTCTTTCACTTTTTTGCGAATATCTCGGCTATTTCGCATCCAATCCAAAAAAGGAGCTCCATTTGTGATTCAGGGAACTAATCCCCGTCGATCCTCATCAAAGGATCTTAAATATTCTTCAAATTTAATTTTGGCCCTTTTTTCGGCCAAAATCATGATGGTACCCCTTGGAAAAGTGCGGAATCCCGCAACCTACGCTTTTCTTTCACTTTTTTGCGAATATCTCGGCTATTTCGCATCCAATCCAAAAAAGGAGCTCCATTTGTGATTCAGGGAACTAATCCCCGTCGATCCTCATCAAAGGATCTTAAATATTCTTCAAATTTAATTTTGGCCCTTTTTTCGGCCAAAATCATGATGGTACCCCTTGGAAAAGTGCGGAATCCCGCAACCTACGCTTTTCTTTCACTTTTTTGCGAATATCTCGGCTATTTCGCATCCAATCCAAAAAAGGAGCTCCATTTGTGATTCAGGGAACCAATCCCCGTCGATCCTCATCAAAGGATCTTAAATATTCTTCAAATTTAATTTTGGCCCTTTTTTCGGCCAAAATCATGATGGTACCCCTTGGAAAAGTGCGGAATCCCGCAACCTACGCTTTTCTTTCACTTTTTTGCGAATATCTCGGCTATTTCGCATCCAATCCAAAAAAGGAGCTCCATTTGTGATTCAGGGAACTAATCCCCGTCGATCCTCATCAAAGGATCTTAAATATTCTTCAAATTTAATTTTGGCCCTTTTTTCGGCCAAAATCATGATGGTACCCCTTGGAAAAGTGCGGAATCCCGCAACCTACGCTTTTCTTTCACTTTTTTGCGAATATCTCGGCTATTTCGCATCCAATCCAAAAAGGAGCTCCATTTGTGATTCAGGGAACCAATCCCCGTCGATCCTCATCAAAGGATCTTCAATATTCTTCAAATTTAATTTTGGCCCTTTTTTCGGCCAAAATCATGATGGTACCCCTTGGAAAAGTGCGGAATCCCGCAACCTACGCTTTTCTTTCACTTTTTTGCGAATATCTCGGCTATTTCGCATCCAATCCAAAAAAGGAGCTCCATTTGTGATTCAGGGAACTAATCCCCGTCGATCCTTATCAAAGGATCTTAAATATTCTTCAAATTTAATTTTGGCCCTTTTTTCGGCCAAAATCATGATGGTACCCCTTGGAAAAGTGCGGAATCCCGCAACCTACGCTTTTCTTTCACTTTTTTGCGAATATCTCGGCTATTTCGCATCCAATCCAAAAAGGAGCTCCATTTGTGATTCAGGGAACTAATCCCCGTCGATCCTTATCAAAGGATCTTAAATATTCTTCAAATTTAATTTTGGCCCTTTTTTCGGCCAAAATCATGATGGTACCCCTTGGAAAAGTGCGGAATCCCGCAACCTACGCTTTTCTTTCACTTTTTTGCGAATATCTCGGCTATTTCGCATCCAATCCAAAAAAGGAGCTCCATTTGTGATTCAGGGAACTAATCCCCGTCGATCCTTATCAAAGGATCTTAAATATTCTTCAAATTTAATTTTGGCCCTTTTTTCGGCCAAAATCATGATGGTACCCCTTGGAAAAGTGCGGAATCCCGCAACCTACGCTTTTCTTTCACTTTTTTGCGAATATCTCGGCTATTTCGCATCCAATCCAAAAAAGGAGCTCCATTTGTGATTCAGGGAACTAATCCCCGTCGATCCTCATCAAAGGATCTTAAATATTCTTCAAATTTAATTTTGGCCCTTTTTTCGGCCAAAATCATGATGGTACCCCTTGGAAAAGTGCGGAATCCCGCAACCTACGCTTTTCTTTCACTTTTTTGCGAATATCTCGGCTATTTCGCATCCAATCCAAAAAAGGAGCTCCATTTGTGATTCAGGGAACTAATCCCCGTCGATCCTCATCAAAGGATCTTAAATATTCTTCAAATTTAATTTTGGCCCTTTTTTCGGCCAAAATCATGATGGTACCCCTTGGAAAAGTGCGGAATCCCGCAACCTACGCTTTTCTTTCACTTTTTTGCGAATATCTCGGCTATTTCGCATCCAATCCAAAAAAGGAGCTCCATTTGTGATTCAGGGAACTAATCCCCGTCGATCCTCATCAAAGGATCTTAAATATTCTTCAAATTTAATTTTGGCCCTTTTTTCGGCCAAAATCATGATGGTACCCCTTGGAAAAGTGCGGAATCCCGCAACCTACGCTTTTCTTTCACTTTTTTGCGAATATCTCGGCTATTTCGCATCCAATCCAAAAAAGGAGCTCCATTTGTGATTCAGGGAACTAATCCCCGTCGATCCTCATCAAAGGATCTTAAATATTCTTCAAATTTAATTTTGGCCCTTTTTTCGGCCAAAATCATGATGGTACCCCTTGGAAAAGTGCGGAATCCCGCAACCTACGCTTTTCTTTCACTTTTTTGCGAATATCTCGGCTATTTCGCATCCAATCCAAAAAAGGAGCTCCATTTGTGATTCAGGGAACTAATCCCCGTCGATCCTCATCAAAGGATCTTAAATATTCTTCAAATTTAATTTTGGCCCTTTTTTCGGCCAAAATCATGATGGTACCCCTTGGAAAAGTGCGGAATCCCGCAACCTACGCTTTTCTTTCACTTTTTTGCGAATATCTCGGCTATTTCGCATCCAATCCAAAAAAGGAGCTCCATTTGTGATTCAGGGAACTAATCCCCGTCGATCCTCATCAAAGGATCTTAAATATTCTTCAAATTTAATTTTGGCCCTTTTTTCGGCCAAAATCATGATGGTACCCCTTGGAAAAGTGCGGAATCCCGCAACCTACGCTTTTCTTTCACTTTTTTGCGAATATCTCGGCTATTTCGCATCCAATCCAAAAAAGGAGCTCCATTTGTGATTCAGGGAACTAATCCCCGTCGATCCTCATCAAAGGATCTTAAATATTCTTCAAATTTAATTTTGGCCCTTTTTTCGGCCAAAATCATGATGGTACCCCTTGGAAAAGTGCGGAATCCCGCAACCTACGCTTTTCTTTCACTTTTTTGCGAATATCTCGGCTATTTCGCATCCAATCCAAAAAAGGAGCTCCATTTGTGATTCAGGGAACTAATCCCCGTCGATCCTCATCAAAGGATCTTAAATATTCTTCAAATTTAATTTTGGCCCTTTTTTCGGCCAAAATCATGATGGTACCCCTTGGAAAAGTGCGGAATCCCGCAACCTACGCTTTTCTTTCACTTTTTTGCGAATATCTCGGCTATTTCGCATCCAATCCAAAAAAGGAGCTCCATTTGTGATTCAGGGAACTAATCCCCGTCGATCCTCATCAAAGGATCTTAAATATTCTTCAAATTTAATTTTGGCCCTTTTTTCGGCCAAAATCATGATGGTACCCCTTGGAAAAGTGCGGAATCCCGCAACCTACGCTTTTCTTTCACTTTTTTGCGAATATCTCGGCTATTTCGCATCCAATCCAAAAAAGGAGCTCCATTTGTGATTCAGGGAACTAATCCCCGTCGATCCTCATCAAAGGATCTTAAATATTCTTCAAATTTAATTTTGGCCCTTTTTTCGGCCAAAATCATGATGGTACCCCTTGGAAAAGTGCGGAATCCCGCAACCTACGCTTTTCTTTCACTTTTTTGCGAATATCTCGGCTATTTCGCATCCAATCCAAAAAAGGAGCTCCATTTGTGATTCAGGGAACTAATCCCCGTCGATCCTCATCAAAGGATCTTAAATATTCTTCAAATTTAATTTTGGCCCTTTTTTCGGCCAAAATCATGATGGTACCCCTTGGAAAAGTGCGGAATCCCGCAACCTACGCTTTTCTTTCACTTTTTTGCGAATATCTCGGCTATTTCGCATCCAATCCAAAAAAGGAGCTCCATTTGTGATTCAGGGAACTAATCCCCGTCGATCCTCATCAAAGGATCTTAAATATTCTTCAAATTTAATTTTGGCCCTTTTTTCGGCCAAAATCATGATGGTACCCCTTGGAAAAGTGCGGAATCCCGCAACCTACGCTTTTCTTTCACTTTTTTGCGAATATCTCGGCTATTTCGCATCCAATCCAAAAAAGGAGCTCCATTTGTGATTCAGGGAACTAATCCCCGTCGATCCTCATCAAAGGATCTTAAATATTCTTCAAATTTAATTTTGGCCCTTTTTTCGGCCAAAATCATGATGGTACCCCTTGGAAAAGTGCGGAATCCCGCAACCTACGCTTTTCTTTCACTTTTTTGCGAATATCTCGGCTATTTCGCATCCAATCCAAAAAAGGAGCTCCATTTGTGATTCAGGGAACTAATCCCCGTCGATCCTCATCAAAGGATCTTAAATATTCTTCAAATTTAATTTTGGCCCTTTTTTCGGCCAAAATCATGATGGTACCCCTTGGAAAAGTGCGGAATCCCGCAACCTACGCTTTTCTTTCACTTTTTTGCGAATATCTCGGCTATTTCGCATCCAATCCAAAAAAGGAGCTCCATTTGTGATTCAGGGAACTAATCCCCGTCGATCCTCATCAAAGGATCTTAAATATTCTTCAAATTTAATTTTGGCCCTTTTTTCGGCCAAAATCATGATGGTACCCCTTGGAAAAGTGCGGAATCCCGCAACCTACGCTTTTCTTTCACTTTTTTGCGAATATCTCGGCTATTTCGCATCCAATCCAAAAAAGGAGCTCCATTTGTGATTCAGGGAACTAATCCCCGTCGATCCTCATCAAAGGATCTTAAATATTCTTCAAATTTAATTTTGGCCCTTTTTTCGGCCAAAATCATGATGGTACCCCTTGGAAAAGTGCGGAATCCCGCAACCTACGCTTTTCTTTCACTTTTTTGCGAATATCTCGGCTATTTCGCATCCAATCCAAAAAAGGAGCTCCATTTGTGATTCAGGGAACTAATCCCCGTCGATCCTCATCAAAGGATCTTAAATATTCTTCAAATTTAATTTTGGCCCTTTTTTCGGCCAAAATCATGATGGTACCCCTTGGAAAAGTGCGGAATCCCGCAACCTACGCTTTTCTTTCACTTTTTTGCGAATATCTCGGCTATTTCGCATCCAATCCAAAAAAGGAGCTCCATTTGTGATTCAGGGAACTAATCCCCGTCGATCCTCATCAAAGGATCTTAAATATTCTTCAAATTTAATTTTGGCCCTTTTTTCGGCCAAAATCATGATGGTACCCCTTGGAAAAGTGCGGAATCCCGCAACCTACGCTTTTCTTTCACTTTTTTGCGAATATCTCGGCTATTTCGCATCCAATCCAAAAAAGGAGCTCCATTTGTGATTCAGGGAACTAATCCCCGTCGATCCTCATCAAAGGATCTTAAATATTCTTCAAATTTAATTTTGGCCCTTTTTTCGGCCAAAATCATGATGGTACCCCTTGGAAAAGTGCGGAATCCCGCAACCTACGCTTTTCTTTCACTTTTTTGCGAATATCTCGGCTATTTCGCATCCAATCCAAAAAAGGAGCTCCATTTGTGATTCAGGGAACTAATCCCCGTCGATCCTCATCAAAGGATCTTAAATATTCTTCAAATTTAATTTTGGCCCTTTTTTCGGCCAAAATCATGATGGTACCCCTTGGAAAAGTGCGGAATCCCGCAACCTACGCTTTTCTTTCACTTTTTTGCGAATATCTCGGCTATTTCGCATCCAATCCAAAAAAGGAGCTCCATTTGTGATTCAGGGAACTAATCCCCGTCGATCCTCATCAAAGGATCTTAAATATTCTTCAAATTTAATTTTGGCCCTTTTTTCGGCCAAAATCATGATGGTACCCCTTGGAAAAGTGCGGAATCCCGCAACCTACGCTTTTCTTTCACTTTTTTGCGAATATCTCGGCTATTTCGCATCCAATCCAAAAAAGGAGCTCCATTTGTGATTCAGGGAACCAATCCCCGTCGATCCTCATCAAAGGATCTTAAATATTCTTCAAATTTAATTTTGGCCCTTTTTTCGGCCAAAATCATGATGGTACCCCTTGGAAAAGTGCGGAATCCCGCAACCTACGCTTTTCTTTCACTTTTTTGCGAATATCTCGGCTATTTCGCATCCAATCCAAAAAAGGAGCTCCATTTGTGATTCAGGGAACTAATCCCCGTCGATCCTCATCAAAGGATCTTAAATATTCTTCAAATTTAATTTTGGCCCTTTTTTCGGCCAAAATCATGATGGTACCCCTTGGAAAAGTGCGGAATCCCGCAACCTACGCTTTTCTTTCACTTTTTTGCGAATATCTCGGCTATTTCGCATCCAATCCAAAAAAGGAGCTCCATTTGTGATTCAGGGAACTAATCCCCGTCGATCCTCATCAAAGGATCTTAAATATTCTTCAAATTTAATTTTGGCCCTTTTTTCGGCCAAAATCATGATGGTACCCCTTGGAAAAGTGCGGAATCCCGCAACCTACGCTTTTCTTTCACTTTTTTGCGAATATCTCGGCTATTTCGCATCCAATCCAAAAAAGGAGCTCCATTTGTGATTCAGGGAACCAATCCCCGTCGATCCTCATCAAAGGATCTTAAATATTCTTCAAATTTAATTTTGGCCCTTTTTTCGGCCAAAATCATGATGGTACCCCTTGGAAAAGTGCGGAATCCCGCAACCTACGCTTTTCTTTCACTTTTTTGCGAATATCTCGGCTATTTCGCATCCAATCCAAAAAAGGAGCTCCATTTGTGATTCAGGGAACTAATCCCCGTCGATCCTCATCAAAGGATCTTAAATATTCTTCAAATTTAATTTTGGCCCTTTTTTCGGCCAAAATCATGATGGTACCCCTTGGAAAAGTGCGGAATCCCGCAACCTACGCTTTTCTTTCACTTTTTTGCGAATATCTCGGCTATTTCGCATCCAATCCAAAAAGGAGCTCCATTTGTGATTCAGGGAACTAATCCCCGTCGATCCTCATCAAAGGATCTTCAATATTCTTCAAATTTAATTTTGGCCCTTTTTTCGGCCAAAATCATGATGGTACCCCTTGGAAAAGTGCGGAATCCCGCAACCTACGCTTTTCTTTCACTTTTTTGCGAATATCTCGGCTATTTCGCATCCAATCCAAAAAAGGAGCTCCATTTGTGATTCAGGGAACTAATCCCCGTCGATCCTCATCAAAGGATCTTAAATATTCTTCAAATTTAATTTTGGCCCTTTTTTCGGCCAAAATCATGATGGTACCCCTTGGAAAAGTGCGGAATCCCGCAACCTACGCTTTTCTTTCACTTTTTTGCGAATATCTCGGCTATTTCGCATCCAATCCAAAAAAGGAGCTCCATTTGTGATTCAGGGAACTAATCCCCGTCGATCCTCATCAAAGGATCTTAAATATTCTTCAAATTTAATTTTGGCCCTTTTTTCGGCCAAAATCATGATGGTACCCCTTGGAAAAGTGCGGAATCCCGCAACCTACGCTTTTCTTTCACTTTTTTGCGAATATCTCGGCTATTTCGCATCCAATCCAAAAAAGGAGCTCCATTTGTGATTCAGGGAACTAATCCCCGTCGATCCTCATCAAAGGATCTTAAATATTCTTCAAATTTAATTTTGGCCCTTTTTTCGGCCAAAATCATGATGGTACCCCTTGGAAAAGTGCGGAATCCCGCAACCTACGCTTTTCTTTCACTTTTTTGCGAATATCTCGGCTATTTCGCATCCAATCCAAAAAAGGAGCTCCATTTGTGATTCAGGGAACTAATCCCCGTCGATCCTCATCAAAGGATCTTAAATATTCTTCAAATTTAATTTTGGCCCTTTTTTCGGCCAAAATCATGATGGTACCCCTTGGAAAAGTGCGGAATCCCGCAACCTACGCTTTTCTTTCACTTTTTTGCGAATATCTCGGCTATTTCGCATCCAATCCAAAAAAGGAGCTCCATTTGTGATTCAGGGAACTAATCCCCGTCGATCCTCATCAAAGGATCTTAAATATTCTTCAAATTTAATTTTGGCCCTTTTTTCGGCCAAAATCATGATGGTACCCCTTGGAAAAGTGCGGAATCCCGCAACCTACGCTTTTCTTTCACTTTTTTGCGAATATCTCGGCTATTTCGCATCCAATCCAAAAAAGGAGCTCCATTTGTGATTCAGGGAACTAATCCCCGCCGATCCTCATCAAAGAATCTTCAATATTCTTCAAATTTAATTTTGGCCCTTTTTTCGGCCAAAATCATGATGGTACCCCTTGGAAAAGTGCGGAATCCCGCAACCTACGCTTTTCTTTCACTTTTTTGCGAATATCTCGGCTATTTCGCATCCAATCCAAAAAAGGAGCTCCATTTGTGATTCAGGGAACTAATCCCCGTCGATCCTCATCAAAGGATCTTCAATATTCTTCAAATTTAATTTTGGCCCTTTTTTCGGCGAAAATCATGATGGTACCCCTTGGAAAAGTGCGGAATCCCGCAACCTACGCTTTTCTTTCACTTTTTTGCGAATATCTCGGCTATTTCGCATCCAATCCAAAAAAGGAGCTCCATTTGTGATTCAGGGAACTAATCCCCGCCGATCCTCATCAAAGGATCTTCAATATTCTTCAAATTTAATTTTGGCCCTTTTTTCGGCCAAAATCATGATGGTACCCCTTGGAAAAGTGCGGAATCCCGCAACCTACGCTTTTCTTTCACTTTTTTGCGAATATCTCGGCTATTTCGCATCCAATCCAAAAAAGGAGCTCCATTTGTGATTCAGGGAACTAATCCCCGTCGATCCTCATCAAAGGATCTTCAATATTCTTCAAATTTCATTTTGGCCCTTTTTTCGGCCAAAATCATGATGGTACCCCTTGGAAAAGTGCGGAATCCCGCAACCTACGCTTTTCTTTCACTTTTTTGCGAATATCTCGGCTATTTCGCATCCAATCCAAAAAAGGAGCTCCATTTGTGATTCAGGGAACTAATCCCCGCCGATCCTCATCAAAGGATCTTCAATATTCTTCAAATTTAATTTTGGCCCTTTTTTCGGCCAAAATCATGATGGTACCCCTTGGAAAAGTGCGGAATCCCGCAACCTACGCTTTTCTTTCACTTTTTTGCGAATATCTCGGCTATTTCGCATCCAATCCAAAAAAGGAGCTCCATTTGTGATTCAGGGAACCAATCCCCGCCGATCCTCATCAAAGGATCTTCAATATTCTTCAAATTTCATTTTGGCCCTTTTTTCGGCCAAAATCATGATGGTATCCCTTGGAAAAGTGCGGAATCCCGCAACCTACGCTTTTCTTTCACTTTTTTGCGAATATCTCGGCTATTTCGCATCCAATCCAAAAAAGGAGCTCCATTTGTGATTCAGGGAACTAATCCCCGTCGATCCTCATCAAAGGATCTTCAATATTCTTCAAATTTCATTTTGGCCCTTTTTTCGGCCAAAATCATGATGGTACCCCTTGGAAAAGTGCGGAATCCCGCAACCTACGCTTTTCTTTCACTTTTTTGCGAATATCTCGGCTATTTCGCATCCAATCCAAAAAAGGAGCTCCATTTGTGATTCAGGGAACCAATCCCCGCCGATCCTCATCAAAGGATCTTCAATATTCTTCAAATTTAATTTTGGCCCTTTTTTCGGCCAAAATCATGATGGTACCCCTTGGAAAAGTGCTGAATCCCGCAACCTACGCTTTTCTTTCACTTTTTTGCGAATATCTCGGCTATTTCGCATCCAATCCAAAAAAGGAGCTCCATTTGTGATTCAGGGAACTAATCCCCGTCGATCCTCATCAAAGGATCTTCAATATTCTTCAAATTTAATTTTGGCCCTTTTTTCGCCCAAAATCATGATGGTACCCCTTGGAAAAGTGCGGAATCCCGCAACCTACGCTTTTCTTTCACTTTTTTGCGAATATCTCGGCTATTTCGCATCCAATCCAAAAACGGAGCTCCATTTGTGATTCAGGGAACCAATCCCCGCCGATCCTCATCAAAGGATCTTCAATATTCTTCAAATTTAATTTTGGCCCTTTTTTCGGCCAAAATCATGATGGTACCCCTTGGAAAAGTGCGGAATCCCGCAACCTACGCTTTTCTTTCACTTTTTTGCGAATATCTCGGCTATTTCGCATCCAATCCAAAAAAGGAGCTCCATTTGTGATTCAGGGAACTAATCCCCGTCGATCCTCATCAAAGGATCTTCAATATTCTTCAAATTTAATTTTGGCCCTTTTTTCGGCCAAAATCATGATGGTACCCCTTGGAAAAGTGCGGAATCCCGCAACATACGCTTTTCTTTCACTTTTTTGCGAATATCTCGGCTATTTCGCATCCAATCCAAAAAAGGAGCTCCATTTGTGATTCAGGGAACCAATACCCGCCGATCCTCATCAAAGGATCTTCAATATTCTTCAAATTTCATTTTGGCCCTTTTTTCGGCCAAAATCATGATGGTATCCCTTGGAAAAGTGCGGAATCCCGCAACCTACGCTTTTCTTTCACTTTTTTGCGAATATCTCGGCTATTTCGCATCCAATCCAAAAAAGGAGCTCCATTTGTGATTCAGGGAACTAATCCCCGCCGATCCTCATCAAAGGATCTTCAATATTCTTCAAATTTCATTTTGGCCCTTTTTTTGGCCAAAATCATGATGGTACCCCTTGGAAAAGTGCGGAATCCCGCAACCTACGCTTTTCTTTCACTTTTTTGCGAATATCTCGGCTATTTCGCATCCAATCCAAAAAAGGAGCTCCATTTGTGATTCAGGGAACTAATCCCCGTCGATCCTCATCAAAGGATCTTCAATATTCTTCAAATTTAATTTTGGCCCTTTTTTCGGCCAAAATCATGATGGTACCCCTTGGAAAAGTGCGGAATCCCGCAACCTACGCTTTTCTTTCACTTTTTTGCGAATATCTCGGCTATTTCGCATCCAATCCAAAAAAGGAGCTCCATTTGTGATTCAGGGAACTAATCCCCGTCGATCCTCATCAAAGGATCTTCAATATTCTTCAAATTTAATTTTGGCCCTTTTTTCGGCCAAAATCATGATGGTACCCCTTGGAAAAGTGCGGAATCCCGCAACCTACGCTTTTCTTTCACTTTTTTGCGAATATCTCGGCTATTTCGCATCCAATCCAAAAAAGGAGCTCCATTTGTGATTCAGGGAACTAATCCCCGTCGATCCTCATCAAAGGATCTTCAATATTCTTCAAATTTAATTTTGGCCCTTTTTTCGGCCAAAATCATGATGGTACCCCTTGGAAAAGTGCGGAATCCCGCAACCTACGCTTTTCTTTCACTTTTTTGCGAATATCTCGGCTATTTCGCATCCAATCCAAAAAAGGAGCTCCATTTGTGATTCAGGGAACCAATCCCCGCCGATCCTCATCAAAGGATCTTCAATATTCTTCAAATTTCATTTTGGCCCTTTTTTCGGCCAAAATCATGATGGTATCCCTTGGAAAAGTGCGGAATCCCGCAACCTACGCTTTTCTTTCACTTTTTTGCGAATATCTCGGCTATTTCGCATCCAATCCAAAAAAGGAGCTCCATTTGTGATTCAGGGAACTAATCCCCGTCGATCCTCATCAAAGGATCTTCAATATTCTTCAAATTTAATTTTGGCCCTTTTTTCGGCCAAAATCATGATGGTACCCCTTGGAAAAGTGCGGAATCCCGCAACCTACGCTTTTCTTTCACTTTTTTGCGAATATCTCGGCTATTTCGCATCCAATCCAAAAAAGGAGCTCCATTTGTGATTCAGGGAACTAATCCCCGTCGATCCTCATCAAAGGATCTTCAATATTCTTCAAATTTAATTTTGGCCCTTTTTTCGGCCAAAATCATGATGGTACCCCTTGGAAAAGTGCGGAATCCCGCAACCTACGCTTTTCTTTCACTTTTTTGCGAATATCTCGGCTATTTCGCATCCAATCCAAAAAAGGAGCTCCATTTGTGATTCAGGGAACCAATCCCCGCCGATCCTCATCAAAGGATCTTCAATATTCTTCAAATTTAATTTTGGCCCTTTTTTCGGCCAAAATCATGATGGTACCCCTTGGAAAAGTGCTGAATCCCGCAACCTACGCTTTTCTTTCACTTTTTTGCGAATATCTCGGCTATTTCGCATCCAATCCAAAAAAGGAGCTCCATTTGTGATTCAGGGAACTAATCCCCGTCGATCCTCATCAAAGGATCTTCAATATTCTTCAAATTTAATTTTGGCCCTTTTTTCGCCCAAAATCATGATGGTACCCCTTGGAAAAGTGCGGAATCCCGCAACCTACGCTTTTCTTTCACTTTTTTGCGAATATCTCGGCTATTTCGCATCCAATCCAAAAAAGGAGCTCCATTTGTGATTCAGGGAACCAATCCCCGCCGATCCTCATCAAAGGATCTTCAATATTCTTCAAATTTAATTTTGGCCCTTTTTTCGGCCAAAATCATGATGGTACCCCTTGGAAAAGTGCGGAATCCCGCAACCTACGCTTTTCTTTCACTTTTTTGCGAATATCTCGGCTATTTCGCATCCAATCCAAAAAAGGAGCTCCATTTGTGATTCAGGGAACTAATCCCCGTCGATCCTCATCAAAGGATCTTCAATATTCTTCAAATTTAATTTTGGCCCTTTTTTCGGCCAAAATCATGATGGTACCCCTTGGAAAAGTGCGGAATCCCGCAACCTACGCTTTTCTTTCACTTTTTTGCGAATATCTCGGCTATTTCGCATCCAATCCAAAAAAGGAGCTCCATTTGTGATTCAGGGAACCAATCCCCGCCGATCCTCATCAAAGGATCTTCAATATTCTTCAAATTTCATTTTGGCCCTTTTTTCGGCCAAAATCATGATGGTATCCCTTGGAAAAGTGCGGAATCCCGCAACCTACGCTTTTCTTTCACTTTTTTGCGAATATCTCGGCTATTTCGCATCCAATCCAAAAAAGGAGCTCCATTTGTGATTCAGGGAACTAATCCCCGTCGATCCTCATCAAAGGATCTTCAATATTCTTCAAATTTAATTTTGGCCCTTTTTTCGGCCAAAATCATGATGGTACCCCTTGGAAAAGTGCGGAATCCCGCAACCTACGCTTTTCTTTCACTTTTTTGCGAATATCTCGGCTATTTCGCATCCAATCCAAAAAAGGAGCTCCATTTGTGATTCAGGGAACTAATCCCCGTCGATCCTCATCAAAGGATCTTCAATATTCTTCAAATTTAATTTTGGCCCTTTTTTCGGCCAAAATCATGATGGTACCCCTTGGAAAAGTGCGGAATCCCGCAACCTACGCTTTTCTTTCACTTTTTTGCGAATATCTCGGCTATTTCGCATCCAATCCAAAAAAGGAGCTCCATTTGTGATTCAGGGAACCAATCCCCGCCGATCCTCATCAAAGGATCTTCAATATTCTTCAAATTTAATTTTGGCCCTTTTTTCGGCCAAAATCATGATGGTACCCCTTGGAAAAGTGCTGAATCCCGCAACCTACGCTTTTCTTTCACTTTTTTGCGAATATCTCGGCTATTTCGCATCCAATCCAAAAAAGGAGCTCCATTTGTGATTCAGGGAACTAATCCCCGTCGATCCTCATCAAAGGATCTTCAATATTCTTCAAATTTAATTTTGGCCCTTTTTTCGCCCAAAATCATGATGGTACCCCTTGGAAAAGTGCGGAATCCCGCAACCTACGCTT
Source organism: Drosophila monieri (assembly GCA_035047585.1). Taxonomy (NCBI): domain Eukaryota; kingdom Metazoa; phylum Arthropoda; class Insecta; order Diptera; family Drosophilidae; genus Drosophila; species Drosophila monieri. The sequence continues at coordinate 456,939 of JAWNPJ010000076.1, read as the reverse complement.
TTCTTTCACTTTTTTGCGAATATCTCGGCTATTTCGCATCCAATCCAAAAAAGGAGCTCCATTTGTGATTCAGGGAACCAATCCCCGCCGATCCTCATCAAAGGATCTTCAATATTCTTCAAATTTCATTTTGGCCCTTTTTTCGGCCAAAATCATGATGGTACCCCTTGGAAAAGTGCGGAATCCCGCAACCTACGCTTTTCTTTCACTTTTTTGCGAATATCTCGGCTATTTCGCATCCAATCCAAAAAAGGAGCTTCATTTGTGATTCAGGGAACTAATCCCCGTCGATCCTCATCAAAGGATCTTAAATATTCTTCAAATTTAATTTTGGCCCTTTTTTCGGCCAAAATCATGATGGTACCCCTTGGAAAAGTGCGGAATCCCGCAACCTACGCTTTTCTTTCACTTTTTTGCGAATATCTCGGCTATTTCGCATCCAATCCAAAAAAAGGAGCTCCATTTGTGATTCAGGGAACCAATCCCCGCCGATCCTCATCAAAGGATCTTCAATATTCTTCAAATTTCATTTTGGCCCTTTTTTCGGCCAAAATCATGATGGTACCCCTTGGAAAAGTGCGGAATCCCGCAACCTACGCTTTTCTTTCACTTTTTTGCGAATATCTCGGCTATTTCGCATCCAATCCAAAAAAGGAGCTCTATTTGTGATTCAGGGAACTAATCCCCGTCGATCCTCATCAAAGGATCTTCAATATTCTTCAAATTTAATTTTGGCCCTTTTTTCGGCCAAAATCATGATGGTACCCCTTGGAAAAGTGCGGAATCCCGCAACCTACGCTTTTCTTTCACTTTTTTGCGAATATCTCGGCTATTTCGCATCCAATCCAAAAAAGGAGCTCCATTTGTGATTCAGGGAACTAATCCCCGTCGATCCTCATCAAAGGATCTTCAATATTCTTCAAATTTAATTTTGGCCCTTTTTTCGGCCAAAATCATGATGGTACCCCTTGGAAAAGTGCGGAATCCCGCAACCTACGCTTTTCTTTCACTTTTTTGCGAATATCTCGGCTATTTCGCATCCAATCCAAAAAAGGAGCTCCATTTGTGATTCAGGGAACCAGTCCCCGTCGATCCTTATCAAAGGATCTTAAATATTCTTAAAATTTAATTTTGGCCCTTTTTTCGGCCAAAATCATGATGGTACCCCTTGGAAAAGTGCGGAATCCCGCAACCTACGCTTTTCTTTCACTTTTTTGCGAATATCTCGGCTATTTCGCATCCAATCCAAAAAAGGAGCTCCATTTGTGATTCAGGGAACTAATCCCCGTCGATCCTCATCAAAGGATCTTAAATATTCTTCAAATTTAATTTTGGCCCTTTTTTCGGCCAAAATCATGATGGTACCCCTTGGAAAAGTGCGGAATCCCGCAACCTACGCTTTTCTTTCACTTTTTTGCGAATATCTCGGCTATATCGCATCCAATCCAAAAAAGGAGCTCCATTTGTGATTCAGGGAACTAATCCCCGTCGATCCTCATCAAAGGATCTTCAATATTCTTCAAATTTAATTTTGGCCCTTTTTTCGGCCAAAATCATGATGGTACCCCTTGGAAAAGTGCGGAATCCCGCAACCTACGCTTTTCTTTCACTTTTTTGCGAATATCTCGGCTATTTCGCATCCAATCCAAAAAAGGAGCTCCATTTGTGATTCAGGGAACTAATCCCCGTCGATCCTCATCAAAGGATCTTAAATATTCTTCAAATTTAATTTTGGCCCTTTTTTCGACCAAAATCATGATGGTACCCCTTGGAAAAGTGCGGAATCCCGCAACCTACGCTTTTCTTTAACTTTTTTGCGAATATCTCGGCTATTTCGCATCCAATCCAAAAAAGGAGCTCCATTTGTGATTCAGGGAACTAATCCCCGCCGATCCTCATCAAAGGATCTTCAATATTCTTCAAATTTAATTTTGGCCCTTTTTTCGGCCAAAATCATGATGGTACCCCTTGGAAAAGTGCGGAATCCCGCAACCTACGCTTTTCTTTCACTTTTTTGCGAATATCTCGGCTATTTCGCATCCAATCCAAAAAAGGAGCTCCATTTGTGATTCAGGGAACTAATCCCCGTCGATCCTCATCAAAGGATCTTCAATATTCTTCAAATTTAATTTTGGCCCTTTTTTCGGCCAAAATCATGATGGTACCCCTTGGAAAAGTGCGGAATCCCGCAACCTACGCTTTTCTTTCACTTTTTTGCGAATATCTCGGCTATTTCGCATCCAATCCAAAAAAGGAGCTCCATTTGTGATTCAGGGAACCAATCCCCGTCGATCCTTATCAAAGGATCTTAAATATTCTTCAAATTTAATTTTGGCCCTTTTTTGGGCCAAAATCATGATGGTACCCCTTGGAAAAGTGCGGAATCCCGCAACCTACGCTTTTCTTTCACTTTTTTGCGAATATCTCGGCTATTTCGCATCCAATCCAAAAAAGGAGCTCCATTTGTGATTCAGGGAACCAGTCCCCGTCGATCCTTATCAAAGGATCTTAAATATTCTTAAAATTTAATTTTGGCCCTTTTTTCGGCCAAAATCATGATGGTACCCCTTGGAAAAGTGCGGAATCCCGCAACCTACGCTTTTCTTTCACTTTTTTGCGAATATCTCGGCTATTTCGCATCCAATCCAAAAAAGGAGCTCCATTTGTGATTCAGGGAACTAATCCCCGTCGATCCTCATCAAAGGATCTTAAATATTCTTCAAATTTAATTTTGGCCCTTTTTTCGGCCAAAATCATGATGGTACCCCTTGGAAAAGTGCGGAATCCCGCAAGCTACGCTTTTCTTTCACTTTTTTGCGAATATCTCGGCTATTTCGCATCTAATCCAAAAAAGGAGCTCCATTTGTGATTCAGGGAACCAATCCCCGCCGATCCTCATCAAAGGATCTTCAATATTCTTCAAATTTCATTTTGGCCCTTTTTTCGGCCAAAATCATGATGGTACCCCTTGGAAAAGTGCGGAATCCCGCAACCTACGCTTTTCTTTCACTTTTTTGCGAATATCTCGGCTATTTCGCATCCAATCCAAAAAAGGAGCTCCATTTGTGATTCAGGGAACCAATCCCCGTCGATCCTTATCAAAGGATCTTAAATATTCTTCAAATTTAATTTTGGCCCTTTTTTCGGCCAAAATCATGATGGTACCCCTTGGAAAAGTGCGGAATCCCGCAACCTACGCTTTTCTTTCACTTTTTTGCGAATATCTCGGCTATTTCGCATCCAATCCAAAAAAGGAGCTCCATTTGTGATTCAGGGAACTAATCCCCGTCGATCCTCATCAAAGGATCTTCAATATTCTTCAAATTTAATTTTGGCCCTTTTTTCGGCCAAAATCATGATGGTACCCCTTGGAAAAGTGCGGAATCCCGCAACCTACGCTTTTCTTTCACTTTTTTGCGAATATCTCGGCTATTTCGCATCCAATCCAAAAAAGGAGCTCCATTTGTGATTCAGGGAACCAGTCCCCGTCGATCCTTATCAAGGGATCTTAAATATTCTTAAAATTTGATTTTGGCCCTTTTTTCGGCCAAAATCATGATGGTACCCCTTGGAAAAGTGCGGAATCCCGCAACCTACGCTTTTCTTTCACTTTTTTGCGAATATCTCGGCTATTTCGCATCCAATCCAAAAAAGGAGCTCCATTTGTGATTCAGGGAACTAATCCCCGTCGATCCTCATCAAAGGATCTTAAATATTCTTCAAATTTAATTTTGGCCCTTTTTTCGGCCAAAATCATGATGGTACCCCTTGGAAAAGTGCGGAATCCCGCAACCTACGCTTTTCTTTCACTTTTTTGCGAATATCTCGGCTATTTCGCATCCAATCCAAAAAAGAAGCTCCATTTGTGATTCAGGGAACTAATCCCCGTCGATCCTCATCAAAGGATCTTCAATATTCTTCAAATTTAATTTTGGCCCTTTTTTCGGCCAAAATCATGATGGTACCCCTTGGAAAAGTGCGGAATCCCGCAACCTACGCTTTTCTTTCACTTTTTTGCGAATATCTCGGCTATTTCGCATCCAATCCAAAAAAGGAGCTCCATTTGTGATTCAGGGAACCAATCCCCGCCGATCCTCATCAAAGGATCTTCAATATTCTTCAAATTTCATTTTGGCCCTTTTTTCGGCCAAAATCATGATGGTACCCCTTGGAAAAGTGCGGAATCCCGCAACCTACGCTTTTCTTTCACTTTTTTGCGAATATCTCGGCTATTTCGCATCCAATCCAAAAAAGGAGCTCCATTTGTGATTCAGGGAACTAATCCCCGTCGATCCTCATCAAAGGATCTTCAATATTCTTCAAATTTAATTTTGGCCCTTTTTTCGGCCAAAATCATGATGGTACCCCTTGGAAAAGTGCGGAATCCCGCAACCTACGCTTTTCTTTCACTTTTTTGCGAATATCTCGGCTATTTCGCATCCAATCCAAAAAAGGAGCTCCATTTGTGATTCAGGGAACTAATCCCCGTCGATCCTCATCAAAGGATCTTCAATATTCTTCAAATTTAATTTTGGCCCTTTTTTCGGCCAAAATCATGATGGTACCCCTTGGAAAAGTGCGGAATCCCGCAACCTACGCTTTTCTTTCACTTTTTTGCGAATATCTCGGCTATTTCGCATCCAATCCAAAAAAGGAGCTCCATTTGTGATTCAGGGAACTAATCCCCGTCGATCCTCATCAAAGGATCTTAAATATTCTTCAAATTTAATTTTGGCCCTTTTTTCGGCCAAAATCATGATGGTACCCCTTGGAAAAGTGCGGAATCCCGCAACCTACGCTTTTCTTTCACTTTTTTGCGAATATCTCGGCTATTTCGCATCCAATCCAAAAAAGGAGCTCCATTTGTGATTCAGGGAACCAATCCCCGTCGATCCTTATCAAAGGATCTTCAATATTCTTCAAATTTAATTTTGGCCCTTTTTTCGGCCAAAATCATGATGGTACCCCTTGGAAAAGTGCGGAATCCCGCAACCTACGCTTTTCTTTCACTTTTTTGCGAATATCTCGGCTATTTCGCATCCAATCCAAAAAAGGAGCTCCATTTGTGATTCAGGGAACCAATCCCCGCCGATCCTCATCAAAGGATCTTAAATATTCTTCAAATTTAATTTTAGCCCTTTTTTCGGCCAAAATCATGATGGTACCCCTTGGAAAAGTGCGGAATCCCGCAACCTACGCTTTTCTTTCACTTTTTTGCGAATATCTCGGCTATTTCGCATCCAATCCAAAAAAGGAGCTCCATTTGTGATTCAGGGAACTAATCCCCGTCGATCCTCATCAAAGGATCTTCAATATTCTTCAAATTTAATTTTGGCCCTTTTTTCGGCCAAAATCATGATGGTACCCCTTGGAAAAGTGCGGAATCCCGCAACCTACGCTTTTCTTTCACTTTTTTGCGAATATCTCGGCTATTTCGCATCCAATCCAAAAAAGGAGCTCCATTTGTGATTCAGGGAACCAGTCCCCGTCGATCCTTATCAAAGGATCTTAAATATTCTTAAAATTTAATTTTGGCCCTTTTTTCGGCCAAAATCATGATGGTACCCCTTGGAAAAGTGCGGAATCCCGCAACCTACGCTTTTCTTTCACTTTTTTGCGAATATCTCGGGTATTTCGCATCCAATCCAAAAAAGGAGCTCCATTTGTGATTCAGGGAACTAATCCCCGTCGATCCTCATCAAAGGATCTTAAATATTCTTCAAATTTAATTTTGGCCCTTTTTTCGGCCAAAATCATGATGGTACCCCTTGGAAAAGTGCGGAATCCCGCAACCTACGCTTTTCTTTCACTTTTTTGCGAATATCTCGGCTATTTCGCATCCAATCCAAAAAAGGAGCTCCATTTGTGATTCAGGGAACTAATCCCCGTCGATCCTCATCAAAGGATCTTCAATATTCTTCAAATTTAATTTTGGCCCTTTTTTCGGCCAAAATCATGATGGTACCCCTTGGAAAAGTGCGGAATCCCGCAACCTACGCTTTTCTTTCACTTTTTTGCGAATATCTCGGCTATTTCGCATCCAATCCAAAAAAGGAGCTCCATTTGTGATTCAGGGAACTAATCCCCGTCGATCCTCATCAAAGGATCTTCAATATTCTTCAAATTTAATTTTGGCCCTTTTTTCGGCCAAAATCATGATGGTACCCCTTGGAAAAGTGCGGAATCCCGCAACCTACGCTTTTCTTTCACTTTTTTGCGAATATCTCGGCTATTTCGCATCCAATCCAAAAAAGGAGCTCCATTTGTGATTCAGGGAACTAATCCCCGTCGATCCTCATCAAAGGATCTTAAATATTCTTCAAATTTAATTTTGGCCCTTTTTTCGGCCAAAATCATGATGGTACCCCTTGGAAAAGTGCGGAATCCCGCAACCTACGCTTTTCTTTCACTTTTTTGCGAATATCTCGGCTATTTCGCATCCAATCCAAAAAAGGAGCTCCATTTGTGATTCAGGGAACCAATCCCCGTCGATCCTTATCAAAGGATCTTCAATATTCTTCAAATTTAATTTTGGCCCTTTTTTCGGCCAAAATCATGATGGTACCCCTTGGAAAAGTGCGGAATCCCGCAACCTACGCTTTTCTTTCACTTTTTTGCGAATATCTCGGCTATTTCGCATCTAATCCAAAAAAGAAGCTCCATTTGTGATTCAGGGAACTAATCCCCGTCGATCCTCATCAAAGGATCTTCAATATTCTTCAAATTTAATTTTGGCCCTTTTTTCGGCCAAAATCATGATGGAAAAAAAGTGCGATCATGATGGAACCCCTTGGAAAAGTGCGGAATCCCGTAACCTACGCTTTTCTTTCACTTTTTTGCGAATATCTCGGCTATTTCGCATCCAATCCAAAAAAGGAGCTCCATTTGTGATTCAGGGAACCAATCCCCGCCGATCCTCAACAAAGGATCTTCAATATTCTTCAAATTTAATTTTGGCCCTTTTTTCGGCCAAAATCATGATGGTACCCCTTGGAAAAGTGCGGAATCCCGCAATCCCGTCGATCCTCATCAAAGGATCTTAAATATTCTTCAAATTTAATTTTGGCCCTTTTTTCGACCAAAATCATGATGGTACCCCTTGGAAAAGTGCGGTATCCCGCAACCTACGCTTTTCTTTCACTTTTTTGCGAATATCTCGGCTATTTCGCATCCAATCCAAAAAAGGAGCTCCATTTGTGATTCAGGGAACCAATCCCCGTCGATCCTTATCAAAGGATCTTCAATATTCTTCAAATTTAATTTTTGCCCTTTTTTCGGCCAAAATCATGATGGTACCCCTTGGAAAAGTGCGGAATCCCGCAACCTTCGCTTTTCTTTCACTTTTTTGCGAATATCTCGGCTATTTCGCATCCAATCCAAAAAAGGAGCTCCATTTGTGATTCAGGGAACCAATCCCCGCCGATCCTCAACAAAGGATCTTCAATATTCTTCAAATTTAATTTTGGCCCTTTTTTCGGCCAAAATCATGATGGTACCCCTTGGAAAAGTGCGGAATCCCGCAACCTACGCTTTTCTTTCACTTTTTTGCGAATATCTCGGCTATTTCGCATCCAATCCAAAAAAGGAGCTCCATTTGTGATTCAGGGAACTAATCCCCGTCGATCCTCATCAAAGGATCTTCAATATTCTTCAAATTTAATTTTGGCCCTTTTTTCGGCCAAAATCATGATGGTACCCCTTGGAAAAGTGCGGAATCCCGCAACCTACGCTTTTCTTTCACTTTTTTGCGAATATCTCGGCTATTTCGCATCCAATCCAAAAAAGGAGCTCCATTTGTGATTCAGGGAACCAATCCCCGTCGATCCTTATCAAAGGATCTTCAATATTCTTCAAATTTAATTTTGGCCCTTTTTTCGGCCAAAATCATGATGGTACCCCTTGGAAAAGTGCGGAATCCCGCAACCTACGCTTTTCTTTCACTTTTTTGCGAATATCTCGGCTATTTCGCATCCAATCCAAAAAAGGAGCTCCATTTGTGATTCAGGGAACCAATCCCCGCCGATCCTCATCAAAGGATCTTCAATATTCTTCAAATTTCATTTTGGCCCTTTTTTCGGCCAAAATCATGATGGTACCCCTTGGAAAAGTGCGGAATCCCGCAACCTACGCTTTTCTTTCACTTTTTTGCGAATATCTCGGCTATTTCGCATCTAATCCAAAAAAGGAGCTCCATTTGTGATTCAGGGAACTAATCCCCGTCGATCCTCATCAAAGGATCTTCAATATTCTTCAAATTTAATTTTGGCCCTTTTTTCGGCCAAAATCATGATGGTACCCCTTGGAAAAGTGCGGAATCCCGCAACCTACGCTTTTCTTTCACTTTTTTGCGAATATCTCGGCTATTTCGCATCCAATCCAAAAAAGGAGCTCCATTTGTGATTCAGGGAACCAATCCCCGTCGATCCTTATCAAAGGATCTTAAATATTCTTCAAATTAAATTTTGGCCCTTTTTCGGCCAAAATCATGATGGTACCCCTTGGAAAAGTGCGGAATCCCGCAACCTACGCTTTTCTTTCACTTTTTTGCGAATATCTCGGCTATTTCGCATCCAATCCAAAAAAGGAGCTCCATTTGTGATTCAGGGAACTAATCCCCGTCGATCCTCATCAAAGGATCTTCAATATTCTTCAAATTTAATTTTGGCCCTTTTTTCGGCCAAAATCATGATGGAAAAAAAGTGCGATCATGATGGAACCCCTTGGAAAAGTGCGGAATCCCGTAACCTACGCTTTTCTTTCACTTTTTTGCGAATATCTCGGCTATTTCGCATCCAATCCAAAAAAGGAGCTCCATTTGTGATTCAGGGAACCAATCCCCGCCGATCCTCAACAAAGGATCTTCAATATTCTTCAAATTTCATTTTGGCCCTTTTTTCGGCCAAAATCATGATGGTACCCCTTGGAAAAGTGCGGAATCCCGCAATCCCGTCGATCCTCATCAAAGGATCTTAAATATTCTTCAAATTTAATTTTGGCCCTTTTTTCGGCCAAAATCATGATGGTTCCCCTTGGAAAAGTGCGGAATCCCGCAACCTACGCTTTTCTTTCACTTTTTTGCGAATATCTCGGCTATTTCGCATCCAATCCAAAAAAGGAGCTCCATTTGTGATTCAGGGAACCAATCCCCGTCGATCCTTATTAAAGGATCTTAAATATTCTTCAAATTTAATTTTGGCCCTTTTTTCGGCCAAAATCATGATGGTACCCCTTGGAAAAATGCGGAATCCCGCAACCTACGCTTTTCTTTCACTTTTTTGTGAATATCTCGGCTATTTCGCATCCAATCCAAAAAAGGAGCTCCATTTGTGATTCAGGGAACTAATCCCCGTCGATCCTCATCAAAGGATCTTCAATATTCTTCAAACTTAATTTTGGCCCTTTTTTCGGCCAAAATCATGATGGTACCCCTTGGAAAAGTGCTGAATCCCGCAACCTACGCTTTTCTTTCACTTTTTTGCGAATATCTCGGCTATTTCGCATCCAATCCAAAAAAGGAGTTCCATTTGTGATTCAGGGAACCAATCCCCGTCGATCCTTATCAAAGGATCTTCAATATTCTTCAAATTTAATTTAGGCCCTTTTTTCGGCCAAAATCATGATGGTACCCCTTGGAAAAGTGCGGAATCCCGCAACCTACGCTTTTCTTTCACTTTTTTGCGAATATCTCGGCTATTTCGCATCCAATCCAAAAAAGGAGCTCCATTTGTGATTCAGGGAACCAATCCCCGTCGATCCTCATCAAAGGATCTTCAATATTCTTCAAATTTAATTTAGGCCCTTTTTTCGGCCAAAATCATGATGGTACCCCTTGGAAAAGTACGGAATCCCGCAACCTACGCTTTTCTTTCACTTTTTTGCGAATATCTCGGCTATTTCGCATCCAATCCAAAAAAGGAGTTCCATTTGTGATTCAGGGAACCAATCCCCGTCGATCCTTATCAACGGATCTTCAATATTCTTCAAATTTAATTTAGGCCCTTTTTTCGGCCAAAATCATGATGGTACCCCTTGGAAAAGTGCGGAATCCCGCAACCTACGCTTTTCTTTCACTTTTTTGCGAATATCTCGGCTATTTCGCATCCAATCCAAAAAAGGAGCTCCATTTGTGATTCAGGGAACCAATCCCCGTCGATCCTCATCAAAGGATCTTCAATATTCTTCAAATTTAATTTAGGCCCTTTTTTCGGCCAAAATCATGATGGTACCCCTTGGAAAAGTGCGGAATCCCGCAACCTACGCTTTTCTTTCACTTTTTTGTGAATATCTCGGCTATTTCGCATCCAATCCAAAAAAGGAGCTCCATTTGTGATTCAGGGAACTAATCCCCGTCGATCCTCATCAAAGGATCTTCAATATTCTTCAAATTTAATTTTGGCCCTTTTTTCGACCAAAATCATGATGGTACCCCTTGGAAAAGTGCGGAATCCCGCAACCTACGCTTTTCTTTCACTTTTTTGCGAATATCTCGGCTATTTCGCATCCAATCCAAAAAAGGAGCTCCATTTGTGATTCAGGGAACCAATCCCCGTCGATCCTTATCAAAGGATCTTAAATATTCTTCAAATTTAATTTTGTCCCTATTTTCGGCCAAAATCATGATGGTACCCCTTGGAAAAGGGTCCCGCAACCTACGCTTTTCTTTCACTTTTTTGCGAATATCTCGGCTATTTCGCATCCAATCCAGAAAAGGAGCTCCATTTGTGATTCAGGGAACTAATCCCCGTCGATCCTCATCAAAGGATCTTCAATATTCTTCAAATTTAATTTTGGCCCTTTTTTCGACCAAAATCATGATGGTACTCCTTGGAAAAGTGCGGAATCCCGCAACCTACGCTTTTCTTTCACTTTTTTGCGAATATCTCGGCTATTTCGCATCCAATCCAAAAAAGGAGCTCCATTTGTGATTCAGGGAACCAATCCCCGTCGATCCTCATCAAAGGATCTTCAATATTCTTCAAATTTAATTTAGGCCCTTTTTTCGGCCAAAATCATGATGGTACCCCTTGGAAAAGTGCGGAATCCCGCAACCTACGCTTTTCTTTCACTTTTTTGTGAATATCTCGGCTATTTCGCATCCAATCCAAAAAAGGAGCTCCATTTGTGATTCAGGGAACTAATCCCCGTCGATCCTCATCAAAGGATCTTCAATATTATTCAAATTTAATTTTGGCCCTTTTTTCGACCAAAATCATGATGGTACCCCTTGGAAAAGTGCGGAATCCCGCAACCTACGCTTTTCTTTCACTTTTTTGCGAATATCTCGGCTATTTCGCATCCAATCCAAAAAAGGAGCTCCATTTGTAATTCAGGGAACCAATCCCCGTCGATCCTTATCAAAGGATCTTAAATATTCTTCAAATTTAATTTTGGCCCTTTTTTCGGCCAAAATCATGATGGTACCCCTTGGAAAAGGGTCCCGCAACCTACGCTTTTCTTTCACTTTTTTGCGAATATCTCGGCTATTTCGCATCCAATCCAGAAAAGGAGCTCCATTTGTGATTCAGGGAACCAATCCCTGTCGATCCTCATCAAAGGATCTTCAATATTCTTCAAATTTAATTTAGGCCCTTTTTTCGGCCAAAATCATGATGGTACCCCTTGGAAAAGTGCGGAATCCCGCAACCTACGCTTTTCTTTCACTTTTTTGCGAATATCTCGGCTATTTCGCATCCAATCCAAAAAAGGAGCTCCATTTGTAATTCAGGGAACCAATCCCCGTCGATCCTTATCAAAGGATCTTAAATATTCTTCAAATTTAATTTTGGCCCTTTTTTCGGCCAAAATCATGATGGTACCCCTTGGAAAAGTGCGGAATCCCGCAACCTACGCTTTCTTTCACTTTTTTGCGAATATCTCGGCTATTTCGCATCCAATCCAGAAAAGGAGCTCCATTTGTGATTCAGGGAACTAATCCCCGTCGATCCTCATCAAAGGATCTTCAATATTCTTCAAATTTAATTTTGGCCCTTTTTTCGGCCAAAATCATGATGGAAAAAAAGTGCGATCATGATGGAACCCCTTGGAAAAGTGCGGAATCCCGCAACCTACGCTTTTCTTTCTTTTTTTTGCGAATATCTCGGCTATTTCGCATCCAATCCAAAAAAGGAGCTCCATTTGTGATTCAGGGAACCAATCCCCGTCGATCCTTATCAAAGGATCTTAAATATTCTTCAAATTTAATTTTGGCCCTTTTTTCGACCAAAATCATGATGGTACCCCTTGGAAAAGTGCGGAGTCCCGCAACCTACGCTTTTCTTTCACTTTTTTGCGAATATCTCGGCTATTTCGCATCCAATCCAGAAAAGGAGCTCCATTTGTGATTCAGGGAACTAATCCCCGTCGATCCTCATCAAAGGATCTTCAATATTCTTCAAATTTAATTTAGGCCCTTTTTTCGGCCAAAATCATGATGGTACCCCTTGGAAAAGTACGGAATCCCGCAACCTACGCTTTTCGTTCACTTTTTTGCGAATATCTCGGCTATTTCGCATCCAATCCAAAAAAGGAGCTCCATTTGTGATTCAGGGAACTAATCCCCGTCGATCCTCATCAAAGGATCTTAAATATTCTTCAAATTTAATTTTGGCCCTTTTTTCGGCCAAAATCATGATGGTACCCCTTGGAAAAGTGCGGAGTCCCGCAACCTACGCTTTTCTTTCACTTTTTTGCGAATATCTCGGCTATTTCGCATCCAATCCAGAAAAGGAGCTCCATTTGTGATTCAGGGAACTAATCCCCGTCGATCCTCATCAAAGGATCTTCAATATTCTTCAAATTTAATTTAGGCCCTTTTTTCGGCCAAAATCATGATGGTACCCCTTGGAAAAGTACGGAATCCCGCAACCTACGCTTTTCGTTCACTTTTTTGCGAATATCTCGGCTATTTCGCATCCAATCCAAAAAAGGAGCTCCATTTGTGATTCAGGGAACCAATCTCCGTCGATCCTTATCAAAGGATCTTCAATATTCTTCAAATTTAATTTAGGCCCTTTTTTCGGCCAAAATCATGATGGTACCCCTTGGAAAAGTGCGGAGTCCCGCAACCTACGCTTTTCTTTCACTTTTTTGCGAATATCTCGGCTATTTCGCATCCAATCCAAAAAAGGAGCTCCATTTGTGATTCAGGGAACTAATCCCCGTCGATCCTCATCAAAGGATCTTCAATATTCTTCAAATTTAATTTTGGCCCTTTTTTCGACCAAAATCATGATGGTACCCCTTGGAAAAGTGCGGAATCCCGCAACCTACGCTTTTCTTTCACTTTTTTGCGAATATCTCGGCTATTTCGCATCCAATCCAAAAAAGGAGCTCCATTTGTGATTCAGGGAACCAATCCCCGCCGATCCTCAACAAAGGATCTTCAATATTCTTCAAATTTAATTTTGGCCCTTTTTTCGGCCAAAATCATGATGGTTCCCCTTGGAAAAGTGCGGAATCCCGCATCCTACGCTTTTCTTTCACTTTTTTGCGAATATCTCGGCTATTTCGCATCCAATCCAAAAAAGGAGCTCCATTTGTGATTCAGGGAACCAATCCCCGTCGATCCTTATTAAAGGATCTTAAATATTCTTCAAATTTAATTTTGGCCCTTTTTTCGGCCAAAATCATGATGGAAAAAAAGTGCGATCATGATGGAACCCCTTGGAAAAGTGCGGAATCCCGCAACCTACGCTTTTCTTTCTTTTTTTTGCGAATATCTCGGCTATTTCGCATCCAATCCAAAAAAGGAGCTCCATTTGTGATTCAGGGAACCAATCCCCGCCGATCCTCAACAAAGGATCTTCAATATTCTTCAAATTTAATTTTGGCCCTTTTTTCGGCCAAAATCATGATGGTTCCCCTTGGAAAAGTGCGGAATCCCGCAACCTACGCTTTTCTTTCACTTTTTTGCGAATATCTCGGCTATTTCGCATCCAATCCAAAAAAGGAGCTCCATTTGTGATTCAGGGAACCAATCCCCGTCGATCCTTATTAAAGGATCTTAAATATTCTTCAAATTTAATTTTGGCCCTTTTTTCGGCCAAAATCATGATGGTACCCCTTGGAAAAGTGCGGAATCCCGCAACCTACGCTTTTCTTGCACTTTTTTGCGAATATCTCGGCTATTTCGCATCCAATCCAAAAAAGGAGCTCCATTTGTGATTCAGGGAACAAATCCCCGTCGATCCTCATCAAAGGATCTTCAATATTCTTCAAATTTAATTTTGGCCCTTTTTTCGACCAAAATCATGATGGTACCCCTTGGAAAAGTGCGGAATCCCGCAACCTACGCTTTTCTTTCACTTTTTTGCGAATATCTCGGCTATTTCGCATCCAATCCAGAAAAGGAGCTCCATTTGTGATTCAGGGAACTAATCCCCGTCGATCCTCATCAAAGGATCTTCAATATTCTTCAAATTTAATTTAGGCCCTTTTTTCGGCCAAAATCATGATGGTACCCCTTGGAAAAGTACGGAATCCCGCAACCTACGCTTTTCGTTCACTTTTTTGCGAATATCTCGGCTATTTCGCATCCAATCCAGAAAAGGAGCTCCATTTGTGATTCAGGGAACTAATCCCCGTCGATCCTCATCAAAGGATCTTCAATATTCTTCAAATTTAATTTAGGCCCTTTTTTCGGCCAAAATCATGATGGTACCCCTTGGAAAAGTGCGGAATCCCGCAACCTACGCTTTTCTTCCAGTTTTTGGCGAATATCTCGGCTATTTCGCATCCAATCCAAAAAAGGAGCTCCATTTGTGATTCAGGGAACTAATCCCCGTCGATCCTCATCAAAGGATCTTCAATATTCTTCAAATTTAATTTTGGCCCTTTTTTCGGCCAAAATCATGATGGTACCCCTTGGAAAAGTGCGGAGTCCCGCAACCTACGCTTTTCTTTCACTTTTTTGCGAATATCTCGGCTATTTCGCATCCAATCCAAAAAAGGAGCTCCATTTGTGATTCAGGGAACTAATCCCCGTCGATCCTCATCAAAGGATCTTCAATATTCTTCAAATTTAATTTTGGCCTTTTTTTCGGCCAAAATCATGATGGTACCCCCTGGAAAAGTGCCTCTGGTTAAATTTTATACTTTTCCGATACTTTAAGAAAATACAAATCGTCAACAACTTTTAAAATATATATTTTTTTAGTTGTTTTTTATTTTCAAAATGTTAGCCGAGCTCCTAACCGATCTTACGACATTGGACTCAAAATATCGATATTTGATTTGCAGTATTAGGCACTCAGTATTACCGATGAATTTTTGGTATTTTTTTTGCTTCCGCGTGACTGGTATCTTTAAGATCGATAACCAAAACAAAGGGTGCTTTTGATAGAATGCGGAATATTTGAACAAAATAAATTCCTACGGAGTTGCGCAGTTGAAAAAGACGTTACCAAGACGGCACCGAAAGAACAGTGGGACGGATGTGATCTCGCGGAGGACTGGCGATACTACGGAGGCGACTGAGAGGATGTACCCCAGGCTGATGACGTTCCATTTTCGGGTAAGTGAACGTCCGAAATAGGGGAATCCAATGTACCTCTGAGCTTCAATGGTTTATAGTCCCCCAGGTGAACAGGACTAATCTGCAGTCCGAGGAGGGCGTACAGACCAATTATCTGGATGCAGTACACCGGTTCTCGTGCCTGGAAGTCAACAATGGACAACGGGGATACGCACAATCGCCGCTTGGTTGTCGCCCATCCCATTAAGGGTTCAACAACGCCTCGTCGACTTTACTCGGCAACTCGCAACTCGGCACCTCCAAGGACATTCCACGAAGTATCCTTCGATGCCCGGTGAACTTCGGATCAGCGTGTGCAGAACTTTGCTTTATATGTATCTTAAGGTTGTACTTATTTTGAGTTAGGGTATGTGTGTGAAATATGATTATAATAAACGTTTTAAAAAATATCCTGTGGGGTTTATTCAATGGGGACAATTTCCAGGTCTGACGTCTTCTTAACTTGGCCAACATCGGATGCAAAAGGGCCCGGATACACGAAAAAATCGCTTACAGAAAACTGTTTTTTCGTGACGCCACAGGATTGCGAAGAAAAATTTCCGGTTTTGGGCCACTACCAGGCCCGCTGTACCTGGCCAACAGAAATGGCCAGTAGGTGGATGGCGATTTTTGAAACTTTAATCTGTGACGTCACTGATCGGGCTTTGATCGAGTGGGTTGTGTCTTGGCTGAACCGGTTAATTCATGAAATAAACTTGTTTAACAAAGACACAGACCAGCGTAGCCACCCATTGGTGACGTCACTGATCAAAGCTCAATTCGTGACATCATTAAGCGTGCAAAATCTGTGACGTCACACATTTTTGCGGCTGAAAATTTTAAAATTTTGGGCGCTACCAGGCTCGGAGTACTAGGCGAACAGAAATGGCCAGTAGGTGGATTTCGATTTTTAAAATTGTTTTGTGCGAATATCTCGACCATTTCGCATCCAATCCTGGATTGAGATGGCTCAAAAAATGCAGAAAAATATGCTCCACCTGCCTGGCTTCCATTATTGGTATTAGCCAAGTTAACACCGTGGGGAAAAATGTTTTTGGCCAATAACTTAATGTTTGATTGCCTCCTTTGCTTATATCTCAGCCATTCCGCAACCGATTTTGGAAGGGATTGCCACTTCCGAATCAGGACTTTAAGGTCCTTTGAACTGCTTAAAAAGTTACGGCATCAAAGGATGTTTGATCCTTAAAGTCGAATAAAATCAAATTCATTTAGTTTTCATTTTCTGGAAACATTTTTTTAAAGGATATGAAGGATATTTTGGTAGAGATCGAAGGATGTAAATGTCCTGATCCCAAAATGATGCCCCGTTTCTAGATCGGTTGCGAAATGACCGAGATATACATAATCGAGAAATCGGGAACATATTTAAAATATTCGTTTTTGGCCAATTTTAACTTTCCCACGGTGTTAACTTGGCTAATACCAGATTTTCTTGGCCAGTCGATGCGCCTTAATTTTCTGCATTTTCTGGGTGGTCTCAATCCAGGATCAGATGCGAAATGGCCGAGATATTCACAAAAAACTGTTTCAGAAAATAGAATCCACCTACTGGCCATTTCTGTTGGCCTGGTACTCCGAGCCTGGTGGCGGCCGAAAATCCAAAAATTTTCAGCCGCTAAAGTCTGTGACGTCACGAAATAGGCCTCGATCAGTGACGTCACAACTGGGTGGAGTCTAGGCGGCAATGGGTGGTGTCTTGGCTAAACCGGTTAACCGGTTGGTTTTTAATTTTCGCGGGGGCGGGTAACTATTTGAAATTTGAATTGAAAACAACGATCGAATTTGGATCCACAGGCGCGGGCGCGAAATCGTTTTTTGAATTTGAATTTAAATTTAGCGGGTTGTATATCGATATATATCGTGTCTTGGGCCCACATAGGATCCACACAGGATCCACACAGGTCCCACACAGGTCCCACATAGGATCCACATATGATCCACTTAGGTTCCACACAGGATCCACAAATCGATCCGTTATATTTGAATTTGAAATTCAAAAATATATCCCGCCCGCGCCTTCCCGGGCTTTTTTAAATTTTCAAATTCAAAAATAGTTACCCGCCCCCGCGAAATTTAAATCACCGATAAACCGATAACATTAAGCGCTTAACCGGTTCAGCCAAGACACCACCCAGAACAGGCAAGTCACCGCCCAGTGGTGACGTCACTGATCGCAGCCTAATCCGTGACGTCACAGACTTTAGCGGCTGAAAATTTTTGGATTTTCGGCCGCCACCAGGCTCGGAGTACCAGGCCAACAGAAATGGCCAGTAGGTGGATTCCATTTTCTGAAACAGTTTTTTGTGAATATCTCGGCCATTTCGCATCTGATCCTGGATTGAGACCACCCAGAAAATGCCGAAAATTAAGGCGCATCGACTGGCCAAGAAAATCTGGTATTAGCCAAGTTAACACCGTGGAAAAACTAAAATTGGCTTAAAATGAATATTGTTATAAAGTCTCGTTTTTTCCATTGCGTATGTTTCGGTCATTTCCCAACCGATCTAGAACCGGGGCATCATTTTGGGATCAGGACATTAATACCCTTCGATCTCTACCAAAATATCCTTGATATCCTTTAAAAAAATGTGTCCAGAAAATCAAAACTAAATGAATTTGATTTTATTCGACTTTAAGGATCAAACATCCTTTGATGCCGTAACTTTTGAAGCAGTTCAAAGGACCTTAAAGTCC
Source organism: Drosophila monieri (assembly GCA_035047585.1). Classification (NCBI taxonomy): domain Eukaryota; kingdom Metazoa; phylum Arthropoda; class Insecta; order Diptera; family Drosophilidae; genus Drosophila; species Drosophila monieri. The sequence goes on along the minus strand of JAWNPJ010000076.1, from coordinate 438,713 downwards.
TGATTCGGAAGTGGCAATCCCTTCCAAAATCGGTTGCGGAATGGCTGAGATATAAGCAAAGGAGGCAATCAAACATTAAGTTATTGGCCAAAAACATTTTTCCCCACGGTGTTAACTTGGCTAATACCAATAATGGAAGCCAGGCAGGTGGAGCATATTTTTCTGCATTTTTTGAGCCATCTCAATCCAGGATTGGATGCGAAATGGTCGAGATATTCGCACAAAACAATTTTAAAAATCGAAATCCACCTACTGGCCATTTCTGTTCGCCTAGTACTCCGAGCCTGGTAGCGCCCAAAATTTTAAAATTTTCAGCCGCAAAAATGTGTGACGTCACAGATTTTGCACGCTTAATGATGTCACGAATTGAGCTTTGATCAGTGACGTCACCAATGGGTGGCTACGCTGGTCTGTGTGTTTGTGAAACAGGTTTATGTCATAAATTAACCGATTCAGCCAAGACACAACCCACTCGATCAAAGCCCGATCAGTGACGTCACAGATTAAAGTTTCAAAAATCGCCATCCACCTACTGGCCATTTCTGTTGGCCTGGTACTGCGGGCCTGGTAGTGGCCCAAAACCGGAAATTTTTCTTCGCAATCCTGTGGCGTCACGAAAAAACGGTTTTCTGTAAGCGGTTTTTTCGTGTATCCTGGCCCTTTTGCATCCGATGTTGGCCAAGTTAAGACGACGTCAGACTAAAAACGTTTATTATAATCATGATATTTCACACACATACCCTAACTAAAAATAAGTACAACCTTAAGATACATATAAAGCAAAGTTCTGCACACGCTGATCCGAAGTTCACCGGGCATCGAAGGATACTTCGTGGAATGTCCTTGGAGGTGCCGAGTTGCGAGTTGCCGAGTAAAGTGGCGCAACCCACGCTTTTCTTCCAGTTTTTTGGCCCTTTTTTCGGCCAAAATCATGATGAAGGACATCCATATATTGGCCAATTTGCATCCGATCCTGGAGAGGAATACCTGAATCGATTTGTGGATAGATTCTCCACTATTCTGCATCAAAATCTGCCCTTAATCCCTTAATCATTTAATCCCTCCTAATAAAATACAAACTTCAGCAAACGACATCGATATCTAGAATTTCCTAAGCTCCACTGAAATGGTTTTGTTGAGCAGGTTAGTTCTTTGTTTGCTTTCCCCTTTTCTCTTAGTGTAAAAAACTGATAAATAAATATCACAGCGTGGCGCGTGCACTGTTTGTGAACTTTATCCATTAGCAATTAATCATTATTGAATTCGAAAAAGTATTGCGTTTGTCATCGTTTAATATGCTCCTTCCTTTTCAAATCGAATTACGAACGATAAAAATCCAAATCCAAAACCCTTTTAGAGTATGAACAAGTGCACGATTTTTTTAAGATAGCTATTTTTTTTTACAGAGTTCTCGAAACTCTGGGATTCTAGGTATTTACGAACAAGATTCGCAAAGTCAGCACCACTTGATATTTCTTTTATTTATTTTTTTATCGTTGTCGTGTTAACAAAACTAAAAAAAAATAAACAAAAAAGGAAAAATGCTGACTTAGCTACAAAAGTCTATGGGAAGATAAGCTATTTATAGAAATGCAATCCAAAAAACGTGTTTTAGTTTTGTCCATTAACCAAATACGATGATCCCTCACTCACTCGACTCATCCGAGTTTCATCTTTCGGTATAGCACGACCCAAAAAGTGTCTTATTTTATAATAATCTGAGGTAATTCAAATCCATTCAAATATGAGATCTTCCTGGCTTTATATAAAAAAGAAGAATTCTTTAAGAATTTAATTATTAAAAATACATTTAAAGCATATTTCTAGTTTTTAAGGTTGTTAAAAGTTTAATAATTGTTTTACATTTAAGAATTCTTATCTCAATTCCAGCTGTAATCTATTTTTTCTATTCCTATCTTTTAAAAATTTTGATGACCCATCAAATTTTTGAATAATTCCCAGAAACCCAAGACATTCAGACTCGGGTCTTACTTATTCCAGTTTCAAGAATATACAAAAAAAAAGTAAAACAAATCTAATTTATTTATTGTATTCCTTAATAATTAATCGGGTTACTATATTACGATTGAAAAACCAGTCACTCCTTAAGTGCATGGCTTTTCCGTGGTCATTGATGGCCCAAACGGCGGACGCGTGATTTTCGTTTTTTTTTAGCCTTTTTGGCGATCGTTTTTCGCCAACTTCAGCGAATTGCAGCCAATCGGCGATGACGCTGAGGGTTCATTGAAAGCAGAAACCTTCAGGAGGGTGTTGCTGGAGGAGGAGGGAAGCCCCTAGCTTCCAGTGCCAAATTGTTATTATTTTAATCCCCCCCTTCCCCAATCTACAATCTACAATATTTATATGTGAACTTTTCGGTAGAGATTGTTTTTCTTAAATTTTTTTTATTATTGTTTCTTCTTCTCGTTTGTGTTATTTACGAACATTCTTTTTAGACACAAATACAAATACATACAATAATGTTTTCATCGCTTCTTTTTTTCAAATCGTCTCTTTTAAAAAAAAACTACTACAAAAAATGTTTGTTTGTTGTTTTTGTTGTGGTTGCTGTTAGCGCTTAAAGATCTACAACATATAGCATTCTAGAGCATACATATTATATAGGTATGTATGGGTTAAATATCTATATCGTATGTATATATCCATATAAAAAAATACAACAAATTTGCAATTCGTTTCACATTTAGTTTCGTCGCCTTCCATTGTTTTTGTTTCGTTATTATTTTGTTTGTTTTTTTTTTTTTATTTTAATTTTTTATTTTAATTCTCCTTGTTCCGGCCTGCGCCAAAAAATGCAGACGCCAAGCGAGAAAGCGAGAAAAAATTCACAAATATTTCCATCTAACACTTAGGTATGGCAAAAAGTCATCATCATCTACATCATCAGTTATCGATATGATCGATATGATATCGATCAATCATATTTAGAATACATTTAATCTTTCACACATCTACTTGTTGGTTTGTTTCTTTGTGTTTTCTTTTCTTTTCTTTTTTTTTTCTTTTCATTTTTTTTGTTTTGTTTGAAACGCATTTTACAAACTATATTTAAAACTTATAAATACTACAACGTACGAGATCCTCCGAAATCTCATAGAATTTAAGCAAAAATGAAACACACAAGTTACAGGTAAATAAATTAAATTAAGAGTTACACGTAAAGTATAGTATAATATATATATATATTAATATATATATATATGGTAAATAGAAATATCTGAAAGACGCGCCATGTATGTTGGTGTGTGTGTGTGTAAGTGTGATCGATTCGATTTCGATTAGGGAGAATGCAAACAGGAAGCACGAAAAGTTTTCAACTCGCTTAGAACATTAGGGTGGCACAAGAGAACAATTTAAGCAAAACAGTTGGATACTCTTTCCCAAAAAAAAACAAAAATATACACTACGGCATAAGATAATAAATGGGCAAGCGAGTTCGAAATTGCACAACTACTCCGATTGGTGATTTGGGAAAGGGTATCCGTAAAACGCCTAGCAGGTGGGTTAAACATGCACTCCTACGCATTAAGGGTTAAATATCAGTTTTGTAAAAGAACTTAAGCAGCTTTTCTTGCCTATTGCAGCGGTTTCTATATCATTATTATTTTTTTTTTTGTATATAAGTTTTAAATATGGTCAACTTTTTGTCTTTTTTTCCTGTTTCTTTCCTTGTTTAAGTTAACAAATGTTAAAAATTTAATTATTACATTTTCGATTGCACTTTGTTTTTGTTTTGCTTGTTGCTGTCTGTGTTTGTGTTTGAAGTTCTCTTGAAATTATAATTATTTTTTAATTTTCTTTTTTTTTTTTTTGTGTATATTCCTTTGTACATTTTATTTATTTTTTTTTCTTTGTTTAAACTCTGTGTGTTGGTGTGTGTTTGAGGTGTGTTTATGGAAATTAAGGCTTTCTCTTATTGTTGGAACAAAAAAAAAAAAAAAACTTGACAAAAATTTTAATGAAAATTACTATTTTAGCAACAATCAACTGATCACATCGAGTAAACGTACGTATTTTTCGCTTAGAACTACATTAAATCAATCATAATATAACAACAAATATTAGAGCAAGGGGTGGGGCCTAAGAGGGGGTGGTGCTGGTGGTGCGGTTATCAAAACCTTAACCTGATTTCGCAAAAACGTATCGCGGTTGCTCCTTTGTTTCGATTCTATCTTTTTTCTTATATATTTTTTTTTCTTCTTTTTTTTTTAGAATATTTACATGAACACGACAACATTGTGTTGAAGAAATGCAGAAAATTTCTTCACGATCTCCAGCACCCCGGATCCTTTGTTGAAGCCTCCCCAACCCCAGCCCCAACCCCCCTGTCGTCCCTTTTTCTGACAACGCGCAGCGTGATAACAATAATTGCAAAGGATGTGTGGGAGGTTGGAGTGGCAGGGTGGCAGGAGAGGATCTGGAGTGGAGTTGGTACAACAACAGATAGCTTGACTTATCAATTATCACGCGAAATGCATTATTACAAAGTATATAATATACATATATACGTATATGTGTATGAATATAAAAATTAATCGTAATATTAATAAGATTTCTTTCTCAATTAGAACAAATTTCGTTCATCGACAAGGAAGCTTCTAGCAAGCCATTATCATCATTATCATCATCAACATGATTACGATCACCATGAAAAAATGTTACTCAGTATGTTTCATTTTTTCTGTTTCTGTTTCTGTTTCTGTTTCCGTTTCCGTTCTAACCGGAAGCCTTCTGATTCTCTGAGGGGAGGGCGCTATTACGAAGGCAGTTCAACTGCCACAGCGCCATCCATCACACACAAAAAATGTTTCAATACACACCCCATGTGGCATGTGTGTATATAATAATAATGATCCACAAACGCGACTGCGGTCGAAATAATAGAAACTGCAAAGGCAGACAGACCTCTCTGACAATGCTGTTGGCCCTCAAGAGCCTGGCAGGACTAACTACCATTTGGACCGCATTCGCTTCTTCAGATATCTAGAGATATATAGAGAGTTGGGGTTGGGGGTGGGAGCCATAGTTAGAGAGATAAGATAGCTAGCCTGGGGTGGAGGGCTTGGGAGATTAAGGGATGGGGCGGGGTTGTGTCCTACTGCGATGTACTAAAGTTCGAGGGCGAGATGGAGGCGGGCGGCGTTACAGTTTCCTGGCTACCCGCCATACCATCCACCTGGTCGTGACTCGTCGTCCTGGACCGGCTCGTCGGTATGGGAGCACTGATCCCTATTAGCGAGTTCGGCGGCATCAGGTTGGCGGCCTGCTCCCGCTCCAGCTCCACCTCCTCCTGCAACTGGGCGAGGATGTGCTGGGAGTTCTGCTTCCAGTAGAGCACCGGCCAGCGCAGGGTCGTGGTGAGGGTGTCGTTGTGCTCCTCCAGCGAGTTGTTGGCATAGTGCTCCACCAGTTTCTTCAGCGTCGGATAGATGTTGTAGGGGGCGGCGAATCCATAGCCCGTGGCTGTCTCATAAATGATGCAGTGCTGCACCGTGTTGGTCTCCTTCACCGTGCAGGCAATGGAGAGGGCGTAGTTGCCGGCGTCCCTTACCCGGATGAGGAAAGTGCCGGGCGGAGCGTCCTTCAGCATGTCCTCGGCATCCCGCCGCTTGGCATCCTTCAGTAGCCACAGGGCCTCGTTGCTGTGCGGCTGATTGGAGGCCGTTTCGTGGTGTCGCAGCCACTTGACGAAGCCCATCTCCAGGATCGTCTTCAGGTCGTCCTCCTTCAGATTGTGGTTCTTCAGACGTCTGCAAAGGGAATAATAGAATCATAGTTAGTGGAGGTCCTTTGTGAGATGTCCTTGCTGTTTAATTACAAGAGGAACCTGTCCAGAACAAGGTGAGACAGGGAGCACATGCTACCAGGGCTGGGGAAGGATGGCTGGGAAACTCACTTGGTTTCACAATTATTTTCTTTATTTCTGGGGAGGCTTGGCCTACGTGACTTTTGAGGCGTGGCCAGTCTTGAAATAATTTCAGTTTCTGGCTTATCTTTTAAGGAATTTAAGAAAAGCTTAACACTTTGTAGTGAGATCTCCTCTAGAATCTAGATATTTTAATAATTTCAACTAATTATTGTCTTGATTCTGACGTGTCCAGCTGGAACTCTGCCCCTGGTGGTACTGACGCATCTCAGGGGTGGCTACCAACCTGGCTAACCAGTCATTAGCTTCGGTTTCTCCCGATAACCGCCTGCAATTTCAACTGGGGACGAAACCCCCCCAGGCCCAGATAACTAGCCGCCGCTGGGTCTACGAGTGACTAGACCCGGAGGTTTCCTCATCACACGATCAGGGGGTGGAGCTTCGCCACCACCGAGCGCTGCTCCAGGGCTCCGCCGGCTATCTCAGTGACTAAGTCTCCCCCCCAAGAGCGATAAGGCTTTGCGGTGGTGTGATATCATCATCGATCTTTAAGGCTGGCTTTTGCGACTCGCAAGGGACTAGATATAGAGCCTTTATCTAATCGGTGTATGACGGTGGCCCCAAACTAATCCCCAACTAAAGCGAAGCCTTGGCAGGCAGCATGGAAAGTGTTTGCCACAAAGCCCCCCCCCGCACACCCTATATATATAGTCGTATATGGTCGTAGGTCGTAGAGTCGTCGACTGAGGCAAGTATAGAAATATTAAGCACTCTCGGCCCGCCCTGATAAGCGCCAGCTATCTACGGCAAGGCGCTAACCTTATCTGGGTCTTTATTCCGCTTCCTCTATCACTCGCTTTTTCTTTTTTTTTAAGCCCGTAGCCCGAATGCCCGTAGAAACCAAGAAGTAAGGCGAACAATGACGTATTCTTTGTAACAACCCAGTTGCCAGGCAGAGTCCGAAGATGAACAAGTTTCCCTAATCAGCCAAGATATCCCCCATGTGGTCTCCATAGGGGATAGTTTCATCAATCAAAGTCTGATGGGTCTTGGCAGATCTACTCCTGATAGATGACCTTGAAGCTTGCCCCCCTAATCCCCCAAAAAAGTGGATATGGAAAAGGAATGCATATATTCCTCAACAAATAATATATTCTGGGGGGTCTTATCACTCTCCAACTATATCGAGGGGGGGCTCTCAGAAGCCTACTTTAAGTAATTAAGAATTCTGGCAAACAGCGGCACTGTGACGAGTATTTGTCATGAGATCCAAGTTTCTGACATTTTTGGCTTTGGAGGAGATCATGGGGGTCTCAGAAGAAGCTCTGGACTTTGGAGTAGCGTTCTATTTGGGGGCATGACTTCAGAAGTGGGCAGGGATCATCGGGGCGATGGAAGAAATAGTTCTGGGAAAGGGGAGACTGGCGTGGCTAATGGGAGTCAGTGTGGAGGGGCAGTGGGAGTAGGAGGAGGAGGAGGAGGAGGCCACTGACGCTAACAGTGTTATGCCATTATTATCGGTCAGACGAGCTGCCGACAGAGCCCTAGCCAGGGGGCTATGGAATTAAAATTCCAATGCCATCACTCTCCGAATGATAGACCCAAGGATACTCACTCTATGAACTTGTCCTTGCGGAACTGCAGGGCCTGGAGCTCCGGCTTGGTGGCGTTTATCTGCCGCTCCAGCAACAGCTCGTCCTTCTTCTTCCCCTCCATGTAGATGTTGAGGGCCTGCAGCTTGCTCTCAATGATATCGAGGATGTGGAGGAGGCGGTGCTGGTTCCCCTGGAGACTGGACCGGGCCTGCACCCCCACCCCGTCGTTGCCGGCCTCCGCCGCCTTGGTGTCGGCGGGCGTCTTCATGAAGGAGTCATTCAACTTGATCTGGTTGCGAATCATCTTCTCGGCGTTGATGAAGACGGTCTGGTGCATCTTCTTCTCCTGCAGCTCCTCGCGAATCGCGTTGAAGGAGTTGCGCTTCTGCTCCAGGGTCTGTTCGAGGGTCTGGAGCATTTGCGACACCCGGATGAACTCGTTGCTGAGCAGGCCGAGGTCGCCATGGGGCTGGGAGTCGTCGTACTCGCCGGTGCGCACTATCGGATTGCTCAGCGTGATGTCCAGCGCCTTGTTGTACATGCTCAGCGAGTTCTCCTTGTAGTAGTTGATCATCTTCACCACCGAGTTGAACAGCATGGTGTCTATGAACCCGTACTTGCGCTCCATGTGGCTAATCTTGATCAGCTTCTCGCTGCCGTCCTTCATCAATGTGAGGGTGTACTCGCCCTTCTTGGAGAGGGCGTCGCGGACGAGGAAGCTGCCGTCGGGCTTGCCGTGCAGGATGCCCTTGGCCATCTCACGGGAGATGCTGCCCCAGTACCAGGGGGCCTGGAGCAGCTCCTCCTCGTTGGGATCGACCAGCGATCCGGGCGCCTGCGGTCGCATCGTTGAATAGTGAAGCGGTGAGGGTTGCACTAAGGATTAGAAATAATATTAGACATTAGAAGGGTTTTTAGTATTATTATTATTAAAAGTCCTTGAAAAAAGCATCATTTAGTTAAATATTTTAATTATGATGACTAATCCTTAAAAATGTCAAACACTCATTAGTTCTATTTTTAGTTCCCTTTTTTTTTTGATAAAATATGTGGTTTTCAAATCAAAAACAAACTCGAAAGCTGCGCCTTATCTTCTATTTTTTTTAATAATTTTTATTTGAGGGAGAAGCCAATTTGGAATAGTACTTCCTGTCGACAAGATATTTCCAGTTTTAAGTTGAGATTTTAGCTGCGAAGTTTATTTTTTTTTTAATCTCTTATTCCTCGTAAACAGGCAGGCCCTTGGGCAGTTTTTGACCCGCATACCTTAACCCATTGTGGTCCCATATCATCCCAAATCCGTTAATAGATATTGGCCTTAAATCCCCCACCAGCAATTATTAAAAAAAAGAAATAATAGCAACTACCAGTGCTCTCTGTTGGCCCACAACTAGCCATGTAATCGCTGGCGTCCCGGCTCTCTCTCTTGGCCCGCCTGCCGCCTGCTCTCTCTCTTTCTATCAACCTCCCCCGCCGCCCGCCACCCGCACTCTCTCGCCGCTCCATGGGTTTCGGGCCTGTTGCCAAGCGCTCCGAATCCGAATCGGAATCTGAATCTGGGAGAAATACTTACTTTTGTTGGTCTCGGATTTAACGGATTGAGGGAATTCCTGGCCCTGGGGGACGCTCTATGATAGCTCTCGGTTTCGGTTTCGGTTTCGGTCCTAGGGGCTACTCGCTCGATTAATCGCGTGTGTTAATAGCTATAGCTATAGCTTATAGCCTATAGCTCGCACATCTTTCTATTCTCGATTTCGCACACACGACCACACACACACAGCCACACGAGCATACAGTGGAACATACACACACGCACCAACACCACAATACGGTGGACACTACGACACACTGGTTAAAAAAATGGTTGGCTTGAGGTTCGGGATTTTTGATGAATTTTTGTGCCTTTTGCTCTACACTCGTATGCTGTTATTGGCTTAACACATTAACGGTTCTGTCTCGGAATGGTTGGCGGCTCAAAACATTTCCGTACGGCACTTTTGGACGACAAAAAGGGAGTTAATCACAATCAGCACACCGTTTCCATTTCCATTTTCTCGGGAAGAAATCGTGCGGTGTTGGACAGCGCTGGTACTGTTGCTGTTGTTGCCATGCCACTTGCTGCCTGACTGCTTGCTCGTTGATCAGCACTGGCCGCTTCCTGTGTTGGCCAGGGCCAAAAAACACGTAAGGCCAGGCGAATGACGTAAGCGCCAGCGTCAGGGTAGCCAACTGGCTTCCAAGTAGAATTAATCCTTTCAATAAACTGCGCAATAAGCTAAAACGAGTTTAAATCATTATTTTTTTTCAATATACTAGGGGGAATTAGAACAGACTGGGTGTGGTCAAACCACTAACTAGATACTCACTTTTAAAGACTCCATTCCATTCCAAATATGGAAATCAAAATTTTAAACACATTTCCAATAAATAAGTACCATATTTTTTTTTAGTTAATTACGATTAGGATAGTTAATTAGGATATTTAAAAATCATACGTATATTCTTTGAAATTTTAAAACGTTTTCTGCGACCTTGGCAACACTGAAAACGTAAGCAGCGATTCGATGGACTCTAGTGTTGCAAACCGATTGCTACACTTGCCGCGCAATTCAAATGAAAGCAGCTTTTCTACCTTTCTTTGACTCATTTATTTTACAATCAAAATCTTATTTTAGAGCTAAGCTACAGCATAGTTATTGTAGTAAGAAAATGAGGACCTTGACGTTGGAGCCTACTCCATCCGTCTGCGTAAATCAACTAGGCAGACATTTATCAATTTTATATTCTCGTTTTAATAATTTTTTAGTTAGTTGTAGTTTATCGTCGTTCGGCGTTGAGGCGTTGCGATTTCTAAGGTAATAACGTTTTAGCATTAATTGTGGCCCGTTTCTTCGAAAAACGATATTTAGTTAACCAGCTTAAAGTGCCATAAATTTTTGTATAATGCATAGTATTTGTTTTTTTTTTCTTTTGTGTCTCCTGAATGTTTTATCAATATGGTTTTTGTGTATGTTGTGAGGGGGTGTAAGTGTGAGTGTGTTTTGGGTGTGAGTAGGTGTGGAGTGGAGTGCTTAGTGTATCTGAATGATGCCCGATTCCAGCAGTTTCATTATCTTATCGGCGATGGCTGGATTCTGCAAGTGTCTGCAAAATAAAGGTAAGGTTTTTGTCGTTAATTAAAATTGAGTTCAACCACTTTGCTGCCCGGCACTCGGGCGGATAAGGTGTGTGTTCTATTTAAAAAAAGTGTATTTTTGTTTAAACAATCAAAAATGCCAAATATTCTCCACTGTATCACTGCTCTCTTCCTGTCATTCACATTCTGATAAGGTTCTGGCTGCGCCTATGCCGAAAGCTTAAAATAGCCCACAATAACCATAAAAAGTTATATACTTTTGGGGTTCACTTTCTTGGATAACAAACTGGAAGTTAAAATTATATTTTAATATAAAAAGAGTCAAAAATACTATAAGAATCTAACTTTCAAAGAGTTGTTCTATAACTTTTTCTTTCAAAACTTTCAAAGCTTCTAAATAAATTCCATTCAAAGTCTAAAGATCCCCCATTGAGCTGCTCCCTAATTTGAAATTTAAAATATTCTTCAACTTTTAACTTCGAAATAAAACAAAAAAGCTCTTTAGCTTCACCTAACCTTTTTGAAAGTTCTAGAACTCGAGTACCGGACTGCCCTCTGGATGTTGAATTCAAAAAATAACTCACTCTTTCACCGCATTGGGATCGTTCTGCATCTGCTCGAGGATCATTCGCATGGCCGGGTCTTTGAGGATTTGCTGAATTTCGGGATCGGACATGGCATTCTTGAGCACCTCCTGGGGATTGCGCTGGAAGTTCATTGAGCACTGGCGGTAGCCTTCGATGGCCTCCGCGTTGTTGGCGTCGAGTTCGAGAGCCTTCTGGTAGGCCGACTGGGCTTTCGAAGTCTGCTGCATGCCCTGGAGGATCTTCCCCTTGCGAATGTACCCCTTGATGAACTTCTCATCCAGCTTAATGCACGTCTCGCAGTCCTTCAGTCCGAGATCGAAGGCGGCCAGCTTGGTGTAGCAGGCAGCCCGATTACTGTACAGCTTGGGATCATCGGGATTGCGCTTGATTGCCTCCGAATAGTGCTTGACGGCTGTGCTGTAGTCGCCCTTCTTGAAGAACTCGTTGCCCTTCTCCTTCTCCTCCTCGGCCTTCTCCGGGTTGATGTAGGCCATGCGCTCCTCCTCCTTGATCTTGGCCTCCACCTCGCTCAGCGAGGTCTTGATCTCGGGTGTGCGGTGCTCGGACATGGCCTTCTCGTAGTAGACCTTGGCCTGCTTGTAGTTCTCCAGCTTGCGGTAGGTGTTGCCGATGCGGGCAAAGGACTTGGCAATCAGCTTAAAGTCGGAGCGATTCTCGCGTCCGACCTCGATGCCCTTCTCGCACTGCTTGATGCACTCATCGTACTCCTTGCGCTCGAAGTGCACGGCAGCAATGTTGTTGTAGAAGGTAATGTCGTTGGGATCGTGCGAGATGGCAGCATTGTAGTGGTTGAGCGCAGTCTCAAAGTCCTTCTTCTTGTAGGCCGCATTGCCCAGCTCCTTCTCCTGTTTGGCAAAGTGCTTTTTCCGCTCCTCCTCTGTCATGTCCTCCACTCTCTTCTCGGCTGGCTTCGATGGCTGAGCCGGCTTGGAGGGCGGTGGAGAAGGTGCATGCCTGCTGCCCGGCTGCGGATCAATGTCCATTGGGAAGTCGCCCTGCGATTGCATGTAGTTCAGCACGGAAGCAGTGATATCCTGCCGACCCCGCAGCAAGATTTCATTCTGAGGATCATACTTAAGACCTGCATTATAGCCAAAGTGAGGTTAGGTAGTTCGTTTGGGTGATTCATTAAGGAGGTGACCTACCCTCGTTGTACGCTTCGAAGGCCTTCATGAAGTCCTGCAGTCCGGCAGCAGCTGCCCCCTTGCGGGAGTAACCTTTCGGCCACGAGGGATTCAGCTTGATCGTCGTCTCCGCATCCTCAAGCGCCTCCTGGTATTTGCCCGCCTTGGCGTAGGCCGCCGATCGGTTGCTGTACAGCACATGGTTTTGCCCGTCCAGTGTGATGGCTTCTGTGTAGGCAGCCACCGCCTCGTCGAACTTCTCTGCATTCAGCGCCTGGTTGCCCTTTTCCTTGAGTTCGTTCACCTGCGGCGACCGCAAGGGTTAGAGCCCACGTTTTCCTTTGTTTCGGCCCCCGGGCCACCCGGTTTTTGCTCACCTTGTCCATATCTGCTGCTGGAGACGCTAACTAGGGTTAAGAATTCCTCTTAATCTCGGTTAACTGCTGGTGGTATCACGCTATGCGCCTAGCCAGGTAAAGATGCAAGAAAATGCCGACTTTTCTAGAAGCAAAATCGCTGTCAAACAACGGTGTGACCAGGCGCCTTGCCGAAATTGCAAAAGTGGCTAGCGCTTACTGCGATATCAAATCTTCATAAACATCGATACATTCGATTAATCTCAGTCATACCATAAGCATTTATATCCTTTTCAAAATACATTTTGTTTTTTTTAATGAATAAAGTCGGGTTAAATTTGATTCTTTGATCTTGAATGTGGTTAAGTGTTAACCACAAGATTTTTGTTTAAACTTATATGGCACTCTTACGAGGTATCCCTGCATTAAGTTAAATTGTTTACGCCTTTTTTTTATATACCGTTGTTCGATTGAACTAATTAACACTTAGAAGCAAATAAAACATTTGATACCCTTTATACCGATAGTTCTCCAGCCCTGGCCTAACCCTTAGATGATATCGATAGCGGCGCTTGACAACCCTGTTTTAGAGCTGGCAACGCTGTGCAAAATACAACCAGACGCTGCTTTTTACGTGCGGCAAAACGAAAAATAGCCGAAAATTGGCAAAAATAGACAGAGCGATCGCATTTCTGTGGCACGAACGCTCTGACAGGCAAACAGCGAGGAGCGAAGTTGAGCCCTTTGGCAACTAAACGCGCGCAAACCAGCCGGACAGCGCCACCATGGCCGAGTATTTGGCCTCCATTTTTGGCACGGAAAAGGACAAGTAAGTCGCATGGTTTTGTGCCCCCCAAGGGTTAGTTTTTGCCAATTACTGAGTTAACCGGTGTCGCGGGCAGAGTCAACTGCTCGTTTTACTTTAAGATTGGCGCCTGCCGCCACGGCGATCGGTGCTCCCGGATCCACAACAAACCGACCTTCTCGCAGACGGTACTGCTCCAAAATCTGTACGTCAACCCGCAGAATTCCGCCAAGTCTGCGGATGGATCGCATTTGGTGGCGAATGTCTCCGATGAGGAGATGCAGGAACATTATGACAACTTCTTCGAGGATGTGTTCGTGGAGTGCGAGGACAAGTATGGCGAAATTGAGGAGATGAACGTTTGCGATAATCTGGGTGACCACCTCGTGGGTAACGTGTACATCAAGTTCCGGAACGAGGCTGATGCCGAGAAGGCAGCGAACGATTTGAACAACCGCTGGTTCGGCGGCAGACCAGTATATTCCGAGCTGTCGCCCGTCACCGATTTCCGCGAGGCATGCTGCCGGCAGTACGAGATGGGCGAGTGCACCCGCTCCGGCTTCTGTAACTTTATGCACCTGAAGCCAATCTCTCGGGAGCTGCGACGGTACTTGTATTCCCGCCGTCGCCGCGCCCGATCGCGCTCTCGCTCCCCCCGCTCGCGCCGTTCCCGCAGCAGATCGCGCTCTCCTTGGCGGCGACGTGATGGCCGAGGCGATGGAGTTGGTGGCGGAAACTACGGAGGCGGAAATGATCGTGGCAACGATCGAAATGATCGTCGCAAGGGTGGCGGTGGCGGCGGCGGTGGAGGAGGAGGCGGCGGTGGTGGAGGAGGTGGCGGCGGCGGCGGAGGCGGTCGCTACTAATCTCCTGGATAATTTTCGATTCAGTGGCAATTTAGAGACGAGATGATAAATGAGAGAGAAACGGACAAGCAACTCCAAGTATCGTGTATTTTTATTCTCGAGGTTCATTTATCCTTTTTTTAAATCTCTTTCGTTTTTAACGGAGAAGAAGAGTGGAGTAGAGGAGGAGTGGGGTGTTCCACCACCACCTATGTACAAACCCCCCGCTATATACTTTACCGAGCGCCCATTAGAATTGTAATTACTTATAACACACATTCGTAATAATAAAATCGAGTAATACTATATACAGATGACAAAGCATATTGGAGCTTTAAATGGAAACTGTAGTTTAAATATTAAAATATTTAAGAGTTTGTTCTCGGCCAGCAGACTAATCAGACCACGTGAAACTATGAAAATATTGCATACATTATGTACTTTTTAAAAATATACAATATACATATATTAAAGAAATTCATTTCTGTGTATTAAAAACTAATTCAAAATGTTTATTTTTCGTCCTGACTTTGTAAAAATATTTATCTGAATATGGCGTTGAAAATTATTGCTTTGAAAATGTGTGGAATTTTTTTTTTTAGATGCATTTAGATTTTTAATAAATCTGCTAATATTTACAAAACAATATACTCGAACACTTTTCCAATTATTAATTTTCTGTATGTTGAATTAGTTTTATAATTTATTTTAAAGCTTTTATTGTTGGTACATAACAATTATTATTTTTGCAATTATTCCAAACTCTCTCATGTCTTCATATTTTAAATCCTAACTCGAATAGCCAAAAACATAACAAATGCAATATTTTGATGGCCTATCGGCAGACCATAATCTGAATTTAGTTGCCAACTAAAGTGGATTTCAAAAATATTCCTAGTTAGCTGAAAAATATCAACTCTGCTCCCGCTGTCCTAAATCCCAGACTCAAACATTATCAGTGCTCGTCCCGACATTCTCGTTGGCTGCCTCGTCCTCCGGCTGCGGAATAGCTGCTCCTGCTGGTGCTGGTCCAGTTTCTTCTGCTAGTCCGGACTGCTGCTGGGGCGGACTCGGGCGTTTGGGAAGCTGCACGCTGGGCACTGCACCCGTCGTGGTCTCTGTATCCAGTTGGATGCTTCTGCGCGATGGTGATTGTGTTGGTGGCAGGGGAGTGGTTGAGGCATTAGTGGTATTGGAGTTGGAAGACACGTTAGACGCTGAAGCCTCAGTGGCCTTTAGTTGCTTCGTGATATCGATCTGTTGCTGCAGCGTGTATGTGTTTTCGTGTTTGCGACGCTGCTGTCGCTCCACATCCCGCAGAACACCATCGTGGAGTTTTAACCTATAAGAAACACTTAAAGTTAGCAATTTCTTTTAGAAAATAAGGGCCACCAGTTACCGGTCGGAAGATTGTTTATAGTGCACATAACCTATGATAGCGGTGGAAACTGTGACTGCCAGGCCCAAAGTTACCCGCGACGCTGCCGACATCTCTGGGACTGCAATCTGCGGGACGTGACCTGATCCGGAAAGGCATACACTACGAATTTGGGCTTTTGTGGATCTATTATTGTCGTATTGGGTTACGACATGCCCCCTAATTTGAAACAAAAACAGTAGGGTTGTTGATACAAAAAAATATCAATATATCGATACTATTTCGATATTTAAAAATAAATTTACAACACTGGATCTGAGCCAGTGTGACCACAAGAAGATAATAATATAATGATTTAAATAGCTTTTGGGCGGGAAAAAAAATATGTCCTTAACGGAAAATATTTAAGAGTTTTAGTCTACTGTGACATTATATTTATGCTATTCAGT
This sequence comes from Drosophila monieri, assembly GCA_035047585.1. Lineage (NCBI taxonomy): Eukaryota > Metazoa > Arthropoda > Insecta > Diptera > Drosophilidae > Drosophila > Drosophila monieri. Next base: position 422,530 of record JAWNPJ010000076.1, on the reverse strand, counting down.
AATTTATTTATGCCATTAGTTTTTAAATGAGATTTATTTTATGTGGGTCCCTAAGTTTATATATTTTGTAAATGTGGGAAAATGTTCTCAAAAATTGGATTCTTTTATTTTATTTCTTATATATTCTTTGCTTTTAAAGACATTTTGGGAATCTTATAGCATATTATTATTAAAAACTATTTTCATCTCATTTATTTATTAAGTCAAATTAACTTACATTTTGTGTTCAACGTGGAACCCCCTTTTCGATAAGTTTTAACTAAAATTAAACTAAAAAACTGCCTTTTTTACTCTACTTAAGGAAATATTCTTATCTTTGGTTTGACGCAATAGAAAATGTTGTCCAAAAATAACACAAGATGCTTATCATGACGCAGAATTATCTAAAACTGCACGACTGGTGGGGCCTCTAATCTGTGCCTTTTCGAACAACAATACAATTAAGTGAATGGGCTGCAGTGGCGATTCATTCAGGTGATTGGTCATCAGGAACGCATAAGAACGGAGGCTCCATCCGCCCGGATCCGCTATGTGGCATCCGGAATGCGAATTCCGGAATCCGGACATGCGCAGCACGCACCTGAAGCGAAACAACAGAGCACAACCGACAACCACAAAACCGAAACCTGGAAAAAACGAAAACCGAACCGAAACAGAAGCAACAGCACAAGTACGAGTACAATGCAAAAAAGCAAAAGCGTTAAGCACAAAAGCAAGACGCAAGGCAACGCGGCGTATGAGCGATATCCAGTACGACTCCAGTTTTCCATACGCTCTGTTGTGCCGCGGTAGTCCCATAGGTAGGAAAGTCCCGAAATTAAAATTGAAAATTGTTCAATCCTCTTGAGTAAAGAAAAATCTGGAATAAAAAAAAAACAAAAATATTCGTGCGTGTGCCGATTTGTTTAAAGAGTACAAATCAAATGTGAAACAATCAAGAATTTCTCATTAAATGGCCATAAAAAACCATCAAATTATGAACATAATTAAATTATAAACATACGCAAAAAAGCCACGGGAGGAAAGTTAGGATTATATTATGTGTATTTTGTTGTTATTGTTGAGGAATTTCCAGAGATGCCTGAGGGAATGGGGGAGCGGTGCCCTTAAATATTTATGTCAGTGACGCAAATATTGATTTAAATTTAGTGCGCGCTTTGGGTTGACTTAACACACGGAGGTGTCTTGCCTCAAGAGGAAAAACACCTTGACAAAGTCTTTTTATGTTCGTATTTTAGTACTACTACTACACAGAAAGAAAATCAGTTCATTTTCTTAAATAAATGGGCATTTTAAAAGGATATTTTTATAATAATACAATTCAGTATTCAGTTGTAAAGAATTATAAGAATATATTATTATTTAATCATTCTTTATAGAGCCTAAAAACCTATTCCTAAATAATTTCCCTCTGTGTAACTCGTGTAATTCCTCCTTGGGCTTTTTGTTCGTGCAGGATTTTTGTGACGAAATAAACATCAAGATGACCAAAGTGGAGCTCTATAAGTCGCGTGCCTTTGTGACAATCATACACCTGTGCGCCCTGGGCCAGTTCGCCTATGGGCTCTACTACAGCTCCTTTGAGATCCAGCGCAGCTACAAGCTAAAGACCAGCCTGAATCGTCGCCTCGTCCCGGAATCGCTGCCCCAGAAAATCAAGTTTCTGGCCTATTGGTCGCTGGTGAGTAGACGGGATTTATGTTACAGCCAATTGAAGACATCGCCGAAAGATATATATTGTGAATTATTACGAATTTAAAATCAACGATGGAATTGCGGACATATTTCTTGGGTATATGTTTCAAGTGGGGCATGGAAATATGTACATATATGTAAAAAAAATAAAATGAAATGAGGAAGAAGAAAATTATTCTTATTATTATGACTGTATGTTGTTGTGTTCGCATTTATGTCTGCCACATGTTTGTTTATTTGTTGTCTGCTCGTTGGGGGAATCCGGCGACCGCACGGGTTCAACAACTGTAAGATACAGAGAGTATCTGATAGATACAGATAAAAAGTCCAGCGTTCGAAGTGCACTTTTCCTTTTCCTGGTCGGTCCAGTGCATCCACTTGGTGTGTGCAGCTTCCTCCATTCCATTCCCCAGTTGTGCTGCAATTTTTTTTATTGTTCTCTCCAAGTATTTATTTGCTCAGATGTTTGCGGTTTTTTATTTTTAATTTTTTTTCGTTTGGTGTGTGAACTCGCCCGCAAATTTATGGAACTGACGAATGCCAGATTATCTTATGGGCGCCAATGTAAATATGCCATACTGGGCAGTTGGCTTCGATTTGATTCGAGACACCAGTTGGGGGATTTGGCGAGGGGATTGGGAGGATCTACAAGAGGTTTCTGGGTCTTCCATTGGCAGGCGTCACAACTCATTTACATATCGTTAAAATTGTTTAGAAAATCGATCGCCTATTGCATTTTTCTCGCAGCTACTTGGCAACTATTGAAAGCCAATGAAAACAATAGCAAATAGCTTGAAGTGGTTGTCATCGTGGAAAGGGGAATTTTTCATTCAGCCAATGGTAAATAAATACCAGATGAGATTTGACCCATAAACTGGGGAAATTTTCAACAAGAAACAGAGGAAAATTTTTATTGTTTAGAAATAAATTATAAGACACAACATTATTTTTACAAATTCATGAGATATAGACCATTACTTTTCAAGATAATTACATTTCCTTATAAACATAATGTTGAAATTATTGTAATGACCTATAAACATACTTTAAAAAAACACCATAAAATACCTTAAAATTATTACTCCATTAAATTTTAAAGTAATCATAAAATGAGATCAAGAATAAGTGGGAATTACTTGTCTTAAATCTACTTGACCTCTTTATAATCCCAAATTTATGGCTTAATTAATGGTCAAGGATAATTTCCCTGTATGGTATATATGTCGCACTTATTAAAATTCTTTTAAAAATATTTTAAAATTGTCAAGTTTTGTATATTTTATTTTTTTCTCTCTCAAGAACATACAAACACGTGCTGGTAATATTTAATGTACTTAAAATTTCCATTTCCGTGTGGCTTTTCCAGTGAAGACTTTTGGTTTGTTATTGCACGACCTTGCGTGCCCTTGATTAATGCCGCCTACCGCCCACCACCCACCTTCCACTACTTTGATCTGGCTTGTGAGCATAAAGTGCTTTATATCTACAGATCTGCAATCGCTTAGGTATTTTTTCTTCATTTATTCTTTGGCAAATTGCTTTTATGTAGAGCCACGAGTATGTTTCGGTGCCATTACCATCCGGTTCAATTATTTTTGTTGCTATTTTTCCCTTTTTTTTTGTTTTTAGTTAGTTGCCTTTCTTCTTGGCATTCCAAAGGCTTCCGTCAAGCATCGGATGGAGGGAAAATTGTTTATATCAGCACAATCAAAATAAAAAAATAAACTTCAACTATTTTCCGCCAAACAATTGCATTGTTGAAACGAACGAGGGAGGAATCTGTGTAGGTTCTCCAGTCCACATCTATATAGAATCCAAAGAAAAGATACTATATACCATATATTTATAAAAAAAACGTCAATGTTTTTACGATGATCAGTTCGATTTAAGGTGATTTATTAGCGCTATTTTTTTGGGAGAAAATATATCAAGCGCGTGATGCCAAAATCTGAAAAAAGACAATTGTTTTCCAAACTTTCTGGAAACAATAAAAGCTTAATGAAATGTTTGAAAGATAATGACGAGAAGAAAACATATAGAAACACAATTTTAACTAAAAAATGTTTAGGGAAATTATTAAATAGTATCCAGAAGATAATTACCTTTAATATTTATGACTTATTTGTCCTAAAATATTGATCAGAAATCTTCAAATTATAATTTCTTAATCCTAAGTTATTGGTCAGAAATTCCCAACAAAATATTATCCATTAATGAAGCCCATTTAAAATTCCCAAAGAATAACAGATAAATCTATAGAATAAGATAAATCTAGTAGAAGATTTGTTTCATCCATGTCTGGGGGAATTTGTTTAAATCAGGCCGTGCCATTCATCTGGATCGATTTGGGTTGTTATCTGGAAATTATTTAGATTTTTGTGGAACGCCCGTTTAACGCCCCCAATTTGAGAGAAATGCCCTGACAAGTCACACAAATTCAGTTGAAATTCCGTTGCGTAGGCGTCATGAGGCTGTTTCTCTGGCTGTTTATCCCGATCCAGGTGGCTTGGGCCACCAAGTGGTTTAGTGGTGGACTGGACTTCAACAGTCCCGCCTCGTGGGTGGATGACTACAGGCCTTGTGTTCAGGATTTGATTGTTTTTCCGGAGCACTATCCTGCGGTACTGCCTCTGCCGGAGGACATATCCGTAGATGGTGTAATTTTTCCCAAAAATGGGGCCATCCTGCTGGCCGAGGAGTCCACCATAACGTTCGGATCTCAAGCAACGAAGTCCAACTGTGAAAGTGACGAAAAGAAAGCATATTTGAAGCCGCCCAAGACCAGCAAATGGTATGATCCTGGCACCTGGACGGATAAATCCAAAGAGGTATCCGTGTTTGTGCCGGAGCTGGAGAGGATCCCCTGTGACAATGAGCAGGTTATAATTAAGGGTCATGTGCCCCTGGCCTTTGACCTGGAAAATGTGCAGCACCTTCGGCTGGGACAACTAATCCTGGCTGGATCTTCCATATCAAAGTACTATTTGGAGGAACTTCTCACCCAAGATGTTGGGCAGTTCTTGTTCCAAAACTCGCAGGATGTCCAGGTGGAGTACTATCGAGGTGAGCTGTGTGGCTGCCACAAGGACTTTGATCGCTTGGTGGAACCGGTCTGCCACAATGTCCAGGAAAAGTGCGAAATTCCGCACTGCCATTCTCCGGTTCGTCCTTATGGATCCTGTTGCCTGATTTGTGGCGCCCTTTTCACGATTCACAAGGATCACTGCATCGATGCGGATAAAAAGAGTTTGGAGAATAAAATAAATAAGCTAATCAAGGAACACGATATGGAGGACCATCTGGAGTCCCATGTGATGTTTGTGAGTGCCCAGGACTTTGGAAATGTCCTGCAAGCCGTGATCACAGATCGAAATGGTTACACAGAGAAGAGATTTGAATTCCTATATAGCCTCGTGTTGGCGAATAAGGGGGAACAGTTCACCTTTGAAGTTTCTGGAAGCCATTACAATCCCAACGTGAGCTTCACTTCGGTGGTAATGATTCTGTTCTGCTTGGTGCTGGTGGGATTCGTCTCTGTGGTTATTTTGGCCCACTTTATGCCCGAGAATCCCCACTTGAATCGCATTCCCCAGTGGATCCACGATCCCCGTCGCTGGCGGTGGCACCACTTGGGCATTAGAATACGCCGGAATTTGCTCTTCAATAGATTCGATAATGCCGGAGCTGGAGCGCCGGAGGAAGGCTCGGTTTCTGGCCTGGATCGTCTGGGCATTATGGCCTATGATACCGAGAGTGGGGAGGTACGAGAACGCCGGGCTTTCGATAATCCCATGTTCGAACAGGGAGCTGCCGTTGAGGAGGCAGCCAAGTTGGATGCCAAGGAGCAGGAGGAGAATCTAGTGGTCCCCAAAATGGAGACGGGTGACTTGGATTCAGCTAGTCAACATGATGAGCAGGAGCTGACTGAAATCAATTTGGGTGCTGGCGGGGAAGGAAGCGATCTTGAGGTGGAAACTATTGAATGAAAAGTCAAGAACAAGTTTGGTAATAGTTTTGTTAATTTTTAGTATAACTTTTAAATAAAGTTTTCGATTGATGAAATCCCCTTAAAAACCCAGGGTATTCCTAATAAAAATCTAACCATATTTCTCAACAAAAGTACTTCATTTTATTTCCAAAAATAAAAAAGCTTCAACGTCAACCATACGACTGACTCCAGATGGTTTTATGAGCCATATAATGTACTACATAACTCTCTAAAAGGTGGGACTCGTGGGACAGTGGGTATATAGGACTTCCAGGACTCTACCTGTCATGACGAAATATTTTTTTATATTACAGAAAAACATATCAATTATCCAAACGCATAATCGATAAATGACGTGTAAAAAAAGCCCAAAAATAAAAACAAAAGGAACACCTTGATAATGATATCCAGATAATGAGGTTAGTGGTGGCTTTTGGGGGGCGGTGGGTGGCCTTTTGCCATGACCTTCAAACGAATGACTTCTGGAGGGGGGCCAGTGGAGGTGGCGGGAATCGATAGTTGCCATTAGCTGCGCAACATATTTCTGAGAGCCTTTGTCTCGGCTCATAAATATGAATGATGCCCGTGTATTCGCATCTATTCATAGAACAATCCTACTAGGTGGGGCAGGGGCTGCGAAGGTGGGGCTTTAAAGGGGCGTTCCTGGGGGGTGTACGAAAGAGGGGGCAGTTCCGATGCGGATTAAGCGCCCGGTTCAGGCTATTTTTTTTTTGTAGCTTCTGTCAATTCAGTCTCGAGTGGCTATACTTTGTACCACGGCAACAGATAAGAGCGCCTTATCAGGCTCAGGCTGGAAATACATACAGTGGGTACTCGAAAAGGGGGAAATGCAATTGGGATATACAATATTATCAGGTTTTAAAGGGCATATATATTGGAAATAATATTTTTCAAGTAAAATGGAGAATATACATTGCTAAATATTATATTTTAAAGTATTTATCAACCAAAGCTTCGCTCTTAATGACTAGCCACTGTGTTATCATTTATTCGAACACTCACATATAATTGCCGCTAGTGAGTGGACTCTGGCTATACTATAATCAGTACATATCTGGATCTGGTACTAGTAGGTTCATTATGGCCAAGCCCAAGACAAGGTCAAAGACCAAAGGCACCACTTCGCCGGGCTTTAACAAGGCGGTGCAACTGCTGCTCCACTTTACGGCCGTATTGCAGTTCAACTATGGCGTCTATTATTTCTATCCCCTCGAACTGCCCAATACGGTGCCTTTTGCTGGAAAATGGAAATTCCTGACATTCATCTGTGCGGTAAGCCGGCAAAACTATTTATATTCATATAAACATGTGCATTAAAAATTATTGAGTAATTGGGAAATATTCGTGTAAAAAAAGGGTTTCTATATAGATTGTTGAGTCAGGTTACCCCACCCTTCATAGATAACTTAATCGCTCGGTAGAGTTGTATTATCTGAAACTCTTACCTATAGACTCATTGGAGGCAGACGAAAAATAAAATTTATATATAAATATATATGTACAAAAATATGGAAATATTTATGATGGTTTTTGACATTTTAAGACTCATTTCTGAATCACTATGAATATTTTTACATTTTTGATATTATCGATTTTGGCTTTCGTTACTAATTCGTTCGTTATTCTTTTTTGGGAATTTCTTTAAAAAATATGGAAATATATATGATTGTTTTTGAAATTTTAAGACTCATTGCTTAATCCCTACAAATCTTATTACATTTATGATTAAAGTTTTTTTTTAGATTTGATTAGTCAAGCTATAATTATATACTAATTACTGTTATATCAGAAATGTTTATTTTAAAATCCAAAGCAGTTTCAAGCAGTTTCATAACCACTTTTTCTTCAGTTTTCTTCTTCAAGAAAAAATTAACTTAAACTCAAACTTTTATGGAAAATATCCAACAAGCAATCTTTGTCTCAATTTTCATAAATATTATAATTTTTAAATGAAAAGCTCTTCTTATCTCTAAAAATTCCACAAAAAGGCACCAAATTCAGTTAATCTAGATAGAAAATAATATCCAAATAAGTTATTCTGCAATTTTTGAAAAGCGCGCATGTGTTGGAAATATTGTCTGCATATCCACACACCTGGTATTCTCCGGTTCTCGAAACTCGTCCACACTGTTTCGTAGCCACTTTGGGGGTGGCTATAGTCTCGCCTCGCCGTATAGCCATTCAACGTTCCAACGGCCGAGGGACCGGTTTGTTTGTGTTTTGGTTTTGGTTTTGGTGCCGCCGTGAAAAATCAATCGAGACCCCGAGCAGCAGCTGCATCTGGGAAAAATGGCATCTCCGCGAAGAGAAAACTCCGTGTACCAGGGTGTCTATGGGGCACTACGAACCCTCCTCCATCTAACAGCGGCCGTACAGTTCTCCTATGGTATATTCTACGATTATACCTATGTTGAGTTTCCCACCACCGAGAAGGAGATGCGCCTGCACCACCCATGGGGGGGAAAATTCAAATATCTAACGTTCCTGGATGCGGTAATCTTTCACTCATTAGATACACGAACATATACTATGTAACGGCAGGGTTTAAAGTTCACAATCGTTCCACTTTATTTTTGTTATTTTTGTTCCACGGTTAAGCATGCTTCGTTTAACTGGTTTAGACGCATCTATTCTACACTGAGATAAAATATCTCACGGGTCAGGTCGTTAATCTTTGCCAGTCATTAGTGGGGACTTGCTTTAAAACCTTAGGGGAATAAGTTATATTTTATAATCTTGGCTTGTGAAATATATGTTTCTTTAGAATCGTTCTAAAAACGATTCAAACATGTATCTATGTATCTTTTTATAAAAAATTGTAAAAGAATAAGTAATGTTTATAGATACTTTTTGAAAAGGTTTCTGCCAAGTTCCTAAAATAGCAACCACTCCTAACATGTAAATCGTGTGCTTTGAATTTAAATGAACTTCAAATAAGAATCTATAATTACAAACTAGAATTTTTTATTGTGAAATCTTTTGTTACTGTGTATTAATTCCTTCCACTTCAGTTGAATCCATCAGAACAACCCTTCAGGCCGCATTATCTCTAACACACGTCTCCTCTTCAACTTGCAGATAATACAGGCCCTGTACTATATCGTCTCCCTGGTCAACGATTTTGTGGGCACCAATGAGCTGGCTCCCAAGAAGCCACCGGCAGTGCGTCGTTTCAAGGACTGGTTAATGGCCACTCTGGCCTTTCCGGTGGCCATTAATGTGGGTGTCACCTTCTGGACTCTGTACGCCATCGACCGTGAGCTCGTCTTCCCCAAGGTATTGGATCCGGTGTTCCCCAGGTGAGATGCTCTTTTGACTTCTTTTCCGAGTGGAGTTCAAGGGGGGGACGAGTAAAGATAATTTGCATTTAAAAATAGCTCGAATCTAATGAAAACAAACAATTCTGAAGTGTTCTAGTTTTGAGGAAAGTATTCCTAGAATTTTTTGTTTCAACTTTAAATACTTCTCTGAAACATCTGTTAAAACTTAAAATCGATTTATTTTATATTTTAGTTAGAATTTTTATTATTATAAAAAAGGTACTTATTTTTTGGCGCTTAAAACCGTTACTTCATAAACTTAAGAGTCAGCAACTACTGACCTGAAATTCCACTGCCCTAACCCAGAAAGTTTTAGCTTTTTTCGACAATTAAAAGCTGGAATTACTGGCACATATTTTTTTATTTTTTTTTTGGTAAAATGTTTGCAAACGTTTCTCTGCGGTGTGTTTGGCATATTTATTAGCAGCTTAAACTTTAAAGTAAGCTTGCAATTTTTTGGTAGAAAGCTTAGAAAAGACTTAGCTAAGAAATAAATTTCACAACACAGTTTTAAACATACCTTGTTCTCTCCACAGCTGGCTGAACCATGTCCTGCACACCAACATTGTGGTCTTCATCGTCCTGGAACTGTTCACCTCATACCGTGCGTATCCGAAGCGTAGCCAGGGATTGGCCGGACTGGCCACCTTTATGGGCGCCTACCTGGTGTGGATCCATGTGGTGAAGCACTATTCCGGCGTGTGGGTATACCCGGTGCTGGAGGTCCTGCAGTTGCCCCAACGCATCCTCTTCTTTGTCGCTGTCATCGGATTCACACTGTCGCTGTATCTGCTGGGCGAGTTCCTCAACAACACCGTCTGGGCCAAGGAGGTTAAACTGGCCAAGCGCAAATCCAACTAAGATTAGGCTGTGACCCATTTCTGTTCCGTGTAGTCGCGTTTAATTAGTCACAATATACAAGAAGAAAAGGAATGAAAGAAAGGTCCTGCTGCGGTTATTAATTTCACATAAGATGGGACTATATTTCCTTTATACTAATTTTTAGTACTTATTGCCAGAGTTTAAATCGACAGAGTGATGGGGAAGGTGAAAACTGCAGCACACCTTTTGAATAATTCGCTAATATATATTTTAAATACCTTAATGAATTGTGAAAGTCTTTAAACGTAATAGAGAATACAGTTTGCTAATGATATTCATTCTATTCTTAATACAAATTGCATTGTACTTGAGATTATAGCCGTAGTTTACATTCGGTTTATTAGAACTTGAGAGATCGCCTTCTCGATTGCAACAACCTCATATCACAAGGCACATACCACACAATCTTTGAATACCTGCGTTACAATCTGTAATTCAATTCTAGAATCGTAATAAAAACAAACTTCGGTTTAAAGAACTCTCAACCGTCTATTATTTTCTAAACAAAAAATGAGTAAGTATTCTGGTTTTAAAATATATGGATGATAGTTTCTTTCACAGTTACTACTTATACAAAATTTTTACTTATTTTTTTTTTAAATACTATGAAAACTTAAGATATAAAATGTTTTTGTTTGAAATTTTAGTAGATTCTGTGTTTTAGTATTGTTTCCTGGTCCTCTATGAGAAAATATAATTTGTTTAACTTCAAAAGTATTAAGAAAACTAACATTTTAAGTTCAATAATCTTAGAAAAATGTTTTTTAATATTTCGAACCACTACAAGTATTAAAAAGTATTAAGATTAAACAAGTATTAAGTATGAATTAAGTAAGTTAAATTTTATTTTTATTTTTATCAAAGAGTTTTGAAATATTTAGAATCTATTATACTTCTAAGATTTTTAATGAAAAGTTTTCAAACAAGATTTTATTTTATTATAACTAGCATGTCTTATAAATTATATTTAATAGACCGTTAAGCTAAAGTACAAGTATCTAGGTACATGAATCCCTTCTAGTTCTGGCTTTGAAACTGCCAACTCTTTTTCTCAAGTCCAAAAGCCCCCCATTTTTGGGGCTACCAACTCGTGTGGAGCCTTTCCAGTGAAGTCAGCTGTTGGCTTGGCATTTATTTGTTTTGATTTGTTCCGGCGTGTTGTCGCCCTCCAATATATAGACACTTTTTGCCGGGAAGGAAAATGGGCAAGGTGAAGAAGCAGGTGCGTGAGTTCCAGGCCGCCAAGAAGGCGGAAAAGGACACAAATGACCAGCTGGACACGTGGAACGATGCCTACACTAGCGGTGCCTTCAGCTACCTGCGATTTTTGGTTCACCTGCTGGCGGCGGCTCAGTTCTGGTATGGGATGTACTACCACTACTTCCGGGTTCACTGGCCCTCGGATCTGCGCGACGAGGAGGAACTGAAGGCGCGCTGGGGTGGCAAGTTCAAGTATCTCACCTTCCTGGACGTCATCCTGCAGGCCGTTTACCATTCCCTGGCCCTCTTGAATGACATCTTCGGCAGTAATGCCGTCTCCTTGAAGTCGAGATCCAAGCTGAGATCCATCAGGGATTATATATTTGCTGCCTTTGCCTTTCCGGTGGCCCACAATGTGTGCCTGTCGTTCTGGGTCATCTACGTGTGGGACCGTGAGCTCATCTTTCCCTCGGCATTGGATGCTATTTTCCCCAGGCAAGTTCAAAGGTCTTCTGGGTTTTGTGGCTTTACGTGGCAGTTAGATAGTACAGTGGAGATTCTAAAAGAACGACTTGGATATTGTATTTTTAAAACTTAAAAACTTGGGTTTATATTTAATTTCACACAGATATTTGCTTATTCTTTTTAATAATTTATTTTTTATATAGTAATTAAATAGTAAAATAATATTTTTTTATATAGATAGATTACTGGTATTTCTTATCGAGTTTTTAGGAATATTTAGCCATATAATAAATAATTGGACTTTAGGGTTTATAGGTTTTTGTTTACTTTTTTAAATAGATTCTAAAAAAAAGTCATAAAAGTCATTATATTTAAAGGCTATAGAAAATAAGTATAGAATCTTAAGTATACATTTTTATAAATATATCTTTTTTAGCAAACATAAATATTTAATTTAAGGCATCACCCCCTGCTCTCAGCACTCCCCCGACTTCACAAGAAAGTGTCATAATTTACCTGTATTTTTCCCCCATTCCTCCTCAGCTGGCTGAATCATGTTGTGCACACTAACGTCGCCCTGTTGGCCATCATGGATATGTTTACCTGCTTCCGCAGCTATCCGAGTCGCCTGGCAGGAGTCACTGGAAACATGGCCTTCATCATTCTCTACATCATCTGGCTGCACATAGTGCGATACTTCAGCGGCGAGTGGGTCTATCCCATTCTAGAGGTGTTGCCACTGCCGCTCCGCTACCTGTTCTTGGCCCTGCTGGTTGGCTTCAACCTGGTGTGTTACTTTTTGGGCGAGTTCGTGAACAACATTGTGTGGAAACCGGAACACAAGCTGCTCGAGCAGCAAAAGGTCAAGCAGGGTTAAGGGATTTGAAATCAATTTATTAGTTACACAAAAAGGATGAGATATTTTGTAAACTTGTAGGCACTTTTCGAGGCACGATCCCAATATGGCCAGAGAGGCTATAAACGGTCTTCGTACACTTTGTATTATCTTAGAGTCTAGGATTTAAGGAAAACAGTCACACATGGAGATTAAAATCTAAATGGGGGGATATTCCAATTTATAAAATATCATTCGCGGTCTAGTGTCTATGAGTATTCGTAATTCGTAACGTTCTTTCTCTTATTTGCTCAATAAAACAACTAAGGGGAAACTTATAGTCCTTGTAAACTAATTAAAATCTAACATACATAGCGGATAGTAGATCCTGTTCTGGTTTTTTCGATTTGTTTGGTAGGAACGAGTGGGCCGGACTTGACACTTTTGATTCCATGGAACTGATCAAATATCACTTTTGCTTTACTATTTAAGTAAATAAAATATCTCATTTCTGAAAAAAAAACTATTAAATTTCTTCGGGTTAAAGGACAAATGAAGCCATAGTTGAAAATAGGAATGCAATTTCCCTATATCGGGGGATAAAATCTTTGAACTTTGGTATTAAAAGAGTAGTTTGTACTTTTCGTTAAATGCAATGCTGTTAGAGAGCTTCGAAAGGGTATGGTGTGTGGAATAAATGCAGGGGAGTCCTAAACCAGAACAGCTACTTCCCATTCTTACAAACAGTTTTAAAGGACCTTCGATTTGAGTTTCAGAAACTTAAGTAAATGCATCCGGAGTAGTTAGTTGCTGAGTCTATTTTGATGGCAGCAGCAACATCTTGAGCTTGTCGGACTCGCTCATAAAAGTCGGTTCTCTGTGATGTCTCGAGTGTCCCAAGAGGGACTGTAACTCCGTGCCGCCGCAATCATCATTGGCTGCCTCATTTCGTTGCCTGCTGGCCGCATTTAGAAGTCGCATCGCCTGCTGAAGCTCCTCATCACCGTAGGCGGGTACTAGGTCGAAGGGATTGGCCTGGATGCCCACGTCGTAGCTAGTCTTGCTGTTCCGGCTCTGCTGCTTGCCCATGGACATGCCGGAATAGGAGCTATTTAGCAGGCTGCCGCAATCCAAAGCAACATCTAGTTCCACCGAAGACAAGCTCAAGGAATCATTGGAGCGACTCTTGATGTAGTCCCTCTTAAAGTCCAGAGCTTCCAGTGCCGTGGTGGTCTTGGGATGGCTCTTTCGCGACTTTCTGGACTGGCGACTGCGAGTGGAGTTCCTTGAATGACGATTGCCGTTGGATTCGTTGGACTTCTTCATGTTCTTGATGAAGTTTTCCAATGCCACCTGCTTGCTATTGGGCAGCTCCACGATCTTAGGCCCATCTTGGTCGTCCTCGTCCTCGCTGATCTCCTCCTGCTTGACCACCACATTGAGGTCATGGATCTTGAGAGAGGCATGCGAGTTCTCGCCCTCCGAACTGGAGCTCATGTCCTGGTTTTGAAGGAAGGGAATGATGAAGTTGCCATTCTTCTGCAGAAATTCGTTCAGGATGGAGGGATCAAGGCCGGCATTCGCTGTTCTTCGCTTCATGGAGCCAGAGGTATAGTTGTGCTGCTTCTTTGAGGTGTGTTGGGCGAACACACCCACTTTGTGACTAGCATTCGGATAGGTGGTCTTCTTGAGGGCAATTACTTGGGACTCCACCGATGTGCTGCTCTCCCGACGCCGGCTGCTCCTTCCAGTTGCGGCTGCTATGTAATCCCTTCTCCGCTGATTCCTTTTATTACCCGAGGAGCCGCCATGTTTGCCACGCGATCTGGATGCCACTTTGGTTTTCATTTCGGCTATTTTCACCGAAACCTGGGAGTCCACCGAGTTCCTTCTCGATTCCACCGATACATGCCGCACACTCACACTGATCTCCGAATCTAAGGAGTTCTTGCGAGGTCCTTGGCTGGAGGAGTTCGCCGTGGCTGCCCCCGTCAATGCCATGCGACGCTTGACGCACTGGGGCAGGTAGTGCACCCACGTGGAGCTGATCTCATTGGTTTCCGAGGAGTTCAGATCATTGACATCGAAGTTCAGGCCCACGGGATCGGTGTGGGTGTTGTAGAGAGTTATGGACAGTCGACCCTTGTCCTCAAAGTCCTTTCGCTTGGCCCACGTCTGGGCTATGACCTTGTGCTTTGGCATTTTAACTTCCTCCACGACCTCCTTTCCGTACTTTCTGTTCCATTATTTATTATTAATAAATTAGAAATCGTAAAGGAATGGTTTTCTTTTGGATACATACTTTCTTATATAGCGCTTCCAGGTCTCAACGGATGAGGGTGTCCAGCACCAGGTGGACATAACAATGCCAGAGCTAAACAGGCATAGCAAGTGCAACTGGAGGATGCCCACACTGGGACGATTTTTGATGAGACAAGTGCTTTTCTCCTCGAAAACAGAAGATATTTTGCAACTGCAATGGGAAAGAGAGTTTTTTAATGAAAATAAAATACATTTTAAGGACCTACTTACATAATAAACTCCCTGAAGCTGAGTGACCATTCTTTGGCATGCCGGAATTCCGTGACATTGCAGGCAATGGCAACCAGAATGAACACCAAAGTGAGCAGAGCGCAGACTCCCATCCGCATGATTATCAAATGGATCTTGTTGCTGGCCGATGTGGATTTAATGTCGTTGGCAAAGTGCTTCAGTCCAAAGAGCATCACCATGCCCCGGGTGATGAAGTAACCCCCAATGAGGATCACGCCACACAGAGGTCCGAGTAGCAATCCCGCTCTCATCGAGTGATTTATGTAGCCCACGAAGCAGATGCCCACGATGCTATTTCCGTCCACCTCGCTGAAAGCCATCGTGGTAATCGTTAGCACCAAGGGCAGTGACCAGGCCACCAGGTGAAAGTAAGAGCCCTTCTTGTCGATCCGATCCTGCACATGGCCCATCGCCCGCCAGTGCCAGGCGTAGGTGAGAAAGACGAACCACACCATTCCTGCCGTGAGAAAGTAGTAAACCAGCACAAAGATCGCGATGCATGAGAGATTCTCCCCAGTTGTGGGCTCCGAATGGCGCAGGGTACCGTCCTTGCGACAGACAATGTCCTCGCGGGATCCAGAAGTGAATTGCAGAAGCCATCTTCGATTAAAAACAATTATTTCATGGACTATAAAGTGGATTAAAAAAAGTGACTCACCCAACACACGCTAACAGAAAACACAGATTAATGTAGAAGACAATAACTGCCGGATACTTGTTGGCATTCTTCCAATCAATAATAAAGGTGGCCACCACAAAGAGGTTCGACAGCAGGCACAGGCTACCTGCCCAAGCGATCAACTTGTGGATCTGACGATGCTCATCGTCCGTGTACAGCGGATCCTTGCACCGCACTCCGCAACCTTCGATGCCAGGATAGTAGCTGGCAGCCGTATCAGTCGGCACTAAAGGACTCAAGCACTGGCCGGTTACATTGAATTTCATGTCTCGCGCTCCATTTGTGCATTTCGCGGGAAAGAGTGTCTCATTGCAGCGGAGGAATTTCGGGAAAAAGGTGGTGTTGTACAGAATACGACACGGTTCGAGGGTCATCCGGCACATTTCGTAGGAGGGCAGGTAGACCATGTCCTGGCCGTTGATGTTCTCGCACTTTGGCTTAAAGACGGCGCACAAAAAGGGCTGTAAATAGGGAGGATGAA
Source organism: Drosophila monieri (assembly GCA_035047585.1). NCBI lineage: Eukaryota > Metazoa > Arthropoda > Insecta > Diptera > Drosophilidae > Drosophila > Drosophila monieri. The sequence goes on along the minus strand of JAWNPJ010000076.1, from coordinate 406,411 downwards.
ATGTTAGTTAATCCGAAATAGGGGTATCTTTAAGAGTTGATCACCAGAATATAGTTTTCTACTTTAAGTTTTTATTTAAAAATCGAATAACAAATCGAATAAACAAGGTGTAGAAACAAATAAAGCAACAATTTCTATAAAATTCAATCCATCTATTTAGCCATATCGACCAATCTCAAGGCCAGCCTGCTAGCTCATTAAGATCCATTACAATTCCTCACCTGAATCGCAGCCCAACACTTGGGTACATGCTTGAGGGCTTGGTAGTCGTTCAGCTTGTCGTTGAGCTCCTTCTCGGTGTGGAAGTCGGTGAGATCGAGACTGCTCATCTCGTGCGGGAACTTGGATCCGAAGCATGTGTTGGTGAGGTTGGTGGTGGCATAGCAACGGGCCCGCCGGACGCACTGGATTTGCCGGCTGTCGATGCCATCAAACCAAGGCTTATCGTCTTTACCCTGTTTGGCGTAGAGGCGGAAATTGAGGGTGCCATTAATAGCCTCCAGCTCCACGTCCGATTTCTTCACGCTCGCCGGCGTTGTGCTGCTAAATTTGGCCAAACTGGAGGCAGTGCCTCCGATGAACACGACGATGCAGAGCAGTAACAGTTCCATGTTTTTCTAAATATATATATTGAAATCTTATAATTCCTTATTCATGTCTTCAATACTTACATTTGCGAAAGTGTTTTAAGTAAAATAATAATTTTAAATGGAGACTTCCAATGCCGCTCCTTTTTTTTTGGAGTTCCGATCCTCCTCCTGGTAGATGGTCCCACCCTTCACACCATTGTGCTGAGCCTTTGTCTGATTTTTCCTGTTCTTGGAATTCTTCGAAATGGTTTATAGTATTTTTCAAAATAAAGAAAAACACAAAACCGTAGAGAGAAACAAAAATAAACTCGCAAGACGTTGAAGCAACAGATGAATGTTAGAGATGGAATTAAAATAGATGCGATCGTCAGAGATGATTAGTGTGACCGTTTGAATATTGAAAACGTTTAAAATATACCAGATTTAACAGAAAAAAACAGCTTTTTAAATTCAATATTTAAAAGTTGAATAAATAATGAAATACAATACTTAGTTTTTATAAAGAAATTAAATCATTCAATAAGTTTTCAATATTTTACTCACTTTCCAATTTAAACCGCTTAATAAATAAAACACTTAAATCTTAAATGTATTTCGATTTTAATCCAAATTTAAAGAGGGCTATCCAACTTTGGGCATTTATGATTGGAAACTTAATCAAAAATTAATCGGATTTCGCTTAAGGTTCTCAATCATAGTTACCGCCAATTTTATAAAATATGTAATGACACCGTTACGTCGCATGCATCTGGCTGTCTGGTTACAGGCCCTTGGGTCTTGGTCTTGGATCTGACGGGCTTACCAGCGATCCCCCCTTCGGTAATAGAGGGCAATGTGATCCGCGCAACTGCAACTCTCGTGGGGAAAACGGTTGCTGGAGTCGTAAAGGACTTTGACTTCGTTATCCTTTTGGTCGCAGTTGGCAAGGGGCAGTGTGAACTTAACCGTCGGCTGGCACGATCGTCTAGGCTGTTCCTGGCTGTCATCGGCACAAGGACATTGGAAGTCAACTGCCGTCTGAGGCGGTCGTTGGGAATCTTCTGGCTTCTTGTAGGAGCACGAACAGTCGAAATTAGTCGTCGCATCCCTTTGGTTGTTATTGGCAGAGCATCGTGGAGGACATCTCCCACACTGGCCAGTTCTTGGTTCTCTATACAGATCCGGCTCTTGTGGTTCACACCGATCTGTACAATCTGGTCTGGGGTCTGTTCTGATCTGATCTCTTGTACAGTAACAGATGGGTCGAGGTGTTGGGTCTTCAGGGATTGGTTCTTCCTTTGGCTGCTCCTTTTCCTTTCTCTTTCCGAAGGAACAGAATCTTCTTTCCTTTGGTGGTTTCGGCTCCTTGGGTGGTTTTGGCTCCTTAGGTGGCTTAGGCGGTTTGGGCTCCTTCGGTGGTTTAGGCGGTTTGGGCTCCTTTGGTGGTTTTGGGGGCTTAGGCTCCTTTGGTGGCTTGGGCGGCTTGGGCTCCTTAGGTGGCTTAGGCGGTTTGGGCTCCTTAGGTGGCTTAGGCGGTTTGGGCTCCTTTGGTGGTTTTGGGGGCTTGGGCTCCTTTGGTGGCTTAGGCGGTTTGGGCTCCTTTGGTGGCTTAGGCGGTTTGGGCTCTTTTGGTGGTTTCGGCGGCTTAGGCACTTTTTCCTTCCTTTTACAGGAAAAGGACCCACTAGACTTGGAGGAAGTCCTCTCTTTGGGTGGTTTCTTGGGTTTCTCCTTTTTAAGTTTCTTTTCCTTCGTAGAGCTTATCGAGCTTGTGGAGGGATTCTTTTTCTTTTCCTTCGGGCGTTTTGGTTCCTTCTTTTTGAAACACACAAATCCACTTGACGAGGATCTCTTCTTTTTGGGCTCCTTAATTTTGGCTTTCGATTCCTTTGCCTTTGGCTCCTTGATTTTTGGTGGCTTCTCTGGTTTCGGCGGCTTTTCCGCTTTTGGAGGCTTTGGTGGTTTTGGCGGCTTCTCTGGTTTCGGTGGCTTGGGCGATTCATTCCTTCGGCAACATTTGAAAAGGGATGACTTCGATTTCTTCGGTTTGCAGCGGCAGGGAACATATTCCGGAACATCACAAGTGCACTCATTGGAAGTACTATTCGCGGTTTCGTCCGCGGTGTCCTCTGTCATTGTCTCCCTTGGCGTCTTGCAATAGCAGGTCAAGGGTTCACTTCTTTCCGCCTTGTACTTTTCAAAATTGTCCATAATATTCATTTCGTAGCTATTCAGTTCCGATAGGGTCATGTGAGGATTGTGCCGGGTCTTGCCAGAAATGGCTGGGTGGGCACCCGGCTTGGGGCATATGGTCTCATTCTTACGAATCGGATGATCCACATCCTTCTTGCATTCCACTTTACAGGGTCGGTGACATTCGGATACGAGAAGGCGATCCGATGCCAGTGGCATATATGAGCGGGTCTCCGCCCAAACCTTGGGCCTACTCTTCTTGTTTGACGTCGCTTTCTTGAGATCTGTCGGGTAATCCGACTCAAAAGGCTTACAAAGTTGGGAAATGGCTCTGCGTTCGCGTAGCAGGGGAATAAATTGCGCCGAATCGGTGACGCCCTTCTTCTGTAAGCACAGGAAGTTGCTACAATTATGCGACGTCCTCGCACACAGGCATTCCAAATCATCACTTTCCTCGCTGGAGAAGACATCAGCCTTTCCACTGCCCTGACGGGCCCGACCCTTGCAGAGCTGCGGGACCTCTCCGCGGGAATAATCCGCTCCACACATATAGCTAGAGGAAGTGCTACTATAGGCGGGTTTTTTCACCAGCTTATGGGTGGACTTTATGGCCGGTTTTCTGGGCGACGGACGATGCGAACACCTGGAATGGTGGCAGGGTACAGTCAGTGGTCGCTCCTTATCCTTCGTCCTAAACAAGTGGCAGGTCTTCATTAGACAGTTTTTTGGAGATTTGGAATGATGTCGGCTGGTGGAGCCATCCACAAACTTCTTATAGTTACTATTTTTGATAGTCAACTTGCTAATCCGCTGCTTCAGGCTGAGCTTTTTCTTGGGTTTCTTGGGGCAATCCACACTGCTGCAGAACTGCACAGAGGGCTTCTTCTTGGAGCGATATTTATCATCGCCAGAATCATCCGACTGGTCAGACCACACCTCGTCTTGGGAATAGCTCCTTCCAGGACGACTGATGTAATTGCCAGCCTCACCATCACTTGACCCACCGCCCTCTTGATACCTAACCCCTTTTCCGGCTTTTTTCGCATTAGCATAACATTTGGGAACACATAGACTGCTCCTGCTACCTTTATATCCTTGATTTCGATCAGGATCACGATCCTTATTGCGTTCCCGACCTGTTTGTTGGTTCTTTGGGTTTCTGTTCAATTTTATGCGTTCTGGTTCGGGATCCATTTCTTTTTTATTTGGAAACCTTCGATCTGGACAAGGACATGGCTCTTCCGGCGCATAAATATCCGAAGAGCCCACATTGTTTCTGGTTCGAAGATCATAACTGCTACTATTTTGTTGATTCGCTGGATTTCGCCTCCAATTAAGGTCTGTGTTGGAATAGTTTTGAGGCTCGTAGTCCTGCCTTTCCCTGGGGTAGTTGTCCTGAGGTGGACCTGCGCCTTCAGGATGTCCAAGTCTTGAGAAGCTAGGCTGAAAACCCACTTGAGGTGGTACATAATTGAATGGCTGGGTGGGTGGAAAGGGATTGGGCGGATTAAATTGTCCTTGCTGGAACGGATTGGGGCCAGTATAGGTGCAGTTCGGTGGGCAAAAATATGGTTGTTGGTAGGAATTGGCTTGGGGCAGTTGGTAGTTGACTGGCGGTGGAGCCATGTTATAGGGCAACTGTGGCACTGGCTGTGGCTGTGGTTGAGCCAAACTGGTAGTACTTTCGGGGCCCTTCCTTTTTTTTATTTCCATTTCCAGGCCAGCCACAGTCTTTTGAAGGATATCGATGATCTTACTCACATCACAATGGGCGGGTACCACGTCCTTCTGCGTTTGATCGATGGACGTATCGTTATCCGTATTATCGTTATCCGTATTATCCTTCTTTGGTTTCTTGGCAGGACGACGGGAACTGGAGGACGGTTTTTTCTTGGAGGAAATAGCTTGGCTAGGATTTTCTTTGGCGACTGGCTTAATTTTTTTCTCAGTTCTTCCCTCGTCCTTTGAAGTTTTGGAGGATTTAGTCTTAAGCGCCTTTGCTCTGCTACAGGGTATGCACTGGAAGTCACATTTCTTTTTTCCACAAGGAGGCCGATCCGAACTGGATGCATCCTGATAGTCACTATCCGCACTTTTGACAGAAGTGGACTTCTGTTTCTGAAGTTTGGCCGAATCGATGCGAGTCTGGGAGGTCTGGGTCTTCACTTCATTCCGACGTTTGTGAAATGTTTTATCCACGCCATTGTGTCGAGTTCGACGGGCATCTCCGTTCCTTCTAGCTCTGTCAATACCCCGAGCAGCTCCCACCCCATCCACAGACTGTGGAGTTTTGGTTCTGCTAGAATTTCGTCCTGACTTGCCAGCTGTACTACAAATAATGGGGATTAGTTTATTAAAGATTAAGATTAAGTGTTTGGTTGAAGAAAATATTACCTAATTCTTGACTCTTTTCGGGTGACTTTGTGCCTCCATTGGGGCTAGGGCTTAAACATATACACTGACTCAGAACATTCGTATTGGAGCCATGGTCCATCTCGTTTTCTTCTCTCCAGGTCACGTCCCTGCTGTTCCGGCCATCATTTTCCGCATACATGCTTAGGTCTTCAACGCTCTGGTACCTTCGATTTTTCATTCGATTGAAAGGACACTCGGGATTCGGACAGTAATGCAGTTCGTCTGCCCCTCTTTGATTTGTATTTGGATATTTTTGATATCTCGATCGGTCGTCATTTTGGTTCCTGGACCTCCCTTCATAGTCTTGGGGCATCCTTTGGTCCTCCCATCTATTGAAGGGGCACTCCGGATTCGAGCAGTACTTCAGGTCATGGCCTCGCCTATTTAGCTGCATGTCCCTCTGACCCTCCGAAAGTCTTCTGCGATATTGGGAGTTTGGGTCGAAGTCATCGCCCCGGCTTCTCCTATTCATTTGAGGTGACATGTCCTCTCCATTCCGATATTGTCTAGGTGGTTCGCTATAATTATCATTGGACCTGCGCCCAGAAGGGAATACATTCATATTTCTTGACATTTCACCTTGATCGTCATTCATCTGCTGCAGTGATCGATTTCCCCTCAATCGATTACCGTTGCCTACTTGCCAGGGACAATCGGGGTTATCGCAGACTCCTGAATACCGCGTACTCGGTCGCCTCGAGTCTGGGGCTCCATCGAAAGTCCCTCCTTGATAGCCACTCCTTGGCGGTTGATTTCTACCAAAGGAACTTTGGGAGAAGGTTCTCCCCATTGGAATCTCCTGAGGGCTATTCCTTCTTGATATATTTTGCCACGCAGCGTTTCCGTCTCTGAGCGGGGAGTCATCTCTCCGGAAATCTATATTACCCATCGAGTCATTAGAGTACCTATTGTTACCCGCCCTGGATGAATTATTATTGGCGCAGGGATTGTCGCAGGGATTGCCGCAAGTGTCCTCGCGACTGCTGCGACACATGTAGTACTCTATTTCGGTGATGCTGGGTATTTTGAGGCCCCACTTTGTTTTCAATGGCGGGGGCTTACTAATCTGATCGATTTTGCTCAGATGTTCGTAGGGTCTATCGTATTCGCAGACATTGCTACACAATTCGTCGTCTGTTTCCGAGGGAGTGTAGCCTCCGTAGTTTTTAAATTTCCGGAGGCCAGGACATCCGGGCTTACACACGAAAGTTCGTTGCTGATCGACGTCCTCACCGCTGTAGACTCGATTCCTCAGTTTCAGGAGTCGTCCGCTGCTCTGGCTGGTCTTGCTGGTGCTGCTTAATCGATTCTTCCCTCTCATCAGGGATAGGAGTCCTCCGGTTTCACTCGACGACTCTCCGTCGTCAACTGTCTGGGTCTGAGCCACCGATAGTTCTTTAGTCTTCTTGACCTTTGGAGCCGTTTTCTTTTTCTTGAGAGTGCACTGACAGGAGTTGTCCGACCTGAGGGGCTTGTTCAGATTGTGATCGTAAGGAGTGCGATTGAGGCAAGTACAGTTGCAGATTTCCTCCAGAGATCCCTTCGAGTTTGGGTTTGATTCGTCCTTCGGCCGATTCACCTCCAGCTTCCAGCTAGACGGGTAGGTGGAGGAGCTGTGCCGAGATCGGGTGCTGCCTTTGGAGCGATCACTCTGCTTCAGACTATGGCCAGATCGCTCGCTTAGATTCGGAATGTCCTCTAAAGAAACAGTTTAGAAGCTTACTTATCCTTGGACTTCGCACAACCCACCTTGTTGCTTGTGTATCCTCCAGGAATCATTTCGTATGGCCTTTAGTCCAGGAATTTTGCCTGCTTTTTTCCTCTCCGACGGAATCTTAAAGGGATTGGTTGCCAGAATCCTTTGCAGCTTCCTCACAGCCCGCGTCGACGACCTTTCCTGGCTGCGTTGCATTGCCCTAACCAACTGGGGGTCTCTGGATAGCGATGGCAGCACCATGATGCCACCTTCGTCTCGGTCCCTGCAATCCGGTAACGCGGTGGCATCCTGGCTCCTGCCAACGCTCCTGCTCAGAGCTCTGCGCAGAAGGATGTGGTGGGCGGCACGACGTCTTCGTGTCAGGCCAGTCATCTCATAGCAGTGGGAACAGCCGAGGCAGCTCAGAGGCTCAGTAACATTTCGTAAATATGACAGATTTTGGAAAGCCCATCATATTTTTTTTAAAAAGTCAAAAATATTCAAAACCATAGGAACCATCATAAATTATATCAAATTAAGCTTAATTATTATGGGGGCTTAGGTTTATTTCAGTTTTTATTGGGTCCAACTAGAATTGTAAAGTCTATCAGGGATTATCAGAGTGGATTTCGATGTGAAGCTATTGGGGATAATCGAAGGGCTTGGCATTCGATTTTTTAGAGGGTTGTGCTGGATCTCTGGTGGGTGAGAGGCTAAAGTCCTTCCTCTAGATGATTATCGGCATCTGCTGTTAAAACTTTTTTACCTTTTTTTGTTCTTGGTTGATAGATAGTGATCTTAGAACCATCTCTAGCATCGTAGGTATCCCTCTCCAGACTCTTTAAAACCCTAATATCCATTCCGAATCCATTGCGATCACCAGCCACAGGCGTTGAAACATGGAAAGCAATTACCCCCAGTGCAGGACGGATTGCAACAAGGACGGCATCTGGGAATTGGATTTATGACAAACGGGGGACTGGCAAACCGATCATAAAATTTCTTGGGAGCCCATTTCTTTCGAATGCGCTTGCGTCGCTTCTTTCTCAGAAAGCACTTGCAATAGGAATTGGGGAGAAGTTCGCGCAGAAGGCGCTCCAAATTGGTGAGTTCGCACTCGCAGCCGAACTCCTCCTCAAGTCCACCACCGTTCTCCACACAGTTGCACTTGCCACGGGGATTGCAGGCGCAGTCCTCCTCCTCGAATTGATCCTCATCCGCAGCATTATTTTGAGCGACAGCGCACTTGCAGCACTGGCAGCATTCTTTCTTTCCCGTAGTGATGCAGATGGGCACCTTAAATATTTCCAATTAAAATGGATTTAAGTGGTTGAAAGAGTGTGTCCTAGTGATTAGGAATAGCTACCGTAATACACCGATATGATGTCTTATTATTATCAGCCACAACCACATTCTGTTGGTCCTGATACCGCTGGATATGCGAATGCCATTGCAGATCGTCCTCGAATCCCTCAAAGTTACTCATGTCGTCGCGCATCGTGTTGGTTGGCGTGCCCCCAAACTGGCCCTCTTCCGAATCAGTGCAATCGCAGACTCTGGGACGTGGCTGATTACTTTGCATTGAATAATCCCCTTGACTTACGCAATTACAGGTCTCTCCTTCTCCCTCCATTCCATCAGGACCACCAATATCGACAGGATTCTTATTCCTTTGGTCACATCGACACTCGCGTCTGCGATTCGGAGGCTGTCCGCTCACACCACTGAAATAATATTAATTTTTTATAATTTTATTTTTAAATTAAAGAAGAGCTTACTCTCTAGGAAATGCCCTACGATCGCCTTGGAACCTTTGGGGGGAAAGAAATTATGAAATTTGGTTAAAGAACTTTTTATACATTACCCATTCCGACCATTTCGATAGCCATCACTGTGGGATTAGTTCGACGTTGGTTAGGAAAAGGATAGATTATTATTTAGGAAACATACCGACGATCATTGCTGGAGAAAAAGGATATATATTTAAAAATGTATCATATTTAAACCTTATTATTTTTTTTTGCTTACTAGCGAGTTGGATCTTGAGGGTAGCCAGGTCCAGGAGGACTTCTTCTTGATCCGTTCCTAGGCGGTGCGTAATAATAACTTAAAATAAAAATAAAAATTAAGAAAAATAAAAAAAGCAAGTAACTCCTACTTGGGATATCCGCCCTGGCCTGGATATCCGCCAGGCCCCATGTATCCACCAGGTGCTGGATAACCTCTCCCCGGATACGGCTCTGGCTTGCTGCATTACAAAGAAAGGATAACAGTCGATTGAGAAAGGAAGAAAGGACATGCTCACTTGACGACTATCAGCAGGATGGTGGGCTGGGTTGGTGCCTGGGCCTGAGCCGGCTGGGCCGTTGCTTGTGGTGATGGTGGGGCAGGCAAAACATCTCTCTCGACATCTTGCTCACCTGGACTAACAGAGCGCTGGGCATCGAAGGCGTTCGCGTCGTTATCATCGTAGTTCCTGGGTTGGAAGGAATCCGGCAGTTGGACCTCCGAAACCGTGTACACACTCTCCATTGACTGAATGGTGCGGGCGGAGTGGCGACGACTGGCCGAAGCCCCAGCGGCTTCTTCGGTTTTATCCTTTGGCGGATCGGTCATCATTAAGGACGGGGGAAAGGGTGACCAGGGGTGATAGTCAGGGGTTCGTAGACAACAATTTCCACAGCTGCAGATCGGTTTCTTCTTCTCAACGATGTCGTCGTCACACAGCATACTTAGCCAGGGCCACCTCCAACATTCCTGAAGACTCTGTCCCCCAAGCCCCCGTTTTTCGGGGTTCGTGTGATCTGGGAAGCAACAATTCTGACAAAATAATCTCAAATAAGGATTGCTTTGGCAGATCAAGCAAAGTATCTTTTGTTTTCACATCCCAGATACCTACCTAACTGATCTAGATGGGATATCAAAGGAGAGGAGGAACCTCCTCCATCTAATCCTGCCAAAAAGTGGAGTAATCCAGGCTGGGCTTGCGGCTGGAGGAGCGATTAGAGGATCCCCCTGGCTCTCGATTTCTGTTATTATCCTTGAATTGAAAGGGAGAGTAATCGCAACTGGGGGATATATTCTGAAGCCTCCGCGTTTTGGATTTGGGTGACCCATTTGGGGAAACGGACTTCTCTCGGGAGAGGGATCCTTTGCGTCGTAGCCGAAGCGGATTGGTGCCGACGGATCTCATCTCGGGACCAACCTGAACTCCCTCTGCCTGAAGGGTCTTTTCGAACTGCACCTTATTGGCTTCCGCCTGGTATCCGCTCTTCATCCGGTATGGCCTCCTAAATGAGGATCTCTTGCATATACTGAAAATCTGCACTGGCTTCTTGGGTCTACCAATACTGATGTCCGTGGTGCTTATTGCTTTATCGGTGGTGGCTATGATTTCCAGGGAACTAGACTCACTGGTGGTGTAGGGATCAGTCTGGACTTGCTTGTTCTTGGTGGTCAGCGACCTCCGACTCATCTCCAAATGCATGTGGTACTGTTGCTCTTTCTCCCATTCGGATAACACTTTCCTGTCATTGTCACTCCAATCATCCTCATCGACGAAGGCTTCTGGCGGATGTTCTTCCTCCTGCTCCTCCTCTTCCTCCTCTATGTAGGAGTAGGTCAGATTCCCACCGCCACTCTGATAGTCACAGGAAGTCAGAACATTTTTACTCGGTGGCGAGTCCGCCAGGTAGATGGATCCACTGCCCTTCCTATATAGGATATTTTTATTCGTGTTTCTGGGGTACTCCATCTCGGCTTCCTCCTCGGAGGACAGCTGACTGGGTGGTGGTGCCGCCACTTGGGGTGGATTCAATAAATTGGATTTGGTATAACCACTTGGGGGAAGCATTTTCTGTACACGCGGTACATTGTCGAGACTCCTCACCACGCCGCAGCATTTCCTGCAGCATTCCATGGGACACCACATGGTGGTGCCCTCATCCCTAACTGTTTGACAAGCGGTTCCCAGGGTATCTGAAAAATATATAGATCCAAAAAATGGATGGAACTCCCCCATTAACAAAAGCCTAAACTTACTACACATTTTTGAAGATTTTGTGGCTTCCAGAATCTTTGGCAATGTGTCCAAGTCTTCTGTGCTGCTCCCCCGATTCTGCACCCGGACGTATTCCGACGATTTCGGAGGACGTTTCCTTGGCTTCCTCAACCACGGCAGTGTGTTCAAATATTGTCTCTTAGGTGGTCTCGACTCCGACTCCGAGTCGAAGAAATTCGGATTGGAGGAGTTGGAAGGATTTTGAACGATCAGAGGCTGGACAGGCAGCAGCAGGATCTGCATGGGTGACGTAGGCGAGGGAACTGGAGGTCCTGCCACACTATCCATGTGGTTATCGTGCACATTCTGCTCCTTCGAGTGATGGGCTAAGTAATTGTTTAGTTTCTCAACTGTCTCGGACATGAAATCGGTCAGAACCGAGATCTCAGAGATCTCGGCAGGTTTGTGATCTTCTAGAGCTTCCTTTTCGGATTCCTTATTGGTGGCGTTGTCCTCCGAGTTCTTTAGCTTCTCAGTTGCCAAATGGGTCTCCAGGCCAAACAATATGTCCTTAAGATCGTCGATGGCCTGTTGGCCGTTGGTTTTCTTCAAGGACCTCATTGGAGGCTGTGGGGGAGGTTCGTATCCCGAATCCATTTCGAAATCATCCACTCCTCCAAAAGGATAAGGGGCTTCGAGATCACCGCCAGTTAAACGATCCATAAAATTTTCACCATTTAAAATACTATTTGGATTCCAGTTGAAGCCCCAGGGATTGACGGGCTGTGCCGGATTGAACATCATTGGCATGGGCATCAGATACGGATTCAGGAGCTCTCGCCTCCGCCTTCTTCGGGGTCCTTTGGGTGAAACCGAGCCATTGGCTTCGATGTTGAAGGTGACACGTCGGGTGCGGCGCGTCATAGTGGTCCTGGCCGGCGCCGAAACCAATGGTTCCAGCCTCAACTGGGATCTGCGGCGTCGCTCCAGCATGCTGGCACTTCTTTATTCCAAGTTGTCCTTTCAAAAGTGGAGTCTAAAAATCTTCAAAACTAATTTTGACAGCTAACCGAAACATTGAGAGAATTTTCGTCGAAACAAACAGCAATTTACAAAGAAATTTTCGAACATATATTTGAATTTGAAGAATGAATCGAAATAAATACAGAATAGTGGAATCGATGAGTGTCTATGGGAATTGTCGGATATCGGCTGCCGTTGAAAGTAATCTTCATTTCGGATCCAGTCGGTGGCGGGCTCCGAATCGGGAGCTCAGCTTGGGAAGCTCTCCGGGAATTTGGCCGCGGAAGTGGGCCCACTCCTTCTGGTAGTACTGATACAGTGCCACGGGATCGGTATGTCGGTTCTTACGACGACCTGAAAGGAAACGGATTTAAAATATTTCCAAAATATTAATTTAAATGCCTTACCTGTTGAGGATCCACGACTGGCACTGCGGGCACGAGGCCTGCTGCGGCGACGTCGCTGCGCCCTGGGACGTTCTCCAGCATTGGCCTCCGAGTCGCCACTAGACGGCGGCGGCTGCCTGGCTGAACGCGACGAGCTCCGACTACGCCTTCGGCTGCTTGGCTCCGACTTGGCCATGGTCTGCTTGGGAACCACCGGCGGAATGGACGCATCCATCAGCAGCTTCTCGCGAAAGAGGCGAGCCAAGTCATCGAAGCCGGCACCAGCTTCCGAACGCGCATCCTCCCGATCAGTCTTGAACTCCTTCTCCTTCACATATAACGAGGATGACGGGGTGGCGGGAGCCGAGTTCTCCTTGTCCTTGTCCTTGTCCCTGCCTCCGGTTAGTTTGGCACGTGAGCTGGCGGTGGTGCGCTTATGCAGGCTGCTGAAATTGTCCTCCTTTGGGTTCTCCGCCAGACGCTCCTCATACTTGATGAGCTTGCGCAGGTCTAGATGGGGGATGGGATCGGATCAGAGAAGTGGTCATTAGCAGGGAAGTGGGATGAGAGTGGATGTGATGGCGACAGGTGCAGGATGGAGAAAGGTGAGGGAGCAGCTAGACCCCCAGATTTCAAAACTTTTCTCGAAAATAAAACTTAAATCTTTTGCCAATTTGAATAAATTTTAAAACTAAAAACTTTTCATTTGCAATTTGGATAAAAAAATAATTGAAAAGTTCTACCTTTTAAGGAATAAAAACTATCGTGTATTTTTAATTGAATATTTAATAATATAATTTACTCTTTGTTTTAATATTTTTACAATTGCTTTTGGTTTTTTTTTTGTTTTGTTTTGTATTAATTTTAATTTATTTCTGTTACATAGTAGTTTGCTTTTGCCTTTTAATTAATTTGTGTTTTGAGCGTTGACTTGATATTAGTGACTAAATGAAATAAAAACAAAAACTCGAAAGGATCTTTTCTACTTAACAGCTAGGATTTGAAAATGAAATTGGAATTGTCCGAAATAGTTAGTGATTTTTTAAGGGAAGGGGTAGGTATTTGAGCTAAACTAAGATCAAACTAAGACTTATTTACGTATCGCTGTGAGTTGAATTTATGCTAAATTTTGGATGGTGGTGGATGGGTGGTCGTCGGGATCTGTTCCCACTTCACTTCCGACTAACTAGTTGGGTTTATTTTTTAAAATAAAAAACTGAAGAATAATAAATAAAGACCTCTGCATCGAATGGATTTTAATATTTAACAAAAAAATCTTAATGGCAGTGCTAAAGTAACATCATAATCATCATTTCCAGTTTCCCATTTCGCCAAATTTAATCCGAAAATTGAATTGGGAACAGAGTACGCACTTTTGGATCGATTTTTGGAGGGAATTTTGGGCCTAAAAATACCTATTAACTGAAACTTATCGTCTCTGTACACACTAAACTCTAAAAAGTGATTGGTGCTGATGGATGACCCCCCCCATGGTCAGGGGGGACTATGATGATGATGGTGGATGGAGCAGCTGATGCGACGGTTCAGCGACGGTAACGAAATCGTCGAAACGGTGCCCGCAGCCGCCGGCAGGTGACACGCACCTCCTTCTTGAGGAACTGCGAAATGGCCAGGGACTTGACCGCCGCGGTGGCAGCTTCCGCTGCACAACTGCTGGCCGCCTTCCCGTTGTTCGGCGGCGCATACTTGGAGATGTCGAACTTGCGCTTTGGTGTCGTCGGCTGCTGCTGCGGCTGCTGGTGAGGACAGTGCTCGTGGGAGTCGCCCGCCTGGGTGTTGCTCAGATCCAGATCGGTGTCCAGACCGTCCGATGAGACGGTGAAGATGTCCGAGTTATCGCCCAGTTTCTCGCTTGGTGAGATGCAGCTGCCCAGGCTACCATTCAGCTGGGGCGTCCGCCTCTGCACCTGGCCGGTACTGGGCGTGGACGTGGCCTGGAGGCGCTGGCCGTTGTGCAGGGTGAGCAGCAGCTTCTTGCCGGGAGTGGAGCGGTCCTCTGGCGGCGTAGTCACCGATATCGAAGGTATTCGTGCTCTCTTCTCGACCGGCTCCCCCTCTGCCTTGGCCTTGCCGCTGGTCTCCTGCTCCTCAAAGGCGTCCTCAAACACGTCCTCCTCTTCTTCCTCGTCCTCCTCCTCGACATCCGCATCGGTGGCCTCGATTTCCGCCTCATCATCCTGCTGCTGATCCACCGAGTCAGCCATCGTTTCATCCTCCTCCGGCAGGCTTTCGTTTTCGTCCGCCTCGGGCTCCGGCTCATTGTCGGCCGTTTCATCCACGTCGGTGGCCGGTGGCGTCATGACGGCTCCTTCACGCGGATTCTGCTTTCCATCCGCCGTTCTCCCCTGCCCGCCTCCGCCCTCATCCCCCTCCGGATCTCCACCACCACCCTCATCGTCTTCATCCTCTTTGCTCAACAGCTTCTCCCGGGTGGCCGAAGTAGTAGTCGTGGTGGTGGTGGTGGTCTGCTCCTCCTCCGTTTCCATGGGTTCCTGCTTAATGGGCCGCATCTCCACCAGGCCCATCTTCTGGAAGTTGATCCTCTCCTCGGGCATGGATCGATTCCCACCGAATCCCCCGGGATTGCGGCGCCTGTGGGCCTTCGGCCATCCCGTCCGGTTGGACTTCAAGCTCTTCCGCTTCTTGTAGTAACTGGAATACAGGTTGAGGCTGTTCGTCCGCCGACTAGTGCCCGGCAGACCGCCCTTGCCCGGGTCCTCCTCATCATCCCCACTGCCCGCACTGCCCATGAGCAGGTCGCAGAGGTCGAACTCGCTGGTGAAGCAATCGGTGGGCGGAGGTGTCTGCGGGATGGATTGCCTCTCCTGGGACTCGACTCCCGACGACGAAGAGGGCTCCTCTTCGACATCTAGATCGTATTCCCGGCCAGCCAGCTCCAGGTATTTGTCCAGCTGCCAGGCAGCCAACCCGGGATTGCTGTACTGCATGGCCTGGTCCAGGGCCTTGAAGGCGGAGGACTCCATCTCGTACTCGAGCAGACCCTTCTTGCTCGGCAGCTTCCGAACGCCCCGGAAAGCCCCGACCCCTGGCTGCTGCTGAACTGTCTGCAGTGGCGGCCGCCCAACGCATCCAGTGCCCTGGGCATTGACCCTTCTCTTCCGCGAAGCCTTCGCTTCCCTCCGGTTCGACGTGGAGGCGGATGCGAATTCCAAGCGGCGGGAGTAACTGTGGCTGTAGCTTTGGTTGGCGGTGGCGGGCGGAATGCGACGACTCCGGATGGGTGACGCCGTGGCTGGCACGGGAGCTGGCGGGGAATGATCGTACTTGTTTTGGCCGCGCCGCATCCGCTTCACAGTCTCGCTGATTTCGGTGGCGAAGCGCAGTTCCTCCACCGGAGTGGCGGCCTGGGACCGGGTGGTTCGCGGCGATGCTGGCGCCACCACGGGCTCTTGTTTCAGGGGCGTCTTCAGCTTGGGTGGCTGGGTGGCAACCACAGGAGGGGGCGGCTCCTCGGCCTCGGAGTTCGTTTTGCTCTGCGAGTCCTGCCGCTGGCGGATGATGCAACTGACCAGGGCCAGGGTGGAGGCATGTTCCCGCGGCGATTTCCTGGGCGGCAGCTCGGCAATCCTGGCCAGCTGCTTGTTCCGGCAGGTGATGCCGCTTTTTTGGCTATTGCTGCAGCTGGAACTGGAGGTGCTGCGAACCCGTTCGATCAACTGCACCCGATCCCCCAGAGAACCCGAGGCGAACTCCCGCTCGAGGAGCTCCGGCGTGCTGGCCTTGCTATCACATTTGGCTATGGCAGTGGCTAGGGGATGGCCCTCCAGCTGCTGTTGCTGCTGCTGGAGCTGCTCCTGTTCCTGCTGATAACGCTGGAGGAGGTGCAGCTTCTTGTGCTTGTAGACGGAGGACGAGCACGGAGATTGGCCATCATGGTCCTCCGTCTTCACCTCCTTCTTCGGCTGCGGTTTCTGCTCCTCTTCCTTCTCGGGCGCCGCCTCCACCTCGGCCTTCCCCCCGCCGCCATCACGGGAGCACAAGGAGCAGGTGTGAGCCGGCAGGGTTCGGGCCATGGGTATGGGACCCATTTCGTAGGGCAACTTCCGGTAGCGGGTGCTGCCGTAATACGTATAGTAGTGCTCCTCGCCCGCATCCTGGCGCAGGAACACCCGATTCCACAGCTCTCCGCTGGGCAAGGACTCGAAGGTGTACTGCATCTTCTGCAGACGCTCGCTCTTGGCGCAGTCGAAGATGAGATCCACCGGTGGCGCTTTGTTCTTCGGTGGCCTGCCCTTGGCCGCCTTCGGTGGACTCGCCGGCTTGGGGGCTACTCGGGTGGGCGATGTCTTCGCTTCCACCACCGGCTCCACCACCTCGCCCGCACTCCGGTTTATGGTCAACCTCGAACGCCGCCTGGCCGCCCTCTGCTCCCTGGTGTCGGCCGGTTTCCGGGCTTTCGTTGGGCCTGTAGTTTTGGTGGCTATGTAGTCCTCATCGCTGCCCTCCGAGGAGACGCTGCTCTCCAGATCCAGCTCCAGCTCATCCTCGAGGTCCTCCTCGAACAGCACCTCCTCGAACTCCGGCAGCTCCTCTTCCGTCTCAGCCGGAGCTTCAACTTCCTTTTGCTTCGTCTTGGCTTTCTCAGATTCCCCCATCCGATCCTCCAGTTTGCTGGCCCACTTCCGGCTGGATGTCTGCCTCAGTTGCTGCTGCTGATGACGACTGCTGGCAGTGGCGGCTGTCACAATGGCGGTGGCAGTGCGACTGCTCTTCCTGGTGGCCACCATCTGCTGCTCCTGCTTCACCTTCAGCTTCATCTTCATCTTTAGCTGCGGCTGTGGCTTCTCCGGCTTGGGCTCTTCCTCTGGCTGGATGGGGGCGCTCGGAAAGCGCTGCTGGTTGCTATTGCTACTGCTGCTCCCGGTGGACAGCTGGCGCTGGAGCACCTCCTGTCCACTGCCTCCACCCCCCACCTTTCTCCTCCTTCCCACGGCCTGGGCTCTCTTCCGTATACTAGTGTTCGGCAGGCCAGAGGACTCTTTTGTTTCCGCTTCGCTGGTGCTCGTGTCCAGGCTGGCCGAGGAGATGCTGCACCTGCCCCTCACATCCGAGGTGGTCTGCCTGTCGATGTCCGTGGGCAGCTCGCTGCTGCTCCTCGTCGTGGACGCCGTCGTGCGCGGAAACATGAAGTTCTCAGCCTCGCCATTCAGGCGCTGCAGCTCCGTTTGGCGCACTTTTTGGAACTTGACTATCAGGGAGGGGGAGTCCACCTGGTTGCCGCCGGGCCTGCCTCTTCGCGGCGGAGTGGCGCACTCCTCGCGCGTCTCCACCACCTTGTACAGCGACGAAGGCGGCAACATGGCTCTGATTGGCGGCGACAGTCCGGAGTTTTGGGTTTTCCGCCGCCCAGTTGTCGTGGTGGGAGTAGCGGCCGCCGTGGTAGGATGCACCTGGCGCTGGAGCTCCGAAAGGCTACCGGCTTGCTGTTTCTTTCCGCTGTTACCACTTCCGGCACCGCCACCTCCGGGCGATGGCGTCTGCGGAGATGCAGCCGAGGCTTGGAACTTCTCCGACGAGTGCTTGCCTTTGGTTATGCGCTTGGATCTCTCCCGCAACGCTGGCGACGGCCTCTTCTGCTCCTCATTACTCATTGACTCGTCCACATCCATGTCCAGTTCACTCTCAGCGGGAGGCTGCTCTGCCAAGAACCGATTCACATCCGCCGAACTACTGATGAGGCTATCCAGTGCCAGGAAATTCTCCGAATTCTTGGCAAACAGCTCGTGATCCTTGCTCTGGAGATGGATGTTGAGAGTGTCGTACTCTAGCTTACAGATCTCGCACACTCCACCCTGCTTCTCGCTGGAATCCTTCGGCTCCCGTAGGTTGGAACGTGGACTGTTCGGCGGGAGAGTCGATTGCTTCTTCAGCTGCTGCAAGGCCGGATGCTGGGGTATCTTTTCCTTGTCTTTCTGGGATGTGCGCGAGCCCTGGGACTTGCGGGTCATGCTCTGCTCTTGTTCCTTTTTCTCCTTCGTCTTCGACTTGGTGAGCAGTCGAAAGGCGCCGTCGTCGCTGCTCAAGTCGATCTTCGGCCAGTCGTCTGGCTGCTTAATCAGATGATAGTACGGCCGATAATTTCGCTTCACGGACTCGATCTTCACATACTGCTTCTTCAGCTGAATGTGATGGGGGCTACCTGTTGCAGCGGCGCCCGATCCCGATCCCGATCCTCCTCCTGCTCTGCCGCTCTCCTTCTTACCCTCCAAGTACTGCTTGAGTTCGGTTTGGATGCGCTTTATGAAGCGCTGGGCGTAGTCCGTCTGCCAGATGGTGTAGCTACGCTTTATGGATGTTGTGGGTGTGGTGGTATTGACACCGCTGCCACTTGGCACCCCAACTGTTGTTGTCCTGCGGACGCGACTTAGTATGGCATCGGCACGTGATTGCCGCTGATTCGGTTTCCGGGCCGACGAGCATCCATCGTCCTGATAGTGGCTGGTGGGTGTGCCGGGTGTGGATGGTGTGCCAGGTGTTCTATGTCCTGCTTGGCTACCGCTGCCGACCTCCGGCTTATCGGTTATGAAGTGTGTGATATTGTCGCTCAGGAAGAACTCGAGATGTCCGCCCAAAGCCTTGATATCCGACTCGATGCGAGTGGCTAGCTGATGGTCACAGATGTCCAAATAGAACTTGAAGTGACACAGCGGCCGTTTGCTTTTGATGACCTTTACTTTAGGTGGAGTTGTTACTGATGCTGTTGCTGCTGCTGCTGCTGCTGATGGTGTTGCGTGGCTAGTTGTTGTTGCGAGTCTGCTGGCGCCTTGTTTGTCCGACTGCGGTTGCATACCTTCTGGCGCAAATTAGCTGCACAGTCAGCCCAAGAACCCAGAATAGAGAAAGAGAAGAGTGGAGACAAGAGACAATTAATTACTTGCAATGCAAATTACAGTCAAAACCACCACAGAACAATAAAAAGGATATTTTATGCAATTTCATTTAATACACATTTTTTTTAACAAAAAAAATTTAATACAACAACTATTATTATTGTAATTATGGAATTAAAAACCAACCGCATTTAAAAACTTATTTGCCGCGAAAAAATAAAAAAAACAATAAGTCCTCCAGCTTCTGCTTCTTCTTGCTCCTGGCCTGCGCTAGTTATGCAATTCTGCACTCGGATACACACAAATCAAATCAATAATTGCATTCCACTGCATTTCGGTATGTATTGCTCAGCATCCCATCGTGTGTCGAGTGTGAGTTAATATTATTTTAATTCCAAACTAAAAATGGGACGACTATCAACCAACCCAAGCGGGTGGAAGAAGAAGAAGAAGCAGCTGTGCGGCAATAGAGGGATGCCAGATTGGGTAAAGGTGTCAGCATGTTGCCACTTAGATATAGATAGTGATGACACAGCTGCCCATGCAAGAGATTAAAAACCAGTTTTGGGTGACAATCTATTAGCAAAAAAAAAACTCATAAATTTAAATAGAATAAAAAAACGCAAAAAAAAATGAAATATTGATTGATCCTAATCACTCAAGTATTTAATTTTAATTAGTTAATTATTAACTAATTTATATTAAAAATTAATCAGAACTGTGATTAACGCACAATTTTTAATCATTGTGTTTCCCTTTTTCTAGACTTTTGTTTTTATACTTTGTTCTGGGTCATTGCTTATCGACTTTCGTCATGTCCCCCATATTCGTTAAAAAAGAATGCGAATGAGCTGGCAAAGGCATAAAGACCGATGACCGATATCAATTAGGTTTCAAAATTATCTGGCAACACCCGCCCACCCACTCCCATGTAAACGAACTGCCCAAAAGGCCCCGAAATCGACTTATAACCTGAAAATCAAGCAAATCAGAAAGCTGCGCTGGCACTTTTCTCCCCCTCCTCCATCCACATTTTTATTTTGCCATTACAGCACGAAAGTTGGCCGCAAAGAGGAATGCGGGAGAACAACGAGTGGCAACCCTCAGAAGCAGCAACACCAGCAACAACAACAAAATGATAATAAGAAAACGAAGACGGCAAAAAATAACACACACACGGAATAAAATAAGAGCAAATGGAAAAAAACGCACAAAACTCAAAGATACCGAGGGAGGGAGAACGAGCGACAGCAGCAGCAGAGGCGGCGGTGGCAGCGGCAGCAGAAAAGGGAAAAAGCAGGCAGGCACACACACGCAGTACATAAATTTGTACGTTTGTTGGAAAAAAAAAAAAAAAATTCATGTGAAGTCGCGGATGAAGCTGACAATGCGGTGGAGGCCGAAATACACACACACACACACAAATACACGAACAGTGGAAGATACAAACAAGCCGAAAGCAGAAAGGCAAACTTTACACGCCAAAGCTCTTCATACACTACAAAATTTCGGTTCCAAAAAGGTCTTATCTATTAGAACTGGTTTCTGGTAGCTTATTTTTTAGGGTTAATTTATTTATTTTTTATACTTAAACTATTAACATTAACTGTTGCATGACTGCTACTGGTAGTATTCACTGTAAGGGTATGACAGTGTCTTCCTACAGTGGTCACTCGACCGGGCCATGTGTTTGAAAAATATTTTGTGTGCCTTGGAAGCGTATTGTTGTTGTTTGTTGTTCTTCTGGGTTGCCGGTTTTGCTGATTGTTCGATTATTCCCCCATATAGTATATGGTATATGGTGTATGGTGTGTGGTGTGTGTGTGGCAGCAGCAGCAGCAACCACTGTGCCCAGTAGAGCCATATGTAGCCGAAGTATCTACCTCGCCACCGTATATTTCTCAGTCGTGTGTGTTATTCACAATTTCCGAGTAATACTCGTTTTTTTTTTCTTCTGTTTTTCTTTATTCCATTGCACTGTATTTCTGCTGTAGCTTGCTCTCTCCTGCGCTTTACACGTACGTTCGTTGGCAGCGAAAAAAAAATAAATAAAAATGGTGACGAATCGTTTGAAATTTTGCCGAAAAGTCTAACTGTGTAAAAAAAAACATAAAAATAACAAACATTCGCACACACACACACAAGCAAGGATGGAGCAAGGAAGGAGGAGGGGAGGAGGAACATAATCTCACTTACCTTTCAGAAATTCACGGAGTTGCTCGGCGGATATATTCCTAAAGCCTAATTCATTTAGGTGCTGCAGTATGGCCCGTGCATCTAAAGGCAAATGTGACATTTTCTATGACTTTTCGCCACAATTGTTCACGATTTTCGTATTGTTAATTTTTTGTTTATATTCCACTCTCACATACACGACACACTCACACATACATATGCACACTGTTTCTTGTCGTTTCTCTTTCTCGTTTGTTTCGTTTTCTGGCTACACTGCCTCTTCTTCTTCTTCCCCTTTAGCTACAGCTTCGTGCGCCGACAATCGACTCAAATTTTCACTGTACTTTTGTTCGGTTTTTTGTCCGTTGGCACCGCGTTGGCCGTATTTTTACTTGCATTTAGTTGCGTCGAATTAATTAGTCGCAACGCTAAATATACACACAACTGTATTGGAACGATCGGGTGAGCGAGCGTCTATCGTCGCTCCGTTGCATTCGCCTTTGTTATTTTAATGATTTTCACCCCTTGTACTGTAGCAGGGCGTCGCCAATTTGCTTGTGCACGCACAGTTCGAGAGTGGGAATGAGCTTTTCCAATTTTCACATCTTTTCCATCTAGTTTTATAACAATTTTCACCAATTGAAAATAAAGTGTACACGAACTGAGCAGCGCACACACGCTCGACCAACAATTTTTTCGTCGTGTTATCGATAGGCAGTGGTCATGAGAGTGGTGGCTATAGGGATGGGCAACATTGGTGTTGGATATAGTGGAGGTACTGTGGTGAACAGTCACTGTCTGGTGACAATATGTACCTTTACGATTACATTACTTGAATATTATTTTCTACAAGACATTAGTAATAGAAATAAATTTCTAGAAGAAAATATAACACTTTAAGCTATGAGAAATGAAGTTGCTTTAGAGCAATACCCCTTTCGAGAAATCCTTTTAATTGTAATGTCGTGACTGGTCGCAGTTGGGTTAAATGATACTGCCGTGTTTGACCTCAAGTTATCGATAGTTAGGTTCTGTCATCGCTACCACCTACACAGCGAAAGGTTTTTCATTGTTGCTTTGTGTGCTCTGATTCTCTCGGTTTCTCTGTTCTGCGACTGCGTCCCGTTTGCGTGGATAAAAAGATAGAAAAAAGAAAGAAACGAACGCTATTCGGTCCGATCGTATTTTTTATAAAATGTCTCGCTGTGCGTACCTGCTTTGTTTGCTGTTCTTAGGTGAGTGATATTCGCGTGGAGACTGTGGGACAGATCTTAGAGATATTAATGAGATACTCGTGCGATCTGGTATTGCAGCTTCCAGTTGCCTGATTTCCAGTGCGAGCGCAGGGAGGAGTAATTATGGAAGGAGATACAAAACGACCGAGGCGCCCACCACCACCACGCCCCCGCCGACGCCAAAGGAGTACCTGGACAGTCGGGCAGGAATCTCGACATTCGGCATCATCGCCATCATCTTCACGGTGATAGTTATATGCCTCGTTTTCTACTACGGCATCATCTGCTACCCGTTGCTCTGTCGGGACGAGAAGAAGTATCGCTTCATGGACGTGTCCTCCACCATTACGGCGGCCACTTCGCGTTCCATCCAATCCATAGAGAACTATCCGGATCAGAAGCACCACCATCAACTGGCCTGATTTCCGAAGTAGGCCTCCGACTTAGTTGTACTTAAAAAAAAAACAAAAAGACTTTGACATCCAGCCCCTAATTATGCTTAACGATTTCAAGTTCCAAAGTATCTGACAAGAATCTGTCTCCTTTAGGAAGAGTTAGGATACAAAAAAGACCTGTTTCAGTACTTAATGTCAATTAAATATTAGAACAGGCCTTAAAAAAACACATCCAATCGAATATCTCAAGAAATTTAGAAAGAAATTTTTACCTTAATCTATTTTAATCAAAAAAAGAGATTCTTGTCAGGTCTTTGGGAGACTTTTAGTGTTAAGTCTAGCCGTAACAGTTGAGCAGTTCGCTGGAAAGGGAACTAATCATTCATAATTGTAAATTGTGTTCCCTACGCATCCACTGTTTCTTTATCTGTTGCTTGTATAAATCCCTATCCCAGGCTCAGGCTCAACAAGTTTGGCCAGTCCTCCGTCCCCTATTCCTGGGCCCTGACTCTACCTTCGTCCGATACTTATTTCCTTTTATGCAGGTAGTTTTCCCTCGACCGTCGAAAACGTTTACCTCGCTTTGTTCCGTCCCTACCTCCGTCTTCTGGGGCTCTGATTTTGTATTTTTTTTTTGGACAAAGCCTAAGTGTGGCAATTGAGTCACGTTGTCCATGGCTGATTCATAAGAAATCTCACGAAATTTGCCAGACTTTCTGTTTTCAATTCGCTGCTCCCCTTAACCATACAGAACGGATCGTATTACCAGATGAAGTGCTGCTGGTGTGAAGCCTCGAATATTGCCCATAACTTCAATCTATGCATTTAAATGCCCAACACACACAGGTTGTACTTAAATAGAAACCAAGTACTTAATATAGAGTATCATGCCAATCATAGTCTAAGCCCCGATTCTGCCGTCGAATTAAGCAATATGGAATTTGTGCACTTAGCTTCTAAACAGTATCGTTTACTACTACGCTTTGTGTCAAAATGTGTTTCTTAGAATCTAAGCAAAATTCACTTTTTTATACACACCACCTTTTTGGACATTTTTATGCGAATTTTTGCAAGAAAAAAACGAAATAAATACAATTTTAAATAATTTTTCAGATAAAAATAGATCTATAGATTCATACAATAATCGTTAAAATAATTCCCACTTTTTGTTACACAGTTTATTCAATTCATGGTACAAAATTCATATGTTCGATGGTTTCGATTCTTCACGATCTATTTGAGGATTGGTAGAAAAAAGTGCTAGTAGTAGAGTACTCGTAATATTACATATATTTAGATACGCTGGCAGACCTAAGAATATCGTTCTCATTCAGAATGCAAGTGTTCTTTATCGGTAAGTGGAAAGTTGAGCTCGAGCCGCACAGTCTTGATGGTAGTAGGTGGTGGTGTATGGAGTGAATCTCCTACAGCTCATCCTTGGCAACGTCGTCCAGGTCGATGTCGCTCAGATCGATGTCCTCTTCGGTGGGCAGCTGGCCGTCCTTGCCATCCCAGGGATCCACGGAAACGATATCGGGCTTCTTGGCGCCACGAACGGGAGCCGTATGGCCGCGTCCGTAGGAGATGTCGCGCAGGAACTCATTGATGCCGTCCTTGGAGAAGGAACCCTTCAGAACGGAGAATTTCATTTTCTTGAAGTTAACCACAGCCATGGCTGGGTAGCCGAAGCCGCCCACTTCCAGAGATTCCTCGAGACCCGGCTGCTGGCCACCCTCGGCCCAAGCCCAGCCCCAGAGCTTCTGCTTGTACTTCTCGCCCAGGGTGCGCAGGGTGTCCAGGAACTTGTTACGGCACTTGGCATCGCAGTCCAGAATATGGGGCAGCACCGACACCACGCACAGCGGCTTGCCCTCGCAAGCGCTATCGAAGGACGAGTCGTTGGTGATTTCGATCAGCTCGGGAGCTGGGACATTGGCCACATGCTTGTCGCTGGCCCAGGACACAATGTCTGAGGCAGTGCGTCCGCCATCGTACTCCTGAGCATCGCTAGAACGCTTCGAACCAGCCGGGAAGAACTTAATAGTGGGATAGCCGCGCACATTGTATTCGGCGGCCTTGCTCTGGTGGGCGGTGGCGTCGAGGGCGCCCAACTTGACCTTGCCCTTGAGCTGTTTGGCAGCGCTAGCCCATTCGGGGGCCAGATTCTTGCAGTGGCCGCACCACGGGGCAAAGAACTCCACGAGCCAGATGTCGTCCGAGTTGAGGACCAGCTTGTCGAAGTTGTCTTCCGTAAGTTCAATGACATCATCGTTGGATGAGCTGGAACCGCCGCTGGAGCTGGAGCCCCCGCCGAAAGCAGCCTGCACCTTCTTCTTCGCCTCCGCTAGTGCCGCCTCCGCAATGGCCTTAGCCGTGCGCTGGCCATTGTAATCGGTGGGCGTCTTTTTGTTGGCGCCGAAAATCTTGATGGTGGGAAAGCCACGTACACCAAACTGTCCGCCTAGACTGCTGTCGGCATCGGCATTCACGGAACCCACTTTAACCACTCCCTTGAGAGCTTTGGCTAGCTTCTTATACTCCGGCACCAGGCTCTGGCAGTGACCGCACCATGGGGCATAGAACTCCACAACCCAGATGGCGTCGTCTTTCAACACCTCCCGATCAAAATTGGAGGACGACAGTTCCACAACGCCGTCTGAGGGGGAGTAGAAGCCATATGCATTGCCGGCTATGAAAGCCAGTATTAAAATAGTCGCTGTAAATTATAAAGTTTTCATTTAAAAAAAAATTCATAAATATTGAAATTATTTTTGCAAAAACTTACACAGCTGTCGCATTCTGTTTTTGCTGTTGTGCGTAGCGCTTACGTGTCGCTCTGCGGTTTATCTTTCAGATTGATTTGGTGTTTCCTTAATCAAGTGTCTGTCTTTTTTAACTAAGTATAGAGAAGCGGTGTGATGCGGCTTTTATTTCTTAACAAAAAGAAGTACACGTCACTAGAAACGCAAACTATCGGCTATCGATGTGCTTACTGCTCAGCAACTTGATTGCTCATCTCTAAGGCGATTGCTCATCTCTAGGTTATTTGAATATTTTGGCGCGGTTTTTTTTTTTGGCGGTTCACCAATTTTAACGTGACGAAGTACTATTTATAGGAATTCTTGGCGAACTTTGAACTTTTTCACATAACCGAAAGCTTTTGCTTTAAGTTTTGCCCCGTTGCCCCTAAAACTATAAAAGCTGAGTATTGTTAAAATTGAATAAAAATCGCTTAAATATTGACATGCTAGCAACCCAAAGGGCGGGCTATTATCTCAAAAGGATTGTTTCTTGCGTTGTTTAGACAGCAAGAATTAAGGTTTCTATAAGAAATCAGCAACAAGATTGGCATAAACTCAAGAAATAAAAGGAGTTCTGTCGTTTTCCGTTGTTAGCCATTGCAGTAAAAGGTGCCAGACTAAGGGACAAATATGAACCTGTTTGGGAAAGTATGGCAACGTCAATATAAATTTTTAAATTCCTCAAAAAGTAATTATGGAATCTTTTTTAAAAGTTATGCTATTGTGTAATATGATATGATACAAATTATATATCATATAATAGTTAAGAAGCTATTAGCCAAAGCTAATATATTGTAGCAATACTAATTGATTTAATCTCGTATCTTAGTAAAACGAAGAATACTATGTATATGTTGAATTGGGTTTATATTTTTTAATATTTTCCATATTAGATTCCAATTTATAAGGTTTAAGTTAAAGTCCCAAGCTAAAATATGTTGACATTCAGTTTCAATTTGTGTAATATTCACTTAAATCTCCGAAGGAAAAACATTAAATTAATTATTACGAAATAATACTTTGATAATACTTAATGATATTATAAGTTATTTGTAATATATTTATAATTTATAAAATATTCAAGAAAAATACAAACTTTGGATGTTGTTTAGAGAGTTTGTATGTATATCCTGTTAAAAAAATATTTATGTACTGTAAAGTATTGGTGTTTAAACATTTTAGTTTATATTATTTTTTAGAAAGTCATACGTTTTATTAATAAAGTTATCCAATTTCTTTTGCTTTTCTTTATTTTGCCTAGATCCTGTTTAATTTGTCCTGGTATTTCTTTCAGCTTTGCTTTAATTTACTCGCACATTGTTTTTTGGGGAACCAGAATGTCCAGTATTCTAGTAATAGTCCAGCCGCTGTCTGCATTTCAGGGCGCCCCTTTGTCCTTGTTGAGGTCTTCGTTTGTTGCGTGCGCATATGAGATAAAATATGTGGTCAATTTTACTTAATAGCGACTTAGTAGTAGTGTTGCCAAGATTTATGTGACGTTCATATTGCCACAGAAAGACAGAGCAAAACAATTTAGTTTTCTGGTAAATCCCTCTAACCCCCAACACTTCACCCACCCCTGGGCTATTCAAGGGTTAATTGGCGGGAGTCCAGGGGGTCTAACTTTCCCTTCTTCGATCTGTGTGTTATTTTTATGATTATTGAATTTTAATGCATATCGAATGCACACATAAAGATTCAATGACACATAGTCATAACTTCTTGGGGCTGTTACGAAAAGTTGTGGGTGTGGCCAACCCTTCCTTTCTGCCAGGCCGAATGTAATGTTTATGCCACATTTGGTTTGCACTTTTTGCTTTCAGCATAAAAAGGCGTAATATTTGTATTAACGTCAATGGCCAAAAGGTTGACACTGAAAAAAAAAACGTATAAAATTGTTTCATTAGAAATTGGAGGTCCCAAGTGTCTTTATTTTACTTTAGGTGTATAAAGTATAGACTTATATAAGAATATATA
Organism: Drosophila monieri; assembly: GCA_035047585.1. Classification (NCBI taxonomy): domain Eukaryota; kingdom Metazoa; phylum Arthropoda; class Insecta; order Diptera; family Drosophilidae; genus Drosophila; species Drosophila monieri. Next base: position 378,674 of record JAWNPJ010000076.1, on the reverse strand, counting down.
TATTTTTTTTCTGGCTGAACAACTTTTTGTTTGCTGTGCACTGACTTTTCCATAGAGGCTTATCAAACAAATATTCTTATGCCCAGCGGAGCGATCTTTTTATTGATACGCTACGGTAAGGGTGTGGCGAAAATATTAACCCCTTGTTACCCCCAATAGTACTGGTGGCTCCTGTTGTTGTGTCTGCACTTCTGACTTGTCCTGACGTCCTGTCAAAACACCTTTCTGCGAGGATGTGCGTCTGTCAGTGACATCCACCTTTCAGATTTTGGGCGGTTATGAGTGGGTGCACTTAAAAATATTTCCTGTTCTTTTGTTTAAAATTATAGGGTTTTTTTTTAAGATTTCTGTCTGTCTAAAAAATTAGTTTTAAGGAGATTTCTGTCTGCCTTAAAAATAGGTCTCAAGTTTAGACTCTAAATATAAGGTTAGGGTTAATGGGAATTAAACATTATTAAAAATTATGATTTAAGAATCTTTTCCTTACATATAACTTCAAAGTTTAAATACTCCCAACTTTTTCAAACTTTTTCCTGCATTTGGTTTGAATAAAAATTTGTATTTTGTTGTGTATCTTTCGGATATTCTTTTTTTTATCGTCAAATGCCATTTTGCAACGTGTCATATTTACTCTGCGGATTTGTCCCATTATTCACTTGACAACACCACGGAGATCAGAGTACCCTTCAATTTTTTTTCGTTTGATTCTCGAGTGCCTTGTGGTGCGGCTTAGTTTAAAGTTGATTCGCTGCCACGCGCTTTCCATTTTCCTTTTCCCTCCCTGTTGCATGGGTATTCTTTTGGCCCTTTTCCCTTTTTGTTATTTTTGCAAATTTTTCTTTATCTATTTTTCTATATCATTGAACTGTTTTTTATGGGATTTTCTTCTTGATTCGGTTTCGGTTTCGGCCGGAGTGGGGTTGGATGGGTGGAAGTGTTCTTGATTTCTGGTTGATTTGCAGGCCTTACTGACTTCTTATCGAGTGGAACGTACGTACGTCTGGGGCATATGTGTGTGGAGAGTGAAATGATGATATGTGGCTTATTATTGTCAATTTTTATGGGCTTTTCATGTGTGACTGCATTTTGGTAGCTGGGGTGGAGGGGTCTCTTCCCGAGAGTATGTTGAAGGGAATGTGTTAGATAAGAAGGCGCGAAATGGTGGTGGGAGCGGTTGAATGGGAATTCGAGATGGGCAGGGGAGATTGGATTACTGGGATATTATTTTGGGAGTCAATTTGGTTAAAAAAATATAGCGATTTTTTTAAATAATATCTAAAGGAGTTTTAGAAGGTGTTAGGAGTGACAATTTTTGTTAATCAAACCTGAAACAATAAAAAGAAAACAAAGTTTGTTATTTTACTATTTTATAATCTCCTCTTTATTGTCTATTTTCTTAAGTTTTCGCCACCGTATCCCCAAGAACTCAAAACCCATTTAAACAATCCACTTCCACCAGCAAATAAACTTTCCAACAGAACGTGATCAACCATAATCAAAGAATAAGGTACACTACTCCACCATCACACCCCAAGGGAACACGATTGGAGAGGAAAAACTATCAGGCGTGTGTCTCGAAAGGGACGAGTGAAAAACCTTATAATTTTCTTATGAAATAAACTGCAAATAAAGTGAATTTTATGCAAAATATGTTTAATAAACAAAATCAAGTTGGGCCATGGGGATAACAAAACAACCAAAAAAGGAAGAAAACGGGGACAAACTGGCAAAGGACATCGACGACAGTGTGAAGATTTTTAATTGCCTTAGGGAAGTGTGTGTGTGTGTGGGCGGTTTTGGGGGGACGGGACTTGAGATGCCAAGCCAAGATAATAAGATTGTAAACTATGAAACGATGTTGGAGAATGGGGTTGCAGAAGAATTATCCCCAGCTCGGGTTAAACAACATGTGTGTTGAAGTGTGTGCGGCTTCTCCTTCTGGCTGGTTAGTGTCCATAAGGATGTGGATGTCCTTTTTGCTGGGTTTTGCCTTTTTAATGTCATTTCAGCTACTTTACAACGAGATATTTCAGTAAGGTAAACGGGGTGAGACCCGTTTGCAGAGGCAGAAGATTGTGTGTCTCAGACAATTTCAGAAAATGCCAACTCATTACAATTTGGCCCGACTCTCCACTCTCGACTCTGCGGCAACTTTCTTTCCTTTCATCCGGCCAAAAGATGTCGCCACTAGAATCTGGCTACGTAATTAATGATATATATATAGAAACACTCCTCCGGTATCTTATTTCTTCCCCTCAATCTTATTGAACTTGCCTCGGTTTTTGGCTTTTTTATGCTGACGCTAACTCGAAAATAATTTGATATTTTCAATTAAAGTTTTCAATAGCTTTTCAAAATGTTTTCTGGGTGCCCATGGATGGGGGGTAAGGAAACAATAATTGCATTGTAATTGTCTTTTGATAGTGTTCATGTTTTGTTGGGGGTAATCGAGTGGTTTTAGGGGAACGGTGAGGTTTTGCGGTTAAGGATAGGGGTTGGTTGGGCAAGGATTTGACTTTCTTTTAAAGTAAGGTCATGCCCTGAAACTAAGCTAATTTAATTGAAATAAAATCTTAGTCTCTGACCTGAATTTGATTTAATTGACAGGTCTATCTTAGGGGTCTACTTTCCCTTACCTCCGAATAACTTCCTTTCATCAAGGTTTCCTCTTTTATTCTGCATTTTCCATTGAAATATTTTGCCATTATTAATTAATTTTTTTGATTTTGTCTTTCAATATTGAGTTTTTCTCCTTCCCTGTTTTTTTCTCATTATAAAAAAAGAGCAATGCCGACAATTTTAATTTACACCCAAACACATAAAACGTCCTGCAGAGCCCCTCACACCGCTGGCCCATAAAGCTAAAAATAATTTGCAGCAAACAAAACAGCGAAAAAGGAAAACTTGATTATTTTATAAAAATATTTTGTTACGTTAAAGAAAATTTCTCCCACGTTTCCCCGGTTCTCTTCTCTTTTTTATTATAATGTATACCTTACCCACCCCACAGCATAGCTGGCTTTCTTTTATTTCTGTTTCGTTGGTGCTTTGTCGATATTAAACGAAAATAAAATATAAACAGCAAAAAAAATGCGACAAAAAATTGCAAGTTTTTCGTTTCTCCGGTTGGGAGAATACCTGTACAGTGGGTGGTCTATGTTGGGAAGTTGGGAATTGTTATTGAATGCCATACTCGGGGCAGCTCGACAATTTTTTCCCATTGCATACTTTTAAGCGCAAAATCAGCTTAGGGGCTCATTATCCCAGCGTTCGTTCATTCATTTAATTTTTAATTAATTTTCCCAACGCCCACGAGAATCGGAAAAAAAAGAAAAACAAATTAATATAAGAAGGAATATGCATATATAAAATGTGAGCTTGGGACGCGCAAAGGGATTTCTGTTGCTGCCATCAACACTCGCTAGCTTTTGGCTATTTGTGGGCTTCTTTGAGACTCGCCCACCAAAAACAAAAAAAAAAAAGAAAAGAAAGGAGGAGAAGAGAAAGGAAAGAAAGTTGCGGAAAAAATGCATGGAAGAAAGTGGCACAAAGGGTTCAGTGGGTTGGTCTCCACCGGGACGGGGTTTTAAGGATGTGGGTGCTTCTTTGGCGAGCTGCCTTCTTTACTATTTAATTATTTTCGTTGTTCTTTTGAGCACGGCCTTTTGGTTATAACTTGTAAAATACTTATATAATAAAAACAATACAAACAGTAGAAGAAGGTAAGAATATAATACAATTGAATACTCTCCAAGATTGATTAAATAAATGTAATAGATTGATAAAGTTTTCTTTATGAAGGATGTTATAAAAAAACAGACTGGTTATAGAATGGGTAGACTTATAAAAGTCAACTTTATAAAAAACAAACTAATATATACTACATAGTTTTGATAATAGGTACTAATTTTGTATAAAATATTTAAGAAATTATCTAAGTATTTAATAAACAAACATCTACAATTAAGGTTTAGAGAATTAATCCCTAAAGAATATGTAGTTTTCTGTATTTTTTGTAAAATTAATAATAACAATCTCCAGCTTCATGCTTGGTCTTAAACATCTTATTCTTAAAGATAGAGTATTTGGAAGAAACAACCTGCTAAAGGCAAAAAACAGAACCAGGAAGCGTTAATTGATTTTGTTTTATTCTTTCTCCTAAGCTCGCCACACTCTGCCGGAAGAGGCGGGAGTTGGAGAAAGGGAAATTTTTTGGTGAAAAAAAAAGGAAATACAGGACGAAAATGTAACAACCCTTTGCCAAGTTTTTCATTTCCTTGAACTGAGCTTGCTCGGCTCCTTTTATGCTTAATTAAATATTCATCAAACACACAATGGAAAACTTTTAAATACTCATCAAGTTTGCGGGCATCGTCGTCTTGGGAAACACGAGGCATATCGTGGGAGGGATTTTGAGGAAACTGGGAAGCCCGGGAGGATGAAGCCAAGGATTAGCTCTCATACGTTTTCGTCTGGCTCTGTCCGCTCTAATCAATAACAACAAATCGCCGTTTACTTTGTATTTTAAATCTGTTCAGCTTCTCTAGCTTCCCTCCGTATCCCACGTATGTGCTTTTATCCCAGGATTCTCGACGTATTCCCCTTTGGGACATTAAAATCTCATTTCCCCACCCGTGAAGAACCAAACCTCCATCTCAACCCTTTCGCCTTCTTCGAGATATTCTTGTTTTGTTTGTTATTTCATTATTTCAACATATGCAAAAGTTTGTGTTGTTTCTATTGTACCACCACCATGGAGAATATTCTGGGTGGACAGACAAATAACCAGAACCGGATTCTAAAGTCTACTGTTCACTTAGATGAACTTTAAATAGTTTTCAAGTATGTGTGAATGATTTCTGTGGAGTTGGGGTGGGAATTGGGGTTGACTAGGGAGACGGTGTTATAATACTTTGATTTTTCGTACTTCCAAATATATACTTTTCTATTTTCTTACTCATAGAAGTTTAAATAAGACCTTTAAAACTAGAACTTAGATCTTAAAAGATTATTATCTTAAACAATAACTTGCCCCAATTCATTCCTAATTAATTTTTAGCTTATAAGTTCATTAGTTTTCTCCTCGAGAATCAAGAAACCATGACGAGTCCCAGTTCAATTGAAAAGCCTCCTCTCCAAGTGCTTCGGCTTGGTTCGCCCGATTTAATTGATTTCCGTGGCTCTGTGACAGCTCGGGCCAATCGACAGCTTTTGGTAATTGCAAGCCGAATAACCCCTTTTGCGAACGACAAGCTTTTTGGCAGAAAGAGTCTGCGACAAATGCAATTAACCAGCCGTAACGCCCACACACATTAAGCCAGAAACAGAAACCCGGACGGAGGGCTTTTGATGTCACTTTTGGCAAATGAATTTATATGGATGTGCTGGGCGCCGAGTGCTGTGAGCTTCGGAAGAATTCAGAGTGTAGAGTGTGGAACGCCGGTGGGTGGATGGATATGAATCGCTGGGACATCAAACGTGCGTTATGCTCATATGTGAAATATTCGAAATATCATGAGTTTGGCTCTCTGGGCCTGGCAGCAATTACACAAATGTAATTTGCAGCTAAATGGAATGTTTTTAATGAATTTATATTCCCTGCCTGCCAGCCAGGGTACAGCCAAGATACAGTCCAGGGAGCTCTGTCATTCCCCAAGACCCAAATGAAATTACCAACTTCTATTTCTAGAATCTGGATGCACGGCTCCATTATTGGTAATGGATTAGGCCGAAAATAGAGTTATTCGTCTTTCACTATTTTTAAACGCACTTGGGATAGGTCGTTGAACCAATATTTAGTATTATTTTGAGTTGAACGCACTCCAAAAATATTATACTTCTGCATTTTGGGGCTTGGACTTAATTTTTGGGGGTATTCTTATTCAATTTTTGAGCGCTATCTTTATACATATATTATTGTCCAATTGGAGGCTGGAACACTGTTCATGAAAATTATGTTAATACGGCGAGGAATTCACTTCCAGGGGTTTGCTCAAGTTCAATTGCCATTTACATGTCAATAGAATGTTACGTATTCTTCGACTCGTATTTGTATGAAGGAAGCATTAGCTAAGCTCTATTGACCTAGAACTTGAGCTTTATGAAAGATAGCCGATTTTAAAAGATAAACTTGAACATTGGGCTTATTTAAAATTTGTTGTTTAAGAAATGATAAAAAAAAATATAGCCTATAAGACCTTCTACAAGTTAGATAAAAAATGTTTTGTATGCAAGTGTAGTTGAGTACAAACGATAATGCCCTAGCTCTCCCCACTCACTCAATTGTACTTCCTCCACCGACTGGAACCGATAAATTTTTTAAGCTTTAAAAATGAGTAATACAAGTTAGTGAGAACAAGATATGTGACGGCATCACAGATATATCACAGCGTATATAAGCTGCGGATCGGCTGAAACCGCCGATCAGTCGCCGCCATGAACCAGGCCTCACTATATCAGAACGCCAACCAGGTGCAGCGACACGATGCCAAGTTGATTTTGGATGAGTTCGCCTCGACGCTGCAGTGGCGATCCGACGGAGAGGACGCCCTCCTGGATGTCGGCTCAGGATCTGGAAATGTGCTGATGGACTTTGTGAAGCCCCTCCTGCCGATTGGCGGCCAACTGGTCGGCACCGACATATCCAGTCAAATGGTGGGATTCGCCAGTAAGCACTACCAGGGCGAAGAGCGTACCAGGTTCCAAGTGCTCGACATAGGATGCGACAAGCTGCCACAGGAGCTGAGGGGTAGCTTCGATCACGTAACCTCCTTCTACTGCCTCCATTGGGTGCAGAATCTGAAGGGAGCCATGACCAATATCTACAACCTGCTCAGACCCGAGGGGGGAGACTGCCTGCTCGCCTTTTTGGCCTCCAATCCCGTCTACGAGGTCTACAAAATATTGAATCTGAATGATAAGTGGTCGGAGTATATGCAGGACGTGGAGCAGTTCATCTCGCCACTCCATTATAGCCAAAATCCTGGCGAGGAGTTCAGTCAGTTACTCAGTGATGTGGGCTTCATTCAACACAATGTGGAGATACGGAATGAAGTGTTTGTTTACGAAGGAGTCAGGACTCTGAAAGGTGAGTAATTTTCTCTTAAAAACTGTCCTTTATTAATTGTTTGTACCTTTCAGACAATGTTAAGGCCATTTGCCCTTTTTTGGAACGTATGCCTTCCAGTTTACACGAAGACTTCCTCAATGACTTTGTCGACATAGTGATTTCCATGAACCTGCAACAGGGCGAGGACAATCAGGATGAAAAGTTCATATCACCTTACAAGTTGGTGGTGGCATATGCCCGCAAGACCTCTGATATTGTTAACAAGTTTTTGGATGACAAATCAAGTCAAGTAATATTTAAGGGAATTAATTAGAATTATTTATGTTTTAGGTATAAGGGTATTTAAGTGTTTTTGCAAAGAGTCTATTACTTAAATAGTGTTCCAAAACTTGGCTAAAGCTGAAACAATGTTAAAGGGAAATATTAATATTAAGAATTTTATGAAAATAGACGTAGTACATATTTTCCACTATGCATTACAATCTGGTCAGATATTTAAACAATAAACTTTGTTACAAAGCTTTGAGCAACTTGAGATTAGAATATCTAATCAAAAATTCTATTTGATATAACATTTATAGAGAGGCTTAGGCATTGTAAGTGCTGGTTTTGACAGAACCAATTACAAGTATAGCCGCCACTCTCGCCGACTCTCACTCTTACTCTCATTCATCTAATCTATATGGTGTACTATATAGTAGTTCTAGTCTGTCAGGGGTTACCTTATACTCTCGCTAAAAGTTTCCATCTGGCGGAAAGCTTAGCGGTCTCCCCGCGAGTTTGATGAATCAAACTTTACATCAGACTCCCGTGGATTTTCGTATTTAAGGGATGGGGCGTCAATCCTCAGAAGGGTTGAAAATTGTACGGATCTTAGAACAATTTTAATTGTTTTTCCTGCCATTTTTTCCGCCGATTTGTGTATGTTAGAGGTTGCTGAGGAATTTTCAAAATGAGTTATTAACGCGATGTCTACAGAATTTTGGGGCCAACAAATGCGCATTCATGTCATTTGTCAGTGGCTGCAACGGTGGGGGGGTGGTTCGGTTTAGTCCTTCGAAAGTGAAGGCGTGAGCTCGTCTAGCTTCCAGGCAATTGGCAGTTCATTCCAGGAACTCTCCCTTTCCCCGCTGGTGGCTTAAAAGTAGTAAATGTTTGTCTTAATCTTTGATTTTTGTTTTCGTTTGCATTTATATCCGACTTACCCTTGATGGATCCCTTCTGCGTCCTGCGTCCTGGTCCGGGACTCTACTTTGTTTCTGGCAAATGTAAACGACAGGAATTAATTTAGATAAATGATTTCTCAAGTGCGCTGGCTGGGTTTCCGACGATTTGCCGCCTGTCAGTCAAATGGATTCCTCATCCTTCCCCAGCCCCTGTTTCTTGGCGTGGCGTTGGGGCGTGGCACACGCTATCATGCCCCTGATACCAGGAACTTATAGCAACCCGTCTCAAAATTGTTTTCGCAAACAAATTTTCGTATTGAAATTTGATTTATTTGTTAATTTGTTTGTAATGAATTTTCCGTTTGCTTGGTTGCCTGCCCTAGAGCTTCAGGAATCGGGTATTCGGGGGATTGGGGAGTTGGTCCTTAATTGCCTGTGCCTGGCATTTGCTTTTCCTTCTCTGCCTCATTTGTTTAGCTAATTTTCTCGAGACTTGAAAGATTTCTGGAGACTGGTGAGGGTGAGGGACATTTTTGTGCTTTGGTTTGGAAAAAGAATTGGAAATATTTTTAATTCCAACTAAAAAGAAATGTGAAAGAATTCAATCAATATTTGATTTCAAATGATTCAATGTTGTTTCTTTTTGGTTTTGTAAAAGACATTCTTCGATAAGATGTGTTAAAATTTACAATTGTTAAATAAATATTTTACAATGCTTGTTTTTTGAACAATCTTATCTTTTAAAATTTCTAAGAAAGTGACAGAAATCAAAGCTGAATCACAAAGTTATTGTGAAATTTCTTACAAAATCCTTTCCACCCAAATATTTTGAAATCACCTTATCAAAAATGTAACAAAAAATTTATTATCCCACTAGCCAATCACTCTCATTTCTTGAATATTTCGTTATTTTTTGTTTCGCTGACCCAGCTGAATTGTTTTTGCTGACCCACCCGACTCTGCCATTTGATTCCGGAGGCGTAACCGCAAAGATAAACACCGGATAACGGAACTGAATGTCGTGTATGTGTTTTTTGTTGTTTTTATTGTTGCGGGGGCGTGTGCATTTGGTCAAAGTTCAAACAAATGCGTCGCCATCGAAATGAAATGTTGGGATTTTCAGGTGGACTTTCCACCATAATTTTCACCCACCCACCATCCCTGGCGGGCGGCTGACCATTCTGTTTGAGTTTACTTAGCGGTTTTGTTGACTTTCGGGCGTTTTGGTGGCGTTTTGATTGCGTTTTCCATATGCAAATGTGGAAAAGGAAAGCTCCAAAATCGAGGCTTGCCGGAGTCCATCTATTTAATGGCCACCAAAACGCAATTACACTCACATAAAATAACAAAAAGAGCAGACACAAATGGTCGGGGTAGTCGGTAGAGGGAAGATGGCGAAAAATATGCCTCATTATAACAAATTATAGAAGGAATATTGTAATTTACATTCTGACTCGGTATCATGTGCGGCTTTTTATTAAAAATTCAACACTAACGAGGCTCTTTTGTTTTTATACCAGAAGCAGTTTTCTGCTATAGCTGTCTCTCTTCCTGTATGAGTGTCCTTTGCATCCTTCTCATTTTAGCCAACTCTTGCCATCTTCCTTTGGCTACGGTCCTTTGCGTTGCAAATAAGAATTTTAATAAATTATATTGTAATATGACAAAACGGTTTCGTAGTGCTGACAGTGGCGTAGCTTGTTTTCAGTTCAAAAAGGGTTTGAGTTTAAAAATTAAATATTATTCTTTTATAAATATTTAATCTAGATATTTTTAATATTAAGTCTTATAAATAAATTTAAAAAAGGGGATATCCACCCAAAGGAAAAGGAAGTTGTTGTATGTTCTAGGCCCTTTGTCTGGAACTCATGAATTTTTCAATAACAGAATGTTTTAGCTTTCCTGCTAAAAAAAAGTCTATAAAAAATTTTTAGAAAAATGTCTCGAAAAATTTTTGTTAGCCAACTTACAGCTAATTATGGGCAACAGGGGGAAGTTACCGGAAACCCTTTGGGATGTCGAGTTAGCCCATGTTTAATCCTTTTTTTTTTTTTTTCATTTCAGAGTGGAGTGTTTCCGTACTTCATTACGTTTGGCTTCAGCTTTGGTTTATTTTAATTTCATTTTATGATTTAACTTTACACCTGCTTGAAAAACGACACACACCCATACTATGGGATGCACTTCAATTAAAAACCGGAGTCCTGGCCAAGGCACTTAAGTGCTTTTTACTCCTTTACTCCCGTCCCTTCGTTTGGTGTGAGAATATTTCTTTTGCCCAAATTATTTCAACATTTTCCACTTCAGAGGGTTTGGGGGGAAGTACCCCCAAAAAAAAGGGACAACAGTAATATGAAGATTTCTCTCAGAAGAGTTTCTGGCATGCCGGGTCAAGGGTTTCGAATGGGTTTGGGTTCAGGTTTATTCTCGGTTCGGGCGGGGGTACGCAGTAGTCAACGTCCAACACTTCGTGGGCCAAATCTTCGTGTAATCGGATAAGGTAATTGGAGGCTTTGTCTAGACATTAAGTGTACATAGTAAATTTTGTTTTCCCCCAGTTTTGTCCGAAAGATGACTGAAAAGGTTATAGTTACGAATTTTTGACAGTGGGATGAAAGATGGAAATAATTTGAGCTTTTCGAAGTTGTGAAAAGTGAATGTTTTTGTGAGAAAGTAAGAAGGCTGTTCTACTGAAGTACTATTCTATATTTACTTTCTTGTATTTAGTTTAAATTAAAAATAATTCCCCACCGTATCACCTTCATACCATCAATCAGAAATTGCCTTCGCCTTGGAAACCTTTCCGCTGAACGGAAACAAAAGTTTTGTGCGGCAACACATGTTCCTTTCCGTTGTTGGCAACAAAGTCTTCCCTTTTGGGACAATCGCATGAAGGAACAACTAACTCTTAATAAATCGATTTAAATTTCTGATCATATTTTCATCTCTGGAGAAATTTAATAGTTTTTCGCAATAACATTTTATGTGCGGACGCATACACAGGATCTCGACATCATCCACTCGCCGATGGTGGCAGCACTGGGAGAACCTAGAGAAAACTATCCAACTAAAATAATAAGAGCGGCAACAAACTTGGGCCCGGCACGTTGGGCCAAGTCCAAACAAAGAAACTGTAAACTTTACGGGTCACACGATGTGCCAGGAGCTCTACGGGATTCCCCTTTACTCTCTGGCATTGCCACGTTCTCTTTTGCCCTCACCTTTTTCGGCCAGGACAACGTCGTCGTCGTCTAGGCAGCTTCCTGTGCATGGCAATAAAATTACTTTAGCCCATAAGTATGCTACAATTTTACGTACGAGCTCCCAGCTTTTGGTCGCAAGTGCAGCAAATAGTTTTGCGCCACGCCTCCCCCTGGACAGAGAACGCCCATTGCTCCCTCTAGTTCCCCCCATCCATCCCCCTCACCGAGACACACATCATAATTAATGCAAAGCTGGCAAATGTATGCAACACCTGCGGTTTGTTTAAAACGACCGCAAGCATTCCCCACTATATAGCTCGTCCTTCCTCCAGCTCGTTTGCCAGACTATTTTGGTTATTGAAATTATTTGGCCAAGTCGCTGACATTTTATGTTTATTTAATTGCTGCCCAGAGCCAAAGGAATTTTCTATTATTAGTTATGTAAGCAGACCAGGAGAGCAACATGGCATTAGGTAAAAAATTTTGAAAGAAAATAAAATAATATTTGGAAATTGATATATTCCTCCATTTACTTATTTTTTATTTAATTGAAAGTCTAGAACCTTTTTTTCATTTTCGGCCCAATTGAATTCCAATTTCATTTCAATCATATTCAATACGCTTTTCAATTTCAATGCCGAAGGGTCATTGAAATTGGTTTTTACATTTTCCCTGGCCTATTCCAATGCTTGCGGTCAAGTGACCAGGACCCAGAACCCAGAACCCAGTACCCAGGACTAAAGCCCCCATAGCAGAAAAAACCCTCATATCGAAGGACCTCGACCTTTAATCGACAGCCGTTGACATGATGACGACACAAGTTGTTTGTGGTTAAGTTTTTCTGTCGCATCATGCGGCGAGGTGGCTCACTATAATTAAATAGTTTTCTCTGGCATCCATTGGCCAAATGATGATATATATTTTTTAATTTACTCTCTCTGTTCTGCCATGTTCCGCTGTTGTCCGCTAATTGTAGGTCCTTTGTTTTTAGACGACAGGCAAATGAGTTGCTTGTTTCCAGGCATTCAGTTGTTGACCTCAACATGTCTATTAATTTGCTTCAGATGTGAGCTGATCACAAATTGAAAGACTTTCACATTATTTCTTTGTAAGTAATGACATGATATGAGTCCTTTGAATTGGTTAGTTAGTGAATAATCAGCTAACGAGCTAACATCTTACTTTAATAAAGTCCTTACAGTTTTTACAGTGTCCTTTCTAAATTTAATTTAATAAAAAGTAACTTTATAGAAAAGTGCCCATACCATAGCAATATCAGCAGTAGGGCAGCAAATGAAACCCGACATCGATTTTGTTCTCAAGTTACACCCGCTTTTGTTTACACAAAAATTATGTTTAATGAGCAACAACCCCGAACTTCATGGACACATCTTTCGGGTATCTTCGGGGGTTGGCACAACTGACAATTATAATTACAAGGTCTTAAGTTTTTCGTGAAAATTATTATTTTAATTACGGTTTGCAGAATGCCGAGGGTGGAATCTCGAGCACGAAATGAAAAAAGTAGAACCAAGACGAAGCCCGAAGAAATTCGATACATTTATGACATTGCGACAGATCATAAATTCAGCGATTTGAGTGATGGGTTTGTCGGACAATAAACTAAACGAAATATTCTGGTTTATGTGACTGTCTCTCTGGTATTAACACCAGAAATGGAATGCTGGAGCACCAACAAAAATGTTCTAATCAAGTGACATAATCAGTTTTTATGGGCACCAAGGCAATCATAACTTTTCCTCATACTCCCATACGAGTTGGATCGAGTTGGGTTTTATTTTCGCACGTTGATAATTTTTATTTCCTGCTGCTCCGCACGATAACTTTGGTGCGTATGTCCTGTGCAAATAAAATACATTTTTGCTGCGCTTTTATTTCCCATCACTTTCACTGCCAAGAAGTCGCTGCGGCAATCGCAGTGCTGGTGGCCCATCCCCCTTCGTAATAATCATTTATTTAATGTACCCAAACATTTATTATTTCCGCTGACCTATCCCTGGTCCACTCGTCCTTGCCTGTCCTCTTCTTTTTCCGTCTCTGGGTTTGGGGAGTCCTTGGAATGGTCAAAGTTAGATTGGACACTTGCGCAATTTTCTTCTAATGAATCTAATTGAGTCTAACAAGTGGCCAGCAACATCATGTTAATGCTAATGTTGTCGCCCCAGTCTCGGTGACCTTCATGCTGTCTGGTTCTTTAAGAAAGGGCCCAATAATGTTGGCTATTTTTTTACACGAGAGAGAGAGTTTTGCTTTAAGGGCTTTGAAAAAAATGTACTAATTAGCTTTAGGTATTAATTTTTAAGACCAATCTTTAAAGATAAAGATTTTTAGCATAAAATTTGATAGATGGTAATCAATTCTGCCTGATAAAAAACATATTTCTGATTTATGCAGCTCTTTTAATTTAAATTATATTGAACTCGAAAATGACATATGGCATACTGAATAGTTATGGATTGCAAAAACTATTTACCGAATAGGTTTCCAAAAAGAGGTGGAAGTGGAGGTAGAGATGGAAGTGGAGGCAGAGATGGAAGTGGAGGTGGAGGAGGAAGTGGAGGCAGAGATGGAAGTGGAGGTGGAAGTGGAAGTAGAGGTAAAGGTAGGATTGCTACAACTTCAGCATCGGCATTGGGCAAGTTTATAGGAAATGGAAACGGTAGTGGGGGCGGAGGAAGCGGTACTGGGAGTGGGAAACCAGGTCGATTATGATGGTGATGGTGGTGATGTTGCTCATGGTTCCCATTGTTCTGTGGGGTGCTAGTTGTGGATGTTGAAACTGCTTCTGTTGTTGGGGAAGTAGATGTAGTAGTTGTCGGAATAGCAGTGGATGTTGTGACTTCTTCAGTAGTTGAGGAACTGGAAGTTGTTGAAGTGGGAATAGCTGTGGATGTTGTTACTTCTTCAGTAGTTGTGGAAGCTGCAGTAGTTGTTGTGGGGACAGCTGTGGATGTTGTTACATCTTCAGTAGTTGTGGAAGCTGCAGTAGTTGATGTGGGAATAGCAGTAGACGTTGTGACTTCTTTAGTAGTTGAGGAACTGGAAGTAGTTGTTGTCGGAATAGCTGTGGATGTTGTTACTTCTTCAGTAGTTGTGGAAGCTGTGCTAGTTGTTGTGGGAATAGCTGTCGACGTTGTGACTTCTTTAGTAGTTGAGGAACTGGAAGTTGTTGTTGTGGGAACAGCTGTGGATGTTGTTACTTCTTCAGTAGTTGTTGCAGCTGTGCTAGTTGTTGTGGGAATAGCTGTCGACGTTGTGACTTCTTTAGTAGTAGAGGAACTGGAAGTTGTTGTTGTGGGAACAGCTGTGGATGTTGTTACTTCTTCAGTAGTTGTGGAAGCTGCAGTAGTTGATGTGGGAATAGCAGTAGACGTTGTGACTTCTTTAGTAGTTGAGGAACTGGAAGTAGTTGTTGTCGGAACAGCTGTGGATGTTGTTACATCTTCAGTAAATGTGGAAGCTGCAGTAGTTGATGTGGGAATAGCAGTAGACGTTGTAACTTCTTTAGTAGTTGAGGAACTGGAAGTAGTTGTTGTCGGAATAGCTGTGGATGTTGTTACTTCTTCAGTAGTTGTGGAAGCTGTGCTAATTGTTGTGGGAATAGCTGTCGACGTTGTGACTTCTTTAGTAGTTGAGGAACTGGAAGTTGTTGTTGTCGGAACAGCTGTGGATGTTGTTACTTCTTCAGTAGTTGTGGAAGGTGAAGTAGTTGTTGTGGGATTAGCTGTAGAGGGAGTGACTTCTTTCGTAGATGAGGAACTGGCAGTAGTTGTTGTCGGTATAGCTGTGGATGTTGTTACTTCTTCAGTAGTTGTGGAAGCTGTAGACGATGTTGTGGGAATAGCTGTAGACGTTGTGACTTCTTTAGTAGTAGAGGAACTGGAAGTTGTTGTTGTCGGAACAGCTGTGGATGTTGTTACTTCTTCAGTAGTTGTGGAAGCTGCAGTAGTTGTTGTGGGAATAGCTGTAGATGTTGTGACTTCTTTCGTAGTTGAGGAACTGGCAGTAGTTGTTGCCGGAATAGCTGTGGACGTTGTTACTTCTTCAGTAGTTGTGGAAGCTGTGGTAGTTGTTGTGGGAAAAGCTGTAGACGTTGTGACTTCTTTAGTAGTTGAGGAGCTAGAAGTTGTTGTTGTGGGAACAGCTGTGGAAGTTGTTACTTCTTCAGTAGTTGTTGTCGGAATAGTTGTGGATGTTGTGGCATCTTTAGTAGTTGAGGAACTGGCAGTAGTTGTTGGGGCAACAGCTGTAGAAGTTGTTACTTCTTCAGTAGTTGTGGAAGCTGCTGTAGTTGTTGTGGGAGCAGGTGTAGAGGTTGTGTCTTCTTTAGTGGTAGAGGAAGCTGCAGTAGTTGTTATGGAAACAGCTGTGGATGTTGTTGCTTCTTCAGTAGTTGTGGAAGCTGCTGTAGTTGTTGTCGGAATAGTTGTGGTTGTTGTGACATCTTCAGTAGTTGAGGAACTGGCAGTAGTTGTTGTGGCAACAGGTGTAGAGGTTGTTACTTCTTCAGTAGTTGTGGAAGCTGCAGTAGTTGTTGTGGGAGCAGGTGTAGAGGTTGTGTCTTCTTTAGTTGTAGAGGAAGCTGCAGTAGTTGTTGTGGAAACAGCTGTGGATGTTGTTACTTTTTCAGTAGTTGTGGAAGCAGCTGTAGTTGTTGTCGGAATAGTTGTGGATGTTGTGACATCTTTAGTAGTTGAGGAACTGGCAGTAGTTGTTGTAGCAACAGGTGTAGAGGTTGTTACTTCTTCAGTAGTTGTGGACGCTGCAGTAGTTGTTGTGGGAGCAGATGTAGAGGTTGTGTCTTCTTTAGTGGTAGAGGAAGCTGCAGTAGTTGTTGTGGAAACAGCTGTGGATGTTGTGACATCTTTAGTGGTGGAGGAACTGGCAGTAGTTGATGTGGGAATATCTGTCGAGGTTGTTACTTCTTCAGTAGTTGTGGAAGCTGCAGTAGTTGTTGTCGGAATAGTTGTGGATGTTGTGACATCTTTAGTAGTTGAGGAACTGGCAGTAGTTGTTGTGGCAACAGCTGTAGAGGTTGATACTCCTTCAGTAGTTGTGGAAGCTGCTGTAGTTGTTGTGGGAATAGTTGTGGATGTTGTGACATCTTTAGTAGTTGAGGAACTGGCAGTAGTTGTTGTGGCAACTGGTGTAGAGGTTGTTACTTCTTCAGTAGTTGTGGAAGCTGCAGAATTTGTTGTGGGAGCAGGTGTAGAGGTTGTGTCTTCTTTAGTTGTAGAGGAAGCTGCAGTAGTTGTTGTGGAAACAGCTGTGGATGTTGTTACTTTTTCAGTAGTTGTGGAAGCTGCTGTAGTTGTTGTCGGAATAGTTGTGGATGTTGTGACATCTTTAGTAGTTGAGGAACTGGCAGTAGTTGTTGTAGCAACAGGTGTAGAGGTTGTTACTTCTTCAGTAGTTGTGGAAGCTGCAGTAGTTGTTGTGGGAGCAGATGTAGAGGTTGTGTCTTCTTTAGTGGTAGAGGAAGCTGCAGTAGTTGTTGTGGAAACAGCTGTGGATGTTGTTGCTTCTTCAGTAGTTGTGGAAGCTGCAGTAGTTGTTGTCGGAATAGTTGTGGATGTTGTGACATCTTTAGTAGTTGAGGAACTGGCAGTAGTTGTCGTGGCAACAGCTGTAGAGGTTGTTACTTCTTCAGTAGTTGTGGAAGCTGCTGTGGTTGTTGTTGGAATAGTTGTGGTTGTTGTGACATCTTTAGTAGTTGAGGAACTGGCAGTAGTTGTTGTGGCAACAGGTGTAGAGGTTGTTACTTCTTCAGTAGTTGTGGAAGCTGCAGTAGTTGTTGTGGGAGCAGGTGTAGAGGTTGATACACCTTCAGTAGTTGTGGAAGCTGCTGTAGTTGTTGTGGGAATAGTTGTGGATGTTGTGACATCTTTAGTAGTTGAGGAACTGGCAGTAGTTGTCGTGGCAACAGCTGTAGAGGTTGTTACTTCTTCAGTAGTTGTGGAAGCTGCTGTAGTTGTTGTCGGAATAGTTGTGGTTGTTGTGACATCTTTAGTAGTTGAGGAACTGGCAGTAGTTGTTGTGGCAACAGGTGTAGAGGTTGTTACTTCTTCAGTAGTTGTGGAAGCTGCAGTAGTTGTTGTGGGAGCAGGTGTAGAGGTTGTGTCTTCTTTAGTTGTAGAGGAAGCTGCAGTAGTTGTTGTGGAAACAGCTGTGGATGTTGTTACTTTTTCAGTAGTTGTGGAAGCTGCTGTAGTTGTTGTCGGAATAGTAGTGGATGTTGTGACATCTTTAGTAGTTGAGGAACTGGCAGTAGTTGTTGTGGCAACAGGTGTAGAGGTTGTTACTTCTTCAGTAGTTGTGGAAGCTGCAGTTGTTGTTGTGGGAGCAGATGTAGAGGTTGTGTCTTCTTTAGTGGTAAAGGAAGCTGCAGTAGTTGTTGTGGAAACAGCTGTGGATGTTGTTGCTTCTTCAGTAGTTGTGGAAGCTGCAGTAGTTGTCGGAATAGTTGTGGATGTTGTGACATCTTTAGTGGTGGAGGAACTGGCAGTAGTTGATGTGGGAATAGCTGTCGAGGTTGTTACTTCTTCAGTAGTTGTGGATGCTGCAGTAGTTGTTGTGGGAGCAGGTGTAGAGGTTGTGTCTTCTTTAGTGGTAGAGGAAGCTGCAGTAGTTGTTGTGGAAACAGCTGTGGATGTTGTTGCTCCTTCAGTAGTTGTGGAAGCTGCAGTAGTTGTTGTCGGAATAGTTGTGGATGTTGTGACACCTTTAGAGGTGGAGGAACTGGCAGTAGTTGATGTGGGAATAGCTGTAGAGGTTGTTACTTCTTCAGTAGTTGTGGAAGCTGCCGTAGTTGTTGTGGGAGCAGGTGTAGAGGTTGTGTCTTCTTTAGTGGTAGAGGAAGCTGCAGTAGTTGTTGTGGAAACAGCTGTGGATGTTGTTGCTTCTTCAGTAGTTGTGGAAGCTGCTGTAGTTGTTGTGGGAATAGTTGTGGATGTTGTGACATCTTTAGTAGTTGAGGAACTGGCAGTAGTTGTCGTGGCAACAGCTGTAGAGGTTGTTACTTCTTCAGTAGTTGTGGAAGCTGCAGTAGTTGTTGTCGGAATAGTTGTGGATGTTATGACATCTTTAGTAGTTGAGGAACTGGCAGTAGTTGTTGTGGCAACATCTGTAGAGGTTGTTACTCCTTCAGTAGTTGTGGAAGCTGCTGTAGTTGTTGTGGGAATAGTTGTGGATGTTGTGACATCTTTAGTAGTTGAGGAACTGGCAGTAGTTGTTGTGGCAACAGGTGTAGAAGTTGTTACTTCTTCAGTAGTTGTGGAAGCTGCCGTAGTTGTTGTGGGAGCAGGTGTAGAGGTTGTGTCTTCTTTAGTGGTAGAGGAAGCTGCAGTAGTTGTTGTGGAAACAGCTGTGGATGTTGTTGCTTCTTCAGTAGTTGTGGAAGCTGCAGTAGTTGTCGGAATAGTTGTGGATGTTGTGACATCTTTAGTAGTTGAGGAACTGGCAGTAGTTGTTGTGGCAACAGCTGTAGAGGTTGTTACTTCTTCAGTAGTTGTGGAAGCTGCTGTAGTTGTTGTGGGAATAGTTGTGGATGTTGTGACATCTTTAGTAGTTGAGGAACTGGCAGTAGTTGTCGTGGCAACAGCTGTAGAGGTTGTTACTTCTTCAGTAGTTGTGGAAGCTGCAGTAGTTGTTGTCGGAATAGTTGTGGATGTTGTGACATCTTTAGTAGTTGAGGAACTGGCAGTAGTTGTTGTGGCAACAGGTGTAGAGGTTGTTTCTTCTTCAGTAGTTGTGGAAGCTGCTGTAGTTGTTGTGGGAATAGTTGTGGATGTTGTGACATCTTTAGTGGTGGAGGAACTGGCAGTAGTTGATGTGGGAATAGCTGTCGAAGTTGTGACTTCTTCAGAAGTTGTGGAAGCTGCTGTAGTTGTTGTCGGAATAGTTGTGGATGTTGTGACATCTTTAGTAGTGTAGGAACTGGCAGTAGTTGTTGTGGCAACAGGTGTAGAAGTTGTTACTTCTTCAGTAGTTGTGGAAGCTGCCGTAGTTGTTGTGGGAGCAGGTGTAGAGGTTGTGTCTTCTTTAGTGGTAGAGGAAGCTGCAGTAGTTGTTGTGGAAACAGCTGTGGATGTTGTTGCTTCTTCAGTAGTTGTGGAAGCTGCAGTAGTTGTCGGAATAGTTGTGGATGTTGTGACATCTTTAGTAGTTGAGGAACTGGCAGTAGTTGTTGTGGCAACAGCTGTAGAGGTTGTTACTTCTTCAGTAGTTGTGGAAGCTGCTGTAGTTGTTGTGGGAATAGTTGTGGATGTTGTGACATCTTTAGTAGTTGAGGAACTGGCAGTAGTTGTCGTGGCAACAGCTGTAGAGGTTGTTACTTCTTCAGTAGTTGTGGAAGCTGCAGTAGTTGTTGTCGGAATAGTTGTGGATGTTGTGACATCTTTAGTAGTTGAGGAACTGGCAGTAGTTGTTGTGGCAACAGGTGTAGAGGTTGTTACTTCTTCAGTAGTTGTGGAAGCTGCTGTAGTTGTTGTCGGAATAGTTGTGGATGTTGTGACATCTTTAGTAGTTGAGGAACTGGCAGTAGTTGTTGTGGCAACAGGTGTAGAGGTTGTTTCTTCTTCAGTAGTTGTGGAAGCTGCTGTAGTTGTTGTGGGAATAGTTGTGGATGTTGTGACATCTTTAGTGGTGGAGGAACTGGCAGTAGTTGATGTGGGAATAGCTGTCGAGGTTGTTACTTCTCCAGAAGTTGTGGAAGCTGCTGTAGTTGTTGTCGGAATAGTTGTGGATGTTGTGACATCTTTAGTGGTGGAGGAACTGGCAGTAGTTGATGTGGGAATAGCTGTCGAAGTTGTGACTTCTTCAGAAGTTGTGGAAGCTGCTGTAGTTGTTGTCGGAATAGTTGTGGATGTTGTGACATCTTTAGTGGTGGAGGAACTGGCAGTAGTTGTTGTGGCAACAGCTGTCGAGGTTGTTACTTCTTCAGTAGTTGTGGAAACTGCTGAAGTTGTTGTGGGAACAGGTGTAGAGGTTGTGTCTTCTTTAGTGGTAGAGGATACTGCAGTAGTTGTTGTGGAAAAAGCTGTGGATGTTGTTGCTTCTTCAGTAGTTGTGGAAGCTGCAGTAGTTGTTGTCGGAATAGTTGTGGATGTTGTGACATCTTTAGTGGTGGAGGAACTGGCAGTAGGTGATGTGGGAATAGCTGTCGAAGTTGTTACTTCTTCAGTAGTTGTGGAAGCTGCTGTAGTTGTTGTCGGAATAGTTGTGGATGTTGTGACATCTTTAGTAGTTGAGGAACTGGCAGTAGTTGTTGTGGCAACAGCTGTAGAGGTTGTTACTTCTTCAGTAGTTGTGGAAGCTGCAGTAGTTGTTGTCGGAATAGTTGTGGATGTTGTGACATCTTTAGTGGTGGATGAACTGGCAGTAGTTGATGTGGGAATAGCTGTCGAGGTTGTTACTTCTTCAGAAGTTGTGGAAGCTGCTGTAGTTGTTGTCGGAATAGTTGTGGATGTTGTGACATCTTTAGTAGTTGAGGAACTGGCAGTAGTTGTGGTGGGAATAGCTGTGGATGTTGTTACTTCTTCAGTAGTTGTGGGAGCTGCAGTAGTTGTTGTCGGAATAGTTGTGGATATTGTGACATCTTTAGTGGTGGATGAACTGGCAGTAGTTGATGTGGGAATAGCTGTCGAGGTTGTTACTTCTTCAGAAGTTGTGGAAGCTGCTGTAGTTGTTGTCGGAATAGTTGTGGATGTTGTGACATCTTTAGTGGTGGATGAACTGGCAGTAGTTGATGTGGGAATAGCTGTCGAAGTTGTTACTTCTTCAGTAGTTGTGGAAGCTGCTGTAGTTGTTGTCGGAATAGTTGTGGATGTTGTGACATCTTTAGTAGTTGAGGAACTGGCAGTAGTTGTTGTGGCATTAGCTGTAGAGGTTGTTACTTCTTCAGTAGTTGTGGAATCTGCCGTAGTTGTTGTGGGAATAGCTGTAGAGGTTGTGACTTCCTGAGTAGTTGTGGAAGTGACCGTGGTTACTGTGGATGACGAGGTTGCTGTAGGAAGAGCTGTGGATGTTGTGACTTCTTTAGAAGTTGTGACAGTTGCCGAGGTCGTTGTGGGAATTGCTGTGGATGTTGTTACATCAGTAGTTGTGGAGGCTGTCGTGGTACTTGTGGTATTGCTTTTTGAACAGATTGGTAGCGTTGGGATCACTAAGCATATGGGCGGTTTAGTTGATGTAGTTGCCTTTCCTATAACAGGTTGCATTGGTAAGGCACTGCACAATATTAGAATCAGACCCAAGCTTCCCCTCTGAAAACATAGTCAAGCAAAGTCAATATCAAATAAAATTGCTGGCAAGAATTGTTGATTGAGAACTTACCATTCTGGGTTCTTTGCAGACACTGAACACTGGGCTTTAGTTCCAACTATTTATGTACAGAATTTCCTAAGTTTTTCTTTGTTTCCTTTGAGATAAGTACATTCTATTGGCTAGACCCATGTCACTTAAACCACTTTTCATATGTATCTAGAAAGTGTCTTACGATAGCAAATGTCTGACCGGTCTTTTATGAGTCTTTTCTGAGATAGTTTTGTACCTTCTTAAAAGTTTATTAGCTTCACTTACCTGTCCTTCGGTTTCGTTCATGTGCGCAGGTATGTTAATAGGATATGGTATGCAAAGTACTATATACTTAAATATTACTATTGAAAATATATTTCCATATAGGTTTATAAATTAAAAAATGAACCTGTATAAAAAAAACCCTTGGAGGCTTTCTAAAAAGCAGCTGGAATCAGAGCTCAGGGGTTAAGCCAATAGCGAAATATTAAATGAAAATATTTCCGACCCATTGATTGCCCCAATCTGTTTGCATATATGTGTGTAGAAAAAAATGAACAATTCTGTGGGGGGTGAATGTCTACTGTACAGTATGCCCTCGAAGCTCAGTCTATGAAAAAAATGAACGCATGAATGATTGCATACTTTTCGGCTGCTTGCCGTTCAACATTTTCATTGTCATTTTCTCGTTTTTCTATTTGTTGTACATATATGAGAAAATACCGAAATCGGTTAATGTTTATTGAAAAGGCATAAAATTCGTTCTACCAGAATGGAAAATATGCTTTTGATACAATTATTGTGCCTATCTGCAGGCGCCGGTCCTCAGAACGCACCCCAAACCCAGAAAACTGAATCCTCCCCCCCATTTTTACAATTCCTATCTGAAATTTTTTGGCTGTTTTTTAATGTGTTTTTCTTTTTTTCGTTTGAGTTCATTTTTGCCCTCGGCATGCTGTTTTTTTGGCTCTCAGACCCCAAAGGCCTGCAGTTATATGGGTCGCTTGTCGTTGATAAAAATCCACGATATAATATCCATTCTGATGTGACTGAGTTTATGGTGCAGAATAGCAAAGGCAGAAAGCAATTTTCATGGCCACGAGGTGGAACAATGTCGGATCGAATGGAAACAAAGAAATATGCTTAGCATAAATGAAATTTTTCTTTGAAAATAAAGTTTAAGGTTAACAAGAAACTCATTTTATTCGCTTTAAATACATAATCTGTTATCTCCTATCAGTTAAGCAATTTTCGATTATAATTTAAATGAATTTTGTACGCCAGAAAGTCTTGGTAGGCCAGAGGAAAAAAGCTGTGAAAATTACATTGCTTTGATATTCAAATGCTCTTGTAAAGTTTCATTTGCCTTTTACAACCGCAACTCATTTTCACAATTTTCAGAATTTCGAATTTTATGCATTATTCAAAAGTGCTGCCCCAAAATGTTGTGTGGGTCCATGGTCAGCGAAGGGTTAACACAGAGAAGATGTAGAAGTGTGGGAAGTGGGATTATGAAGCGAGGACGTGGGTCTGTAGATGCTCACGAAACATATTTGATATTTCATGCCCAAATAAATGCAATGAAAATTCATCAATTGACTCGACTCAACTCAACTCGCCGTCATCGCCTCAGTTGGCATTCGACACTGTGGCCCCATTTGCATATAAATTGCTTTTGACATCGTTTGTTTGCCAAACACTTTCCGCTGCTCTCTCCCGAAAATGTTGCTTTTTTTTCGGTTTTCCATCTCCTGGTCATGTCAAGTGCTTATCAGCCTGTTGGCATCTGTCCGGAAAAGCAATTGCAGAGCTCTTAGCATCGCTTTTTAATTGCCACAATTTGTGCTTAAACGTTTTGCCATTTCAACCAATGCCTGCAGCAGTCCACCTAAAAAAAAAACGAAAATAATAAATAAAGCGAATAAGCGACACCCATGGTGACAATTATATAGAACAGTTCTGTTCCATTCTTGTCTACGTTGGCTGAGAAGAAGGCCGGGACGGAAACTGCCCTCGGGGCAGCATCGGAGGCTTACAAGTTGGCCCATTAGAGCCACGCGCGATATCTGGGAGTCTCTTCTGTGGGGCAACGTTGCATTGGTGGGCGGGAATGTCAACTTAAATTCCCAACAAAAGTCATTCTACAAAGGGAGTTTCTAAAAGTCGAAAATGTATTACTCTATAGATTGTTTAAAACATTTTTCAAATAATTTTTATAAAGATTTTGTTACATTATTACAATAGTTATTTTCTTTTTTTAAAAGAACTTTAATTTTTCAGAAAATGGTATAATTTTTAACTTAAAATTTTACATTTAATTTCAAAAATAAACAATGGAAGTGTTAAGTAAATCTCACCTTCAAGTATTTTTTTTTCTATTTTGAATGATCAACTCACTGAAAATTCGAGCAAACTTCAAAAACCAGCTAATTTCTTTGCCCCGGGGGCAACATGCGGCGTTGACACACAAATTCGTTAGAAAAACCCCAAAGAACAAGACGTTTGGTAAAGCGAAGAAAAGACGCGGAAAAAAGAAGCAACGATGGCAACTAAGGGTGACATTATTTTTCATGTCAATGCCTAAAAAGGACCAACAAGAATAATATAACAAGAAAGGAAAAAGTAGCGGCGACAGACTTTTGGCGGTTTGTTGTTTTCCTTGCCTGGCTGATTCTTTTGCATTTTTTATGGCGCCAGCCACGCCCCTTTGGCCTCCGTCTCCGTCCACCTTCGGCCCCCGGAGGGCAGGTGTGGCCCGCTTTGTTTCTATTGTCATCAAGTGGAATTGGCTTTTAATGTTGCCGCTGAGATATCTTAAGAATAATTGTTTTGCGTGTTTTTCTTGATTTCCTCGGGCTCAAGCATTTTTGTATAGGCCCCGCAGGTGCGTTTTATTCCAAGCCGATGAGATTTTTGGCCTGAGTTTTTAATGTTTACTTAGGGTCATGTTTTTTGGGCATTGCTATTGGCTGAGTTTGGGAATGGAGCTTTTGGCAATGGTCCTGGGAGTTATTTTTTGGGAAAGAGGGAAGAAAGTGTTTTTTAGTTGACTGGGAAAAAGGAGAAGACCACCTATAGAGAGTTTTAAGCAAAAATTAAATAGAACTCTTGGCAATAATTGTATAAAATATTAATAAATGACTAAACTTGGATAATTAATTGATTTTATATTCGACATGGGTTTCTGTTTTTTTTAAAGAAAGCCACATTTTCCCTAATTTCCTTTAGGATATTTTATTGTTTATTCTTAAGCTATTTTTAGCTTCATAAATAGTTTATCTTGAACGTTTTGGAAACCAGTTTGAGAAGATTATTCTCTTAAATATGCAAATCCCAGTGTGTGTGTGCATCATTTTCGATTTAAATATAAATTAATATTCTAACACGCTTCAGTTATGTTTTGGCGTTTTTTTTCCTCTCTTTTGGGAACTTAATGAAGTCGGCGAGGAGCCAGTCTGGCTCTGATTTCGATGCCTGAGCATCCTGTTCATTTAAATTTAAATCCATGTGTGTGTGTGCTCCTTTGCTCATTTAATCTTAATTAAAAACCGGTTTTCGGGTTGCTGTTCCTGCTGCCGTTCCTGATACAAGGATATGTTTATTTTTTCGCTCCGGCTCCGTGCCCCAAAAAGTATGCTACCAAGCGGCGAACTGTTTCATTTTATTGTGTCTGAAATGGCTGGGCTTTTGGGCAGAAACGGGTTAAGAAGGATAGCCTGGCACATTTATTTAGTATTCATCATATTTCTGATTTATTCAGTGGCAAATGGGCACGCGTATTTATGCTTATAATTACATCCAGAACCGATCCGAGAAAGGAAAGTAACCCCAACCTCAAGGGATGATGTAATGCGAGCGTGTGTGAGGCTGTTTATTCATATGAAAATGGTTGTTCTTTTGGTTCGTTTATAGTTTACGCATTTCACGGTTGAATTTACACCTTTGGGATTAGATTAGTGCCGAGCGGAAGTTTTGGTATTGATGGGGTTGTAAATGTTGGGATTTTTTCAGAAGAAATAGCTTTCCAAAGCCAAAATGTAGGTCAAATTGGAATGACTGAATTTAATATTTAATACTATATTATAGTCTATTATTGTAATATCACTTTTTCTCCTGAAATATACTTTTATTTCGGTTTAAAATGCTTATAGATAAGACCTTTAGCATTAACACATTATGCAGCTTGAGAGGTATATATTTTTTTATAACCAAAATGATAACATCAAAAGTGACTTTTCAATTGCGCCATAAAAATTGATACATGCACCCTCCACACATATGGATTTTGCAGCTTCTGATGTTTTTTTCGTTAAAATTTTCAATAATTCTGCAAATTCAAGGCAGACATTTTCGGGGGAGGTTGTTCCAGAGCTTGGGAGGTATACCATGTACGTATGTTAAGCGCTACCTTTTGACGCACTTAATCTGCCAATAAAAGTAAATCAAAAGGCACCAAAAAAGGCACCCCGAACAACCCCCAAACCGAGAGCAGTTCAAGAGGCATTTCCTGTTTTAAATTGAGGTATGCCATGGGATATTGCCGATATGGATATGGGATATGGCAAAAATTCCTTGCCTATTTTTTTGTTGCTCCTTTTACTTTCGCATCTCATCTCTTTCTGCTTTCCGCCAATAAATTGCCGCTGTTTCTGCAGGATGGGGGAGTGTTCTGTGTTGAAAAGTGTAATTTTAAAAAGTCATAATCGCAGATAAGTGCGGTCTCAAATTGCCGGAGCGACGGACCCGAGTAAAAATGCCTGACAGAAGGCTATTCATTACAACGACCAACGACTCATCAGGGTATGGGGCAGGGAGGATGGAATGGCCATACATACACATATATAGTATATCTCATATGAGTGCTCTTTTTACACAACTTTTGCCTATAATCCCCACAACGCCCACAACAACAAAAGGAATGCAGGAAAAAAAAGCATTGGAGAAACGAACGATTTACCAATTTTCATTTCAAGTCCATTGTTACCGCTCCGCCTGCTTAGCCCCCTGCCATGATGTATGTTGGTATTAAAAGTTATTGAAAAAATTGCTGACAAAAGAAGTATAAATATTTACGCAAAATACTATTTGAAAGTCAAGAGGCAGACAGGATCGGTAAGATAAAGGGAAAGGGGCGGTGGTGGCAGCAGCCCCCCTTGGCTCAAAAGCCGATTTCAAGGATTGTGAAGAGCAAATGCAAATGATTGGCCCCTTTGATGTTATCCTGAACGAATCTCTTTCTACGGTTTGGACTTGAGATTTTTTGGGATTAAGATTTTCAAACGAGAGTGTGTGTTTGGGAGGCATGTTTTAATTACAATGGGCTGGAAACTTAAGATACTACTTTACTATTTTTTATTTTAGAGAATAAAGTTTTACTTCTTAACATTTTTTTTTATCAAAAAAGTGTCTGTATGTACTTTCAAAAAACACCACACACCTAAAAACTTGAATTTAATTAAAAACTCCCAAACAATTGAAATCCAAAAAAAAAAAAGTTGAGCCAGCAGAACAAAAGTTTTCCCCAACCCAGGAATTATTCGGGGAGTATCTCCCTAGAGCTTCTAGGCGTGTGCAATAGATATAAATAAAAACCGAAAATGCTATAAATTTTATGTTGGATATAATTGCTTAATGGCGATGGCATTGCCCCAGCATAATTGCCACATTTCACACCTTGGGAGCGGAGTTCTGGAAATAAAAATTAATTTTAATTTTAGGCAGCCTGCCAGTCAGTACAGGAACAACAATAACAAGACAATTACACACCGCACACACGAAATGAGTCTCAGGACCAAGAAACCAAGGACCCCTGCTCCCTTTCCACCTTTTTCCCGCCCCTCTGTTCATCAAGGACTAACAAGGACACCGCACCGACAAATTGTTGGCCGCCGTTTGTCGAGTAGAAAATTGAAATTAAAAAGAAAATGCACAAAGGCAAAAAAATTTCTAAAATGTTAACAGCAGAGGGCAGAGGTGGATGGGTGTGGGTGTGGGTGCTATGGTGGTGCTATGTCATCCCGGTGGAAACTGTGGGAAATTGTCGCGTCTTGGGCGATAAATCAGGCAGGTGTCGTCGGCGGTTGGGTGTTAAGCATCTTTTCTGTTCTTTTCCCTGTGTGAGCTGTGGTCGCATTAAAAATGCAGCAAAGTTGCCAGAACAAGCTACATAAACCACCCAACCACCAGTCAGCTTTTTTCCATTCCCCCGCCCCTCAAGCCACCACCCTCCCCTCTTATAGCAACATTTCAATATTTCATGCAAAAAGGCGCAAGTAATTAAATTCAAGGAAAACTAACGGCAAAGACCGCACTGTAAAAATGCCATAATTATACGCGACTGCATGTCGTGTGGGCTTAGTGTACCGCCCTTAACCCTGTCTCTCCCATTAACCCCCAGCCGCCACCGCCGCGGACGACCTGCGGAGCGTACATACGCCTGCCTGTTGGCGTCATAACCTTTTACAGCCTTAGACGAGGTCTTCTCGCCGACATCTTCATCTTCGTCTTGGTTTTGATTTGGTTTGCATTAATACCCTGTACAAAAAAGTTTAAAGTGGGGGCTTTACTTTATTTAGTTTTAA
This sequence comes from Drosophila monieri, assembly GCA_035047585.1. Classification (NCBI taxonomy): domain Eukaryota; kingdom Metazoa; phylum Arthropoda; class Insecta; order Diptera; family Drosophilidae; genus Drosophila; species Drosophila monieri. Next base: position 350,341 of record JAWNPJ010000076.1, on the reverse strand, counting down.
TCATATTAATTATTTTTATGAATTATAATAGAATTAATTCTATAGAATATCATATTTAGTGCCGATTCAACCGTAGATAGTTTATATAATTTTAATAGATCTTATAGCAATAGATCTTTGAAACCCAAAAAAACATTAAAATAAAATTAAATATTTTTAAAATGTATCTAATAGATACTATCTATATGGCTTACCCTAGAATATTTTGGTCCTTACATAGTAACCACATTTTTGTAGCGCTTTTCATGTCTGCCAACCACGGTTTCGTCTACCCCTGACCCCACCACCCAACCGTTTTGAACATTTTCGGATGTGGGGTTGCGTCTTAATCCTTTTTCCATTATTATTTTCATAATTCTTATTTACATGACGCCAAACGTCTTCGTCTCTGTCTCGGTCTTGGTTTTGGCGTCTTACTTGCTGGGATTTTTGTCTGTTATTGTTGTGGGCGGGGTCCAACCCTCTTTTCTTCAAATTTCCCAAAACCCCTGAAACAAGGCCATTCAGGAGCGCAGTACAAGTGGTGAAGGCTTAGCTCCCCCGAAAAAGTAATTATTAGCTACGCTCCTGGTGAAAACGAAAGGGTAGAGCTTGTCTCTTCTGCTTGACGCTTTTTTAATGTTTGGCGAAAAATTATTTTCTTATAACTGAATTATTCACTGATTACATGCCGTTGCCTTTCGCGCTTCTCCAGTGTCCTTCGCTCTCTTTCGTTTTGTGTGGCGCTGTCTCTTTCGCCTTACCCCGTTCACCTATCGGCCGGGCAGGGCCAGGACGGGCCTGTCGCTTTGGCTTTGCCAACCCCTTATCGTGCTTTACAAATTTATTACTCATACGCCCCGCCCAACCAGCCCCGAGTCCTTCGGCTTTCCACTTTTCCGGACAGACCCAGTTCGGAATGATTCGCTTGTTTGAATATGTGGGGGGGTTGCCCGAGGGCGGTGGGGCCGATGGGGGGAGTGGTTATAAAAAAAGGCGGGGGTGCGCATGTGAGAACTGCATAATTATGAGCGCAAAACGGATTTAATTTTTAATTAAAGCGCATTTGAGTGTCTCCGCCCCAGGGTCCTTGTTGCTTTTGGAAGAGCTTTTGGTTAATTTTTATTATATTTTTGTTTGTGTTTCGGTTTTACGTTGTCTGGAGTTTTCAATCAAATATCTTTTAATGGAACTCATTTTCATTGACTGATCGGATTTTAATTATTATTTAAGTCTACTTTTCAAGGGAATTGTGGTTTAATTTTTGTAAATCGTTCCTAGAGAACCTTAAATTTCATTCCATTTGTTGAGTGTGCCACCAGTAGCTCTACTTGACAATGGCCACTTGTAATTGTATCTGCTCCATGGGTCCCTTGCCGTTCGTCCACCTGCCTCGTGCGCTCAATATTATGCTTTCATTTCTGTTTGCCAAGTGTTTGCATAAAGCGCGCGTTGACTGACCACGCACCCTTGCCTCCCACCCTCCACCTCCTGGCAGCCTTCTCCGCCCTCAACCTCATCACCATCCCCCAAGTCCTGCTCGTCCTCCCATCCGTCCAAGCAGCGGGCATCGATAATGTGTCGCCTGTTTAACCCGAGGTTTAAGGAGGAAAAGTAGTAGTTAGATATAAACTATTACTTTATTATTTTAACACTTGTATTATTTTTTAAACTGCTTGTCAGAACTTTTCCTCTTTAAAATGATCTGCCAATTAGTATATTTCGATAGAATGTCCTTAGAAAGCACCCCTTAATCCTTCCCTGTGTACTCCTGCTCCAGTTTCAGTTACTGATTCTGCTCCTGTGTACTTCTCTCAGCCCGTTCCACCTTCCTGGTGGCCTGCCCCTCGATGCTGATGATGACACTCATAACAATTGCGCGACGGCATTTTACCTGAACAAACTTTGATACATGCCTCGCTTGTTGGGCTGACGGGAGGAGCTCCACCTCCACCTCCACTTCCATCCACTGGTGGGAGTGGACTTCCAGCTGAAGGCAATGGCCAAAACCAAACCAAACGTAAACGCAAATGAAAGCAAAATGCAGCCATGTCAGCAGTAGCAACTACAACGAGGACGATGATAGCGGTGCAGTGGCGGCTAACAAAACAACTGTGGGGTAAAGTGGGTGTGGCTGTATGTGGGTGGTACCTTGGCCATTTGGCAGTTGGCACTCGAATGCAATTTCAGTAATTAAAATAAACAACAGGCGACGGGCCGCTGTTGCAGTTTCATTCCTGGCAGTGGGCTTTCCGATGTCCGCCCTCGATGACAACGACATCCTCATCAAAATCATCATCATCATCATCAGCAGGGACATATCATTATGGCGCAATCCTTGGCATCCATTTGGGCCAATTGCTTTGTCAAAATAAACAGTTAAGGTATGGCTTACTGCTTTTAGCCAGAACTATATGATACTCTATGTTAAAAATATGAATAATATTTTTTCTTTTAAAGATTTAGGAATTATGAACGCTGTTTCCAAAGTAAACCATAATGATAATTTTAGTTCCTTAATATTTCTAAACTAACATAGTAACCTCTTAAGGAATAAAGAGTATCTATTCAGAAAGACCATGCACCACATTTAGGACATAATAAAAGGACCCAACGAAGTCCGAATTGAAACACGGCGGTGTGCAGCGGATTTTGTGGCCAGAGAGACAAGTCCGGGAATTGACTTAATTAAATGCAATTTTCAATGCGTTTTTCGCCATTTGAGTGCGCAATTTACGGCTTCACCCCATGGAGCGAAAATCCTGGAGGCAAGAGGTGGGGTCTTGGCATTGTCACTTGGTAGGTTTTTATGTTTGTTTAATTGTCGGAGATGCGTTTCGCTTTATGCTTGTTTGGTCATTAAGACTTTTTAATGACTTTTTCCACCCTTTTCAAAATAACACAACAAGGGGAAATTGTTTGTTTTCACAACGTTATAAATTCGTTTGTTTATTCGTATATGGGAGTGAGAAAGCTCCGATTATATGATGCGTATGAACCGATATAAAAGGTACGAGTGAGACCGACTTTGAGCATAGGCCGGGCGAAAGCTCGTTAACTTAAAATGACAAAGATAAGATAATAAAAAAGATAATAAAGCCGAGCGGCCGAGAAGAGTCGGCTTGCGACCAACAATAGCAATGAGGAAATAATTCTAAACTATAGTTATTACATTTATTAATCTAAGTTACATTTCTATTGATTCAATTTACGCCGTGGTTGCTGCCTGACCCGACATACTCCCCCCAGTTGAGGCCTGTTCTTCAACTTCATCCTTAAGGGGCAATAGGCAAAGCTTGGTCACTGCGCGCTTGGTAGTTCCAGATGCGGTTTTAACCACCGCCACTCGAGGCACTCCATCTCGACCAGGGACTAGCTCCAGAATTCTAGCCAACGGCCACTTCATGGGGGGTAGGTTCTCGTCCTTGACTAGCACCACATCGTTGATCGCCAAGGCAGGGCCGGACGCACGCCATTTGGAGCGCTGCTGAAGAAGGCTTAAATACTCCTCTTTCCATCGGGCCCAGAAAGACTGCTGCAGGAAAGACACACGCTGCCAGCTGTCCATACGATTGAAATTCAGCTTTGTGACATCAGGCTCGATAAAACTGACTGACGGGCCACCAGTTAAAAAATGGGATGGCGTTAGAACATCAAGGTCTGCAGGATCCTCTGAAAGAGACAATAAAGGCCGTGAGTTTATGACAGCACCAATGTGACAAAGCAAAGTTCGCAGCTCGTCAAATCCAAGAACTGAGGACCCAACAGCCCGGTAAAAATGATGCTTTGCGGTTTTGACAGCCGCTTCCCAGAGTCCACCAAAATGCGGAGATCGAGGAGGAATGAAATGCCACTCGATGGACTCAATCGCGCAAAACTCCAGAAGCGCTCGTTGATGCTCATCGCTTATGAAGAGTTGGAGCAGCTCCTTTAGCTCGTTTTTAGCTCCAACAAAATTGGTCGCATTGTCAGACCAAATGTGCTGAGGCTTTCGGCGAGTGCATATAAACCTTTTTAAAGCATGTAAAAACGCAGATGTGGATAGATCCCTTACAAGCTCTAAGTGCACGGCTTTAGTAGCAAAGCAAATGAAAACACTCACGTAACATTTTACGGGAGCTTTATTGCGAACTTCTGGCTTATAGTAAAATGGCCCGCAAAAATCCACACCAGTCACTCCGAAAACTTGGCAACCGCTGACTCTTTGCTCCGGGAGATCAGCCATAATGTGCTCAAGCAACCGAGGCTTGGTGCGGAAGCATCGGATACACTTGTGCAATGCCTTCGTCACCGTTTTCCTCCCCCCGATCGGCCAGTATTGGGATCGAATAATAGCCAGCAGAGCACGAGGCCCCGTGTGTAGATTACGCTCATGGAAATCAACGATTATAGCCCGAGTAACTGGATGGCTTCTAGGCAATATAATTGGATGACGACTATCAAAATCCAATGTAGAGTTTCTTAAACGACCGTCCACACGCAACAGTCCAAACTTGTCTACAAAAGGAGAGGATGTGGCAAGTATGCTGGCTGACGAAATTTCCTTTCCATTCTGAAGCGCCTTTATGTCATCCCAAAAATTCACACGCTGCACCAGTCGCAATAGTAGGTGGGTTCCAGCCTTGATATCGCTAGCAGTGACACCCTTGTGACGGACTCGCTGTGAGAACTTGTACACATAAGCGAACACACGCTGCAGTGCTGGAAACGAGTTGGCATACTTGGAACCAGCTGTCACGTCAACGTACGGGGATTTGATTAGCAGAACCCTTGCCCTTAGCTCCAGAGTGGGTTTTTCAGATGGAACCGCTGCTGGCCACTGATCTTGAAATCCAAGAAGAAACGCAGGACCATGGGACCACAGGTTGTCAGTAACTAGCTCCTTGGGAAGAGCACCACGCGAGAGGATGTCTGCCGGGTTCAAAGACGTAGGAACATAACGCCATTCCATCGTTCTGGTCAATTTCTGGATTGTTGAAACTCGATTGGCGACGAAAACATTAAACCGAGCGGGCTCCTCCCGAATCCAGGACAACGCCACAGCAGAGTCGCACCAGCAGAAATACCTCCCATCGTAGACCTTCAACTGAGCTACTTCCGACATAAGCCGAGCCAGCAACTCTGCTCCAGATAACTCCAGTTTCGGTACCGTAACTGTTTTTAGAGGTGCGACTCGGGACTTTGAGCAGAGTAGATGACTTTCTGACCTTGTACCCTTCGATACGACATAAATGCAAGCACCATAAGCCTCGATGCTGGCGTCACAAAATCCATGAATCTCCACTTCAGACTGTGATGATAGTGACCATCTCGGGAATTCAGCACGCTGGGCCATGGCAAAGCTGGAACAAATCATGTCCCAATCGGAGTGAAGAGCTTGAGGTAGACTTTCATCCCAGGACAACTTCTCACGGCATAGCTTCTGAAGAAAGATCTTCGCCTTCGTAATGACAGGTCCAACAAGCCCTATCGGATCATAAAGCCGGGCGATTGAGGAGAGGATGATGCGCCTAGTGGGCTTCGAGGTTGACTGAAGCCCTTCAAACGAAAACAGCAAGCGATCAGTAGAAGGATCCCAAGCGAGGCCAAGAGTCTTCGTAAAATTGCTGCCATCATCAAACCTTAGGAACGACTCTCGATCCTCTTCCGGCACGTCAGAGAGCACTTCAGAAAAATTGGAGCACCACTTTCTCAACCGAAATTGGCCCTTGGCGAGGATCCCCGATGTTTGCTGCATTATGTTGGTAGCCTCCTCTATGGAGTCACCTCCGGAAATTAGATCATCAACATAAAAATCGCGACGCAGAATTTCGGCACCCTTTGGAAACATAGACTGCTCATCCTCTGCCAACTGATGCATTGCTCGAACTGATAAAAATGAGGCCGGCTTTGTCCCATAAGTGACCGTATCCAGTTTAAAAACCTGCAACTCATCCTGGGTGGAATTCCGCCAGAGAATGCACTGCAGATAGCTGTCCTCGGGGAAAACTCTGACGCATCGGTACATTTTGCAAATATCTCCTGTAATGGCCACTCTATGGGAACGAAACCTTAGAAGAATGTGCAGCAACTTTGGTTGGATAACTGGACCAGACATCAAAACGTCATTCAATGAATACCCAGACGTAGTGGCAGCCGAACCATCAAAAACAACCCTGAGCTTGGTTGTTGAACTGTCCTCCTTCAAAACGCAGTGATGTGGCAGGAAATACTGTCTGGCAGGTCGTGGACTAGGCGGGACTAGAGACATATGCCCCAAATCCAAATACTCCTTTATGAACGCAGCATACTGATCCTTCAATTGAGGCTGACGGCAAAGCTTCCTTTCGAGGGAGAGAAATCGCCGCACGGCTCGTGAGTACGAATCACCCAGCAACTCAGAGCTGACCTTCAACGGCAGCTTCACCGAGTAGGCGCCTGACTCGAGCCGAGCAGAATGCTTCACGAAATGCGTCTCGCAATCCAATTCCTCTTTCGTCCACTTCACAATGGGCTCGGAGCAGTCTTCGATTTCCCAAAATTTACGGAGCAGACACTCTAAGCGCTCATCCAGCTGGCTTGGGCTCTTCACAACGTCCTTGCGGGCTGTGGCTGCGAACGACTTTCTCTCCAGATGTGAGCCACCTCCACACACAACCCATCCAAGCCGGGTTTTCTGCAGCACCGGTAGGCCAGCTGAGAGCTGGATTTGACCAACACACAGCAGTTCATAGAATAGACTGGCTCCGATAAGTAAATCGATCCGCTGCGGTCGAAAGAACTGGGAATCAGCCAAAGTGAGGTTTGATGGAATATTCCAGCTGGAGACATCCAAGCTAAAACTAGGCTGGAGGTCCGTGATGTTGGTGGCGATTACAGCGTTGACGAGGGCCGAATATTCAGAGCAATGGGATCGTAAGAGCACATCAACAGAGAATCCGTCTGTCGCGAAACCAGTGTCGCCAATGCCCGACACTGCCACGTACGATTTGCGTCTACGAAGCTGCAGCTGACTAGCCAGTCGGGACGTAATCACGTGCACCTGCGATCCTGAATCCAAAAGAGCCCGGCAAGGAACAAAAACCCCAGCACAACTCCGAATGAGAATGTTCGCTGTGGCCAGTAAGGCTATCTCACCGCTGCGACCCTGGGCAACTAGTGCATTAGCCGTGGATGGTGAAGCGCCTATTGGCTCGGCGCACTCGGCTGCGGCTGATGTAGACGGCACTGCCGAAGGCTGGCTGCTGGAAGACTGTAACTCCAAGAAATGCAACAGACTGTGATGCCTCCTCCCACAACTGCGACAATTATCAGCGAGGCACTCACGCAGGTGATGGCCAGTTTGGAGACATTTGCGACATAGACCTAGTCGCCTAGCCTCGCTAAGGCGGCTCTCAGGGGGCAATGACAAAAATCTTGGACATGCAGAAACTACATGGGACCACCCACCGCATAATATGCAGGCAGAGGCAGGCGAATTAGTAATAATAAAGGACGCTCTACTATTATTTGCGACTCTACGTCTTCCCACCTGAGTGCCCGGCGCGTAGGCGGCCAAGGCCACATCCATAGCCTCCAAAGTCCTGCAACGCTGTTCCAAAAACTCTGCCATCGACTCCCAAGTAGGGATGAGATCCGAGTTCGAGGCATTTTGACCTTCCTCCCACTTGGCCTGAGTGGCTGGATCCAACCTTTGCAGAAGTACCTGGACGATGATGCAGCCGGCGATCTGAACTGTCGTACCCAAATTTTTTAAGGCTCGCATATGGGCATTGAACTTATCGGACAGCCCTCGAAGCGCTGCCACTGACCCACCTTCCAATAGATTGAGGCCCAGAATCTCGTTCACATGAGCCTGAAATATCAACCGACGGTTATTAAATCGATTCTCCAAAAGCTGCACTGCGACATCATAATTCTCCTCGGAGATTTCCAAGGAACGGACTGCCTCTAAAGCGGAGTCCCGAAGACACGATCGCAACCTCTGAAACTTTTCCACCTTACTTATATAAGGATTGCAGCCCACGATCGTCGAAAAGACCGAATGAAACTCAGCCCACTCTGAATATCCTCCGCTGAAAGTAGGAAGAGGAAGAGGAGGCAAGGCTTGAAAACTCCGACTGAGCGCTGGGTCCACCTGGATACTGGAGACTCCGCTGGCCAGGGTGGAATGGGCAGCAATTCGAGCAGAGCGCAACGACGTCTCGTGCTCGATTTCGGCATGCATCGTAGCTACAAGCTCAGACACTGTCCATCGCAAGTCGCTGCTTATCTCAGCAATATCTAATTCTTCCAGCTCCCCGTGAATGGCCTTAAAATCCTCGTACATGGCGACCAACTGGGCGTGACGCACATGGAGCATAGCGTCCTCCACCTTTGACATTGGCTGCAGGACGCCTTGGATCCTCTTCAAATCCTGGAGTATACCCTTTGCCTTGCATTTTAAAATCGCACTCCGAGATGGAGTGGGTTCTCCTGTGACGGCGCCGCTGGAGTTCATCGCCACTATGATTGAAATTGGCTCACTTTAAGTAAAAACACGCACAAATTAATTTTGGCGCCAAATTATGGCTCTTGATTATTTTATTATATTTAATTTTATTTGAGCGCAGCGAACACGATTTATCCCACTGTGCGCTTAGAACCGTACGCTGAGTTGTGGAATGTATATATATATGAACGCTTGTGTGAGGCGAATGCACTTGCAAGTGGAACGTATATATGTATGTATGTATGTATTTTGGCGGACCGGATAACAATTGTTTTTTATGCGATTATGTATTTTATATGATTTGTGTATAAATACAAAATAATTGTTTCACTGATGCACTGTATGCCGTTTATGTTCAAAATGCACATACATATGTTAATACACCGCACAAAATTAATCAGGTGTGTTCGCACTGGTTCTGTTTTATGATCGCGGAATGTTATATATATATTAATTTTATAATTTATTAATTAGATCACGTCGGGGTCACCAATGTTTGGTCATTAAGACTTTTTAATGACTTTTTCCACCCTTTTCAAAATAACACAACAAGGGGAAATTGTTTGTTTTCACAACGTTATAAATTCGTTTGTTTATTCGTATATGGGAGTGAGAAAGCTCCGATTATATGATGCGTATGAACCGATATAAAAGGTACGAGTGAGACCGACTTTGAGCATAGGCCGGGCGAAAGCTCGTTAACTTAAAATGACAAAGATAAGATAATAAAAAAGATAATAAAGCCGAGCGGCCGAGAAGAGTCGGCTTGCGACCAACAATAGCAATGAGGAAATAATTCTAAACTATAGTTATTACATTTATTAATCTAAGTTACATTTCTATTGATTCAATTTACGCCGTGGTTGCTGCCTGACCCGACAATGCTTATTTATGATTTAATTAAATGCAATGCAGTCCGTAAAATGAGCCATGTAAGTGAACTCCCAGGGTCCAGGGGAAAGACATTCAAGGGTAGTGACTGTGGAGTTGGAGTGTTTATTTTCGTTTCGAGACGTTCTTTGTGGCCAGAAAATGACCAGGGAAGCTCATTTAATTAAGCTGCCAGCCCATAATGAGGAAATTCATTGCCTCTGACCAAGGGACGTATAAATATGTATTTTTATTATATTTTTCCAGTCATTTATCAAAAACTCTTTTATACTTTGCCACAAAATTGAAAAAAAAAGGTCCAACCATCAATCAGAACATTGGGTGTTTCATCAGCAACATTTGGCCAACCGTGGCAGTTAAAGGATTATTTATAAAAATTTTAAAAACAAATTCCACATATAACCTAAGCTTTTTTTCGTTTCACGTCGTTTTAACCCTAATCTATACATTTCCCCTTTTTCCACCTTACCTTCGTGTTGTTTTCGGCTTTTGAATAATTGAATTCTTCTGCTTGGTGAAACACGAAACTCAAATGCACAACCGATTGAGTTGATCAATCAATTTGAGGGTTTTTAGGTGGGTGGCCTAACCCTTGCCGGATATGTGAAATGCAGAGATATGGAGATTTCTGTTTGTATGGAAATAAGTGGGGACTTCATTAACTTTATCTCACCTTTACCAAGGATTTTTAAAGTAAAATATGAAGTGTGAAGCTCTAATTCTGTAATTCTATTTGAAACTTTAAAAAATATATATATTACAATAACATTTTCATAAATAAGAAACTAAATTGTGTGTTTCGTTTTACAACTTTATTTCATTCTATGCCATTTTAATTTACATAAAATGCTTTATTTAAAGAACTCATTTGTCATCAAAATTCCATCCTGCTCCTCCTGAAGGATCTATAATAAGAAGTTACAATTTTTTAAAATTAATTTATTAATGTAGTCTAAATATCAGTAACGCTATTCTTATTTACCAAACCAAGGTGCCAATGCAATTATTGATAGAAAGACTGTACTCCAAGACATGACTTATTTTTCAAAATGCGTTTTAAATAGTTCTCTTTTATACTCAATTTAAGGAATGCAAGTTTCTCGGAAATTCGATATGGATTAGCTAAAGTTAAAAGCATTTAAAGGTTAAATTAATATGACGAATCAATTCAATTCGGCTTCGCGGAAATAAATGGAAATATATTTTTAAAAAATTTGATAAAAATTTGTATGGAAATCGATTTTGAAATTTTTTCAGGTACTTCTCTTAAGGATCGGATGAGAATTGGCTTGGACATGGCTAATGGTCATATACATATATCCTGGATTTTAGAAGGGATGCAGTGGATGCAGTTTAATGGCGAATCGATTTACAAATCGTTAAAGGATTCAGGATTGGATGAGAATTGGCCAAGATATGGACATGCTGGGGGACATATATGAATATCCTTGATTTTACAAGGAGGTCTATTAGAAAAATTAGGAAAAACTTTTTCCAAAATTATGTTTTCGGATTTTGATCGAGTTTTTTAAGACATACAGTTTTAGCATAAGATCTGATAGATGGTTATCAGTTCTGTCTGATAAAAACATATATCTGATTTATGCAGCTTTTTACAATAGTAATGGATTGTAAAAACTATTTTCCGAATAGGTTTCCAAAAAGTGGCGGTGGCGGTGGGGCTACCAACGGGGGTAAAGGTAGGACTGCAACAACTGCAGCATCGGCATTTGGCAAGTTTATAGGAAATGGAAACAGAGGTGGGGGCGGTGGAGGCGGTACTGGGAATGGGAAGCCAGGTCGATTATGATGGTGATGGTGGTGATGATGCTCATGGTTCCCATTGTTCTGTGGGCTGCTAGTTGTGGATGTTGAAACTGCTTCTGTTGTTGTGGAAGTAGATGTAGTAGTTGTCGGAATAGCAGTGGATGTTGTGACTTCTTCAGTAGTTGAGGAACTGGAAGTTGTTGATGTGGGAATTGCTGTGGATGTTGTTACTTCTTCGGTAGTTGAGGAACTGGCTGTAGTTGTTATGGGAACAGCTGTGGATGTTGTTACTTCTTCGGTAGTTGACGAACTGGCTGTAGTTGTTGTGGGGACAGCTGTGGATGTTGTTACTTCTTCGGTAGTTGAGGAACTGGCTGTAGTTGTTGTGGGGACAGCTGTGGATGTTGTTACTTCTTCGGTAGTTGAGGAACTGGCTGTAGTTGTTGTGGGAACAGCCGTAGATGTTGTTAATTCTTCGGTAGTTGAGGAACTGGCTGTAGTTGTTGTGGGGACAGCTGTGGATGTTGTTACTTCTTCGGTAGTTGAGGAACTGGCTGTAGTTGTTGTGGGGACAGCTGTGGATGTTGTTACTTCTTCAGTAGTTGAGGAACTGGCTGTAGTTGTTGTGGGGACAGCTGTGGATGTTGTTACTTCTTCAGTAGTTGAGGAACTGGCTGTAGTTGTTGTGGGGACAGCTGTGGATGTTGTTACTTCTTCGGTAGTTGAGGAACTGGCTGTAGTTGTTGTGGGGACAGCTGTGGATGTTGTTACTTCTTCGGTAGTTGAGGAACTGGCTGTAGTTGTTGTGGGGACAGCTGTGGATGTTGTTACTTCTTCAGTAGTTGAGGAACTGGCTGTAGTTGTTGTGGGGACAGCTGTGGATGTTGTTACTTCTTCGGTAGTTGAGGAACTGGCTGTAGTTGTTGTGGGGACAGCTGTGGATGTTGTTACTTCTTCGGTAGTTGAGGAACTAGTTGTTGTGGGGACAGCTGTGGATGTTGTTACATCTTCAGTAGTTGTGGAAGCTGCAGTAGTTGTTGTGGGAACAGCTGTAGAGGTTGTCACTTCTTTCGTTGTGGGAATAGCTGTGGATGTTGTTGCATCACTAGTTGTGGAGGCTGTCGTGGTACTTGTGGTATTGCTTATTGAACAGATTGGTAGCGATGGGAACACTAAGCATATGGGCGATTTAGTTGTTGTAGTTGCATTTCCTATGACAGGTTGCATTGGTAGTGCACTGCACAATATTAGAATCAGACCCAAGCTTACCCTCTGAAACCATAGTCAAGCAAAGTCAATATCAAATAAAATTGCTGGCAAGAATTGTTGATTGAGAACTTACCATTCTGGGTTCTTTGCAGACACTGAACACTGGGCTTTAGTTCCAACTATTTATGTACAGAATTTCCTAAGTTTTTCTTTGTTTCCTTTGAGATAAGTACATTCTATTGGCTAGACCCCTGTCACTTAAACCACTTTTCATATGTATCTAGAAAGTGTCTTACGATAGCAAATGTCTGACCGGTCTATTATCAGTCTTTTTTGAGATAGTTTTGTTCCTTTTTTTAAAGTTATTAGCTTCACTTACCTGTCTTTCGGTTTCGTTGATGTGCGCAGGTATGTTAATAGGATATGGTATGCAAAGTACTATAGACTTAAATATATTACTATTGAAAATATATTTCCAAACAGCTTTATCAATTTTTTTTTAAATTTCAAAATGAAGCTGTATTAAGAATCCTTTGGAGGTTTTCTAAAACTAGCTGGAAGCAGAGCTCAGGGGTTATGCCAATAGCGAAAAAACTATGTTTTGGATTTTGATGCAGCTTAATGGGCAATCGATTAACAAATCGTTAAAGGAATTTCGCTTTAGGATTGGATGAGAATTTGCCAAGATATGGACATGGATGGGGTCAAAACTTAACAAAATATAATTACACATAAGAAACTGTTATTTATTTGTATATTATTATTCCAAATTGCTGAAACTGTCATTAGCTTCAAAAATATAAGTCATACAATATATTTTTTTAGAAGCATAGACGTTACTGAATATATTATAATTATAACACTTAAAATTATGCTCTGTTTTCCTTTCGCTTTCTTGAATCATTCCCGGCGTCTAGTAAATTAATTAAATAATATTTACATTTATTAATTTAAAATTGAAGCCTAAATACTTACGCCAGAAAATCATTATTGTTATCACGCAGACACCCAAGTAGAAACACGTTTTCCAAGGCATATTTTTCCTAAATTTTAAATAGAAAATGCAGCTGTTTATATGTATGGTTTTCATTTATTGAATCTGGTTATAATTTTTAGCTGGCTGAAACAAATTTTTATATGGTGAAAAAGATGATGTTAGTTAAGGTGATGTTAGTAACGGTTTACTAACTTGATTGTTTTCAAGTTAAAGTTTTTCTAGAAAAATGATTATAAATATTTGCATATAGTACATCTAAATGATAGTTGGAGTACTTACTTTGAAAAAATTGGTAATGTAATAAAACACGCAACGTGTTTTTTAAATTTGAATATTTAATTTTTGGCATTTTTAAATAAAAAACTGAGCATCGGGTAAAGCTTTGTAGTTGGATTTAGTATGCTAATGGGCTTTAATTCTTCATCTCAAGTTTTTAATTGTATTTTTTGTACTTTTTATGGCAGAATACCATTATTGAGAGAAATAACAGATTCTAATTCTAAACAGGTATTTTATTGCAAATATATATCATCAAAGGAAAAAAAATTGTATAAACATATAAATATACGAAAAATATTATAAACACGTACAATTGGGCTTCTCTTTTGGTGGCTTTTCCTTGTATTTTTCCTTTTCTTTTTTTTTTTCAAGTTTTTCTAGACAATTTTTTATTATTGATTATATTATATGTAAACGATATTTGGAGTACTTACCCCAAAAAACAACTACTGTAATGAAAAATTTAATTAAGTATAAATAAATAGTTCGACTCATTCTTTTGCCTTTCCAATTATAAAGAAAAAGCGGAGCATTTTAAATCGGTTTTAAGCTGAAATGGATTTAGAAGCATTCAATATCGATTAAGTATGCTGAATGGTTTTAATTTTACTTTTCAAATTTTTAATTGTATTGTTTGTTGTACGGCCGAATATCATTATTGTAAGGATCTCATTTATTGGAGTTGAATATTTTATTGTAAAACTATTTAAAACTATTTAATTTTATTTAAATAAAAGTTATGGTAAGGCTTTTTTTACAAGTGATTTGAGATTTTAAGAATAGAGTTGGGGTTCATAATTTGTTCAGCCACTTGGCAACCTGGCAGGTTATCCTGGATTTTTCTCAGACTCAGTTGTGCTTTTGGCACTTCATTCATTTGTGAATGTGACAAGTGCCGAGTACTGAGTGGGAATGGAAATGGGTATGGGAATTGTTGCCTGTCGCTGGCTGGCATCGCTGACGACGCTCAACTTTATGTTGATTACCTTTTTTGATTATGTCTGAGTGTGTGTTTGAGTTCTTGGCATACGGCGAAAAGCCGGGATAAAACAATAAACATAAACCAAATGACGGGACAACGACAACGACGACGACGACGGAGGGCATGAAATATGATTGAAGTTGAAATGAAAGATCCAGAGCCAGGCTACTTGAGAGGTGGCTCATGTGGAGAGAAACAATCCGGAGCCACTCTGGGGACACGAGTTGAAAAGGTGCAGCTGCTGACAAAAAAGGACATAATCACTTTTGCCGGCAAGGACTCCAGAATTAAATCCAGCGAATATGCAAAAACACACTCCTCTAGCACTCTCCCGGTGGCTGGCGCTGGAGTCCCCAAAAAATATTCTAATTGCAATAAAAAGCAACATTAACCGAGCGCCCCAGAGGGTGGCCCACTCAGAAACTGTCTCCTCCTTTGTAATAATCATCGAATAAATTATGCAAAAATCATTTCCATTGTTGTAAGTGGCTGTTCGCTGTTCACGGTGCCCCGTGTGCGTTGTCAACGTGGTTCTCATCTGGTTCCTTGTCGGGGGAAACAATATTCCTGTATCGCATTAAAGTCACCGGCTTTTTGGTGGTTTGGAATCCTTAAATTGGCAATACTTGAAATTTTAATAAGCTCCACAAATATATTAAACATCTCATTTCGTTTTGTTTCAAGGGTTGAGCTTGAAAAGAGTTTCAAAGTTTGGCTTGGTCTTATTAATTTTTATTTGATTAAATTTTTTATATGATATTTCTATCTATTTAATGAAATAAACTCTTTTATCATAAGTATTGAATAAAGCCCAATTACATAACCTTAATAAATCCGATTCCGGATTTTCCAATGTCAGAATTATCTCGTTAAGTTACTGAAACCCAAAAAAAGGCCAGAGAACAAGTGGCCACCCTTGGAAATATCTTTTGTAAGCCCGGCCAGGAGCAAGGAGCCATGAGCCAGGAGGGGTGGCCAAGATTAGCCGAGCATTTTATTTTCCACTTTGCTTGTATTTATTTAAATTTGAGCCTCGGCTATATGGGCAGAAAGATATAGCCAGACAGAGGTTTTGGACCTTGGGCTTATCGCTCGCTCAGCTTATTTGCACAGGCGATTGCCGAAAACCAATCGGCGTAAAATTGAAACCAGCACCGGGGATCGACTTCTTTTCATTTTTTTTTTTTGGGGTGTGCCGGGGCATAAAAATGAAAAACAAATAAAAGGGCATCCGAGATGCAGCGGAGAGTGGGAAAGTGTCGAGCTAGTGGATAGAAAATTTCCAAAAATTAAACATGCCCGATGCGCATCGATTGATTGACGCGCGATTTGACACGTGGAAAAAGCATAAAATATGAAAATACGAAGAGCCACTCGACGTGTTGGCAAAAATGGGAAAAATATAATAGCATCTGTAATTGTTGCAGCCACCCTTGGCAGGTTTTAGGGCTTTGACTTCTCCAATTTCGTATGCAAATCATACGGCGTGGCGCGGTCGAAACCGCGATGTTGAGCGTGAAATTTGTTTTTCATTTTCATTTCGGTCACAAGTCGGCGGTTGACAGACACTCAAATCGAATTTTAGTCCCGCTCTGGCAAGTCATAAGAAAATATTTGAATAAAAGAGCGTTCTTCGTCACCCTCAACGCCTACTTTAAATGGCCTCCCACTTTGTCAGGGGTGTGTCGCTTACTTGACGCTTGTTTTTCGGCACATTATGCAAAATAAACATGCAAATAAGATTTGCAGTTAATAAAATTGGCGTACAACCTCATACTCGTGTTCGGGTCCCTCTGGTGGCTGGATAAGTCCTAAAAGACACCCCTCGAAAACGAAATCGACTTGTCCATATGCCACATTGGGGAACAATTATGTGAGATTTTAATTTTATTGCTAAGCGATTTTCTGGCACGGTTTAGGGGGATTCTGGGGGAAATTTGAGATTTGCCAATTTTTTAAATTATAAAAAAATATTTCCTGTGCCTTTATTTCTTTTCCCAATAATTTAAGACTGTTTTATATAAGCCATTGCCATGAAATCTGAATAGGCCTCTCTATATTTCATTGGCATTCTGTTGATTCCTGCTGCCAACAAATATTTCCTTTCATTTCGTCGAAGTGGCTTATGAATGGCAGGGAATTCATACTCTGTGGATAAGTAGCGTTAAATTGTGAGATTGTATTACATTTCCCCCGATAACAGGCTGGATTAGGATTTGCTTTTTGGGGATGCTTAGACGTCAGGGGATCAGAAAGCCAAAAATAAATAAAAGTTGGAGCTGGTCAGGAGGGGAGATAGCCATAGTTAATAAAGGATATTTGTATTATCTTTAAAAAATTAAACTACAGTGTTTTGGAGGACATTGTATGCTCTATTATTTATACAATTTCCATTTGGAAAATCGTTTCTTCCCGGAAAACATTTTGGATAAATTGGCTGACCACTTCCTGTATTTGTCAAATTTATTGATAGGCTAATATATCAAACTCCAATGTCCCTGAGGGGAAAGAAGTCCTTTAAAGAGGGTAAAAATTTCGTTCTCCTTGCTTCATTTTACGGACAGAATGTTGAAAACTTTGATTGATGCATCGTCGATAGCGGCGAAATGAAAATTAATCAAAAAATGCAAACTGTCTTGCGACAGCCACATGCCGCACAACTTGTTCGACTTTATCTCCCCGCAGTGCCACCCCGTGCCCGTGCCCGTTCCCCGTCGCCCTTTCCTGCTAATAAATTTTTATTTAAAGTTCATAAAACAAACCGTGCGAGATAATAAATTATAAGTAGAAAAAAGTCAGAGAAACGGCAACAACCGGACGCCCCGCAACATCTGCGCCCATGAAATCAACATAAAAAGTCATTTGTATATAATTTTTTCTTGGCTTTGGTTTTTGTTTCTTGTATTTTTTGTGTATATTTTTTTTAAAACAAATTTTACACAGTTGCTGCGGCTTCACGCTTATTTCAAATGCTCCCCGAAAAAGTATGCAAAGTATTATATTTCCCCGTCTTCGACGTCTTGCTCGTAATTCGCATTCATTTATCTAAGCAGCCGTGTCTACTTTCACTTTTTTTTTTTGAACTTTTTTCTTTTGTTGTTTTGGCCACTTTTGCTTACTTTTTTACGTGACTTGTTCCAGCCTTGGGGGGAAAAGAAATATAAGGTGGATCCTTGCCTCTTGGGTCGTGGAGCATTCGGCAATACCATAAAGAATTGTTGTACTTATTAAAAAACATAATTTAGGCATTTTGTTTGTCATTTATTTTGATTATATGTTGTAATGGAAAGTGCTGCCAATATTTTATATCAGGATTTCATAATTAATGTGAGTTATATTTAAGTTTAAATAATATTACTTTAATAATTCTTCTTTCTTTCTTCCTAAAAATAAAATATAACCCCTTAAGCTAAACAGAAGCGTGGAAAAAAAACCAAAACTGAAGTCACTCGACTGGGGATTAGCTCGGTCTCCTCCAATCAGCAACCCTAGACCTGTATCCTGGCCGTATCCTGTTCAGTCCTGACTGGCAACCCTTTTGTTTTTGTGCTGGTGCCGCGACATGATAAATGACCGGTGTTATTCAAATTAATTGATCAAATCCGAATGTCAGACTCTGGAAATCTGCGAGAAATTGCCAAATTACGGCATCAAATGAATTAAGTGGCGACTGACACCAGGCCAACGGATGCGGATACGGATGTGGTTGGGTTCTGGCTGGCTATGGGGATGGGCATGTGGGGGGGCTTTGGGATTGGGTAATGGAAGGCAGTTGGAAATTTGCATGTGTCATGCGGGTGACCGGGCGGGCGACACCCAGCGGGTACCACACAAATTCCGGATGCGAGTCTACGGTTTACGGGTATATGTGTGTCAAACGGTATAGCTTCCGGTTGAATGATTGGACAAATGAATGGCTTACAAACGGACGCATGTCCGAACGGACGCAGGATAACCAGGACAACCGAAAGGGCGAAACAGGAGCAGCAGGAGCATGTCCTCCCTCGAGGGCAGAAACACGTCGACTGTTTGTGGTTACTGCGGGCGCATCCATCTCTCACAGAAAGTCAAAATATTAGGGCACTCAGAGAAAAAAGTACTCTATTTTAGATTCACTTTTATTATCATTAATACACAAGACTGTTCTATTAATGGTTGGTGTTTGCCTGGCAAATAAAGTAGAGTTCTCGGGTACACCAGTTATCGTCCATGTCCTGGTAGCTTTTCAATGTAACACAGTCTTGATTGTTGTCATTATTGGGTTCACGAGGAGCCCACTTTAAAAACGGCGCTCTCTTCCCGGTCGCTGCTGAAACAAACACGTTCTCCTTTTCCAAATCGGTTATGCCTATCCAATAGGGATCTCTTGTAAGTCTTGTCCTGAGCCCGCTCAGCTCCTGCTCATTTTCGATGGTGGCCAGATCGCCGCCCAGCCGGCGACAGAAGTGCGAGGCCCCGAACCAGTTGAGTTTAATACTCTTCTCTATGTAGAAATACCTGGTATCTATCCTTGCGAAGTTTGGCGGTATCTGCTGGGTGACTGTGACTCTGGACAGTGTTTCTTTAACTTGGCTTTCAATTCTGGTAAGTCTCGCTGCAAGATCCTGTGGGATGACCTTTTGCCACGACAAGTTCTTAGTCTCAATGGAGTTCTCGATTCTGGAGCTTGTATTCTGCAGATCGGAAAGTTGTCTTTCCGTATTGTTTTGTAGCTTTTCAAAATAGGATCGATAGGTTTCTAAATATTCTTCTATATCATTCTGACCACTTTTCAAGTTTTCCAAATTGCTTTCTGCATTATTCCATCTTTCCTTAAAATCTATAGGTATTAGTTTGTTCCACGTCAAGTTGTTGTAGAACAGGGAGGCTTCAATTCGGAATTGTGCATTCTGCAGAATTGCTTGGCGGCTCTCCAGGCAATCCAATCGGTTTTCAGTGTCATTTGGTTTAATAGAATTATTCCCCGGGGTTTCGGCGATCGAAGCTCCATTTGTATCTTGGGGTAGTATCCAAACTACACAGATAATGACGGAAAGTATCCCGAATCTTAACATTTTTAAGTGAATGCTTTCCAACGATCCCAGTTTTGCACTGAACACGGGGGCTTATACGAGCACTTTATATAGATAACCCCCTGGTTTATATAAACAAAATCTTCTTCGGCATGTGCGAGATAAGATTATTGCTTATTTATTTAAACTTTATATAAAATGTGGGAATTTAATAAAATTAGGTTAACTAAATATTTTTATAAAAAAAAGAAACAAACGAAGGCTGTAGTAGAGTTTCCCGACTATATGATACCCGGTACTCATAAACCGGAGGGTTCTTTTTTTAAGATAAAAATAACAAAACAACTCTTATGGCATACTTTTGGGTGTTTCGGAACAAGACACTGAAATTGGATACTAGGGCAGCAGGTTAAAAATTCCCTAAACTTCCCTAAAAACAGGACGATTCTGGTAAATTTTTGGAAAAATTTGATGTCAAATAAGAATAAATAATAACTCTATATGTACCGGGTATAACAATTACGTTTGCTGTGTATTTTTGTTATTTATTTAATGATATTTTTTATTGCAAGTTATGCCAATTTAATCATAAGCATTTAATCTTTAAATGTGAAGCGTGTTCCTTATCTCATAAAAACGAAAGACAAATAACAAACTCACTAATTTGTGCCAAGTGTAGAGCAAGTGCCCAGTGGGCATACTTTTCGAAGCAAAAATTGTTCTCAAATTGAAATCGGAATTGAAAATTATCAGCAGCAGTAGCAGCCGGCAACGATTTATTGCCTTGCCTTCGAAAATCTCCAAGCCCCCAAACAGTCTTTTGGCAAAATCAAGAGAGTCGAATCATTCAGTCATTTGAGTTGGATTAATTGCTCGGAGTTGCTGGGAAAACGGGCCGGGGTAGACTGATTAATTTTGTGAGATTTTACAATTTGAGAGGTTTTTGCCGAATGATTGCAGAAAGCAATTAAATGCTTAAATTGAGTGCAAAGCAAACTGATTTTGTTGCACTCCCTTATGGGGTTGTGGGATGTGGGAATAGGATACATCCTTGCCCATCCCTTTTTCAATTGTAGACGTACTAGACTTTTCCCATACACATTCGAAGGAAAGTGACAAAGCCACTTAACACCTACTCATGTCACCCACACAATCCGCTTAGTTTAAATACCCAAAAGGCTAAACAAAAAACCCGGTAGCAAAAACCACCGAAAGCCACTCACCCACACAAAAGGAGAGTGGATGGATCCGGTGGCGGGGGTAGATATTTTGGTGACTTTCTGCAAAATTTAACAAAAACAACAAGGGTTCGCAGCTTCTTTTTCGACACTAAACGCCCCTTTTTGTGCGATGATTTTCCTCAGCTTTTTCGTTGTGGTGGGTGGGTGGTGCTTCGGCGAAAGGGTCCTTGCTCAAAGGGCATTACCAACCACCAAAAAACTACAAACGAAAAGGCAACCGATGCTGAGGGGTAAGGTTTCCACTTTTCTGTCAAAACAAACCACCCACACTCATTCCTGTTTCTATTTTTTTCAGCAACAAGTGCTCACTCGGGAATGGATTTCACTTTTGATATAAAAACTAATATACTTGTTAAAAATATTTTTAAAATTAGAAAAAAATTATTTAGATTGAAAGTTAAATGTCTAAGATGGACTAGATCACGTAACTTAAAATTTAAAATCTGAAGCGGATAATGGAAAAGCCACAGAACATCTCAGTCATCCCAGTGAGCCGGAAGTATTTTGTGAAGTGGCTTTGACTTATGGCCAAGACACTTCCTCGAGGGGTTTCCTTGCCGTTCAGGGGCCTGAAGTTGTCAACGACATTGGCCAGGCTAAGCTTTCTGGCTTCTCCTTTCCTCAGATGGGATCAGAGTTTTTTCCGGTCGGGCATATGGAATCCTGCTGACCTTTCAGCCAGTTGTCTGGCCACCACATTGACTCTGTTTACCTTGGCATCAATTTCCATTTCCGAGTACTCCAGTGCAGAAAAAAAATATAAAAAGATTGGCTGAGAGTATGAATGAAATTCAAATTTAAAAGTGTTTATGGCAGCGAAATGTAAATTTGTATTTGTTTAAGCGCGTCATGCCGCTAAATAGCAGAGAGAGAGTGTGTGCAACAAAAAAGGGGCAAGTGCAAAAAACGAAACACAAACCAACGAAAAAAATTGAAAACCTTTTTCGAAAGCCAAGCCACCCTCGAAATACAAAAACCCTTACCCTGGTTTTCGCACATGTGGTGTATGTAGTGTCGTCCACTTGAGTGTCAAGTGCATATCGCTTACTTGGCAGCCTCCTTCAATTTTCGATTTCCCAGACCCATTACATTTTCCCAACAATATGCAAATAAATTGCCATTTAATAACAAAACTGTTATAGCCCCCTGTTATAGCATGTGGAATATTTTAAAACAATGGCCAGCATTTTGTCATTTATGTGCCTATTTCCATTTGGCAATTTTCTTTGCATTCCAACCGGGGAGGCGGTATCCATTTCAATAAAAACAATTTGTGAGTGCAACATTTGCATTGAGTGCTAACGGCCTTTTCATTGTTGTTGCAACTGCTGTTGCACTTCATAAAATCAGAGATTGCTAGCTGGGTGTTCCGGGTTGCAGGACCACAGGACTTAAATGGAGATATTACTCTGGTTTCTCTGGTGTACTTGTCTATAAAATAATTTAACTTCAATCGCTTGGAATATATTCACAGAACAACCAACCAGATTCCCGCCATCGAGTTACGTTTTTGTGGTATTTTAATATTGGACCGTGCCGCATCCTTGCAGACCCAGTGTTGCAACAAGGCAGGAGCACCTCATCGGCGGCAGCTGCCGTTGGAATGGCCGCTAACAAAACATTTTGCTGGCCGCATTTAATTAATTGTTCAATAAAATTAATAAACATTTGTGGGTCCTTGGCTCGGCAAAAAGTCACAACATTGGCTCTCTGGCTCTTTTCCGCAATGAAATTCATGGCATTTTTTGCTCGACTGCAATGCCAATGCAACAGCCCGGTCCTTTGGTGAAAGGATGAAATCAGGATGCCCCCAGGATCGAGCGGCCGCTGGACTGCAGTCTGTGCAATGTTTTTCCAATCCTCAGACCCGCAACTCGAGGGCACCCGACTGCATCGCCTGCAGACATGAATGCGACAAAGTCGTTTGGTCCAAAAACATTTCGTAAATTGCTTCATAAATATCAATTTGTAAAATAATAATTGTTGGTCTCTGCCTCCCTGGCTACTGTGGATCTTAGATTGGCCTGGGATTTGGCAACACATCCATACTAGATGCTTTAAAAAAATATCTAGTTTCGAATTAAAATGAGCCTAGGGGGCTAATCAATATTTTATGATTTATTAACAGAAAACTAACGATATCTAAGTAACTTATTCTCATAACAAAGATCTGTAATTCTTTTAAGACCCTGAAGCCCATACTGATATCTATAATCTCTATATGTAATTTTATTTATTTTTAGCCATAAAACCAAATTAAAATGCATTAAAGCCTCATTAACTAGAGTAGAACGAAAACTAAAACCCGCAACTCGCTCCCGGGTAGCCGCAATCGTCTAATATTGACTTGGCCCAAACCGCCGAGCCACTTAACCCGGCCGGGTCAAATAGCCTGCAGGACATTTGGCCCAGCCCTCGCCAGGATCGACACAAACACATTAATAATGTAGACTATTTAGCGTGGCCACGTCCACTCCCCCGCCTAACGCCTAAGCATCAAAATTAGCGCAAATAACAATTAAAAATGCTTGAATGCATTTAATTATTTTGTTGATTGTTAGAGCAAATATGTATGCTCAAATCGAGAAACTAATCAAAAATGCAATCGAAAAATACAGTTTGCACAAATTAATTAAAATTATCGAGCCAGGCGAGGCTCAAATCAACAAAAATGCTACGAAAAAAAAAGTGAAATAACAAATGGCAGAGGCAAAACAACTAATTAATGAGTTGATTAATAAACAATTAGACGGGTTAGTGGGGGAGGCTGTGGGAAGGCAATAGTTGTGGCATTGCGATGGCAATTTATGAGCTGGTAATTGACGCCCACACACGCGGACACAGAAGTGGAAGTATCTCGGACCCATAACTCAGTGCGCTCCAACCAAGTGGCGAGTGTTGTAAATCAAGTGAACCAGCCATCCAGCCAGCGAGTCAGCCAGCCAGCCAGCCTGTCAGCCAGCCAGCCAGTCAGTCAGTCAGCCAGCCAGGGAGCCAACTTGTTTTCGATTTCTTGGCATGCAAACGTGGCCGAAACCCCTTCGGTGCCTCCTGCCTGCCTCATGCCACAGATCCCCCAACTAGATACCCGAAAATACATTTTTTTTGTTACCTAGCACAAAAGTGGGTGGAGCGGTTTGGATCCCGGTGGCAGCCACTGCACTTGGCTTCTGCAGTTGCAAATTTCTTACTTCAACCGGGACACGCCCACGATTTTTTTTGTGGGCCTCTTAGCCCTCAGGTTCCTTACCTTTTTTTTTTTTGCACTATTTGTTAGGCTTACACACACAGCAGCCCCTGCTGATTGTTCCGATAAGTGGCCCACGACTATGCCTTTGGTTTTTGTCTTAAAACATTGTTGTATTGGTTCTGCAGGTTCCAAGTGAAAATATGTTAATTGCAGTTGAATTAAAACAGAAGCCAATGAGTGGGCCATTGTTGAAGTTTAAATGGAAATTGAAATAAATGTTCCAAAAGCGATAATTACTTCATTAACAAGCAACTACCAGGAGAAAACCTTTACATTAAATGTACTATTCTAAGGATATAAGTGCGCTTTTAAAAATTGAAATTAATTTTAAGACACAAAAAAGCGTTAATTGAACAACATTAGAGCTAACATTTGATTGCTTAATTTACATGAAAATTAACTAGATGGGAACGTGGAACTTGGATGAGAAGGCGAAATCACAGAGACCTTAGACCAAGAATGCCAGAAACGCGAAACCCCGACACGGAATCAAAAGTAATGGTGTCAGCAGGCTGGAAACCATCGTCCCGCCAGGACAACACAGTCGCGGAGTTCATAAAGACGCAGACCATTAAGATGTTTTAATTCCTGATTTTGCACCCTCGTCCTGGTGGGATATTTTTTTCTTTCGGTTTTTGTCTACTTTCTATTAAGGTCCAGTGAGTCGGGCGGGGGATTCCTGTCCGTCCGTCTTGGCTCATGACCCACGGAGGGCTGTCAATTTTTGGCTGCTGCTTTATGCCCGTCGTCTGTTGTCGTTTTATTTTTAATTTCGTCTGAGCGCGTCTTTTTTATGCCGTCGAGGCTCATTAGATTTGCAAAATGTTTTTCCGAGATGGTGGTCGTTAATGTTATTAGGTTCTTGGCTCTCTTGGTCTCTGACCCCCCCAGAAAGTGCCAGAATGCAATTGGATTAATAAATGCCATTAGGCATTGCAAGTGTTTTATTTTTATTCCATTTTTTGGGATGGATAATTTGTATTTATGCCGTCATTTTATGCCACATTTAAGTCGAGTTATGGTTAGGCAAGAAATAAGTGAATTATTAGAAAAGAAATAATGCGGATAATAGAAAGAATTAAATACAAAAGACTCTACTTTTTAGAGAAGGATGTTTATCTTTGAAATTATTTAATATAATAAGCTTATGATTTGGCTTAAAGAGACATGGAGCTGCCAAAAAAAAGATAAATTAATTATTAGTAGAGAAAAATGAAAAAGGGAAATGGAAATAAGACAAATGTCAACATCCGGTGAGGCTATTTCACGGGGTGACTTGGTGGGTGTGACCCCGACACTTGGCAAACACATTTCCCAACAGCAATTAGACCAAAGCGTTTCTGTTTTTTCTTTGAATATAAATGAAGTGAAATTAAAAGGCAACTGTTGACAAAGGCCGGGGCCACACATGCGGTCAGGGTCAAAAAGCTACAATCGAATCTGGCCGGGCGCCATCAAAGCATTCGCACGTGTCTGGGCGGCCGAATACGTCCTGCAGCAAATGCGTCTGACACCTTTCACCGGAGATGTGTGAAAAAACGAACACCGCTGCCCAAATAAAAGGTCACAGAGTCAAACACAATTGGAAGGGTCATCGTGGTTGGGGGCCACTGAACTGTCCTGGTCAGTCCCAGTTCACTCATCCCGAAACCAATTTTATGTGACAGCATCAACGCCCTTAGATAATTATTATCAAAAATACATATATGCTTCACTCAGTTAAGAAGATGGATTCATTGAGCATGAAATTTGAGAAATATAATCAATTAAGTTGAGGTTAACACCTTTGGGAGGTCTTACTAGGAGAACTGTTTATCACCGAAGGTATTATAGCAAAATCTATTTTAAAAACATAATAAGAAAATAATTCATTCTTATGACTCTCAAATATCCATATAAGAAAATGTAATTATTTTTCAATTCCCCAAGTAAGCCCACATATAGAAACACATATCCGAAATCTAGACATTCCCACTGGAATTACGTCTGAGGAAAGACCCAGGCCTGAAGAACTACCATTCGCGCCAAAATAAATTGAATTCTTTTTCGGAAAATGAGACTAACTGAATTAAAAATGCTGAGCAGCAGACTCCTCATATAGTAGATGTATATGGCATACCCCCTAACCGCCCGCAAGGAGGCGTAAAAAATAATTAAATGATAAACTAATCTACACCCAAGCCTTTAATAAGCAAAAGCGCCAAAGTGCGGGGAACAAGAGGACCAAACTGATAGAGTAACAGCTATTGGGATCTGTGAGTTTTGGGGGGGAAAATGAGGGGATGGGAAAGCCAGGAGGGAAAACGGGAGAAAAGTTGGATGGAAAAGGGGTTTAGACGGGGAAAGAGCAAACCAGGCTTACAGGCTGGGTGTCCTTGCCGGGTTCGCCGCCTGGGCAAATAATTATTATTTTTCGAAACTATAAATCTGCTTACAAAATATTTTCGTGCATTTTTCTCCATGCCACCCACAGCGCAGAGACGGTGTGCCAGAAAGGGGGTACTGGGGGGCCATGGAAGGGGTAAACCAGACTGCGCCAACATCGGCAATGATATACAGTTTTCAATTAAAAATTATAGACTAATGAAATTTTCCAGCAACGACGGCAGGAGAGTTTTCTGTGCTTTTACAATATTTTTTTTTGTTTGGGGGGAGCCGAGAAGGTGGACCTTTTGGGAAAGAGAAGAGTTAATTGCCAGTCAGGCAATGAATAAGAAAAAGTTTCCAGCAAAACCAACTCAACCTTTTAAAGGTTTGTATTAACTATCCGGCCGTCTTCTCGGGCATTTGAAGTTCCCAAGCTCTGTGGATGAAAAGAGTTTTGTCATCTCATACGTGTGTTGGCCCTCTCCTGATTTATGCTATTTACTTTTTATCAAGCTGCCGTCTGCACTGGCTCCAAAAATAATTATAAAGCTTGGCCAGAAACTACTCCGGCCTCGCCCCGACCTTTTTTCGATCAAATTTCTTAGTTTACAAAAACTACATACATGCTGGACCCCGTACTCAGTACGTGTGTGTGCTCTGTACACCAACCACAAAATATTTTGGTATGAAAAATGTCCAAATTGCAAACCGAAAAATGTCTCCGGTACCTGGGACGAGGAACGAGACAAAAATTGGGGTTACTCTACAGAGTAGTTTGCTTTTTGTTTGCTTTCTAATAGTTGCCAGGAATGAGTAATATGTGGACGATGAGCACCTGTCCCATAACTGGAAGGAACCCTGTCCTTTGCAGGATTCAACCCATTCTCGGTCCATCCTCTGATCCCAAAAACATTGTTGGTTTTTAGTTTTTCTAGGCTTTTGTTTATAGTTGGTGTAATTTGCTTTTAAGCGGTTTTTAATATCAAAGTATTGCTCAAATATTTTCAACCAAAAAAAAGGTGGAAATCCTCCCCCATTGGAAGAAGAAAACTTTTCATCCTGAAAATGCGTGGAAAATCTGTTTGAAATTGTTATGTCATTTTTATGCTAAATATTTTCCAAATCTAGCGGCTTGCTTTTTGAGACTTTTTCATAAAAACCAGGGGCAGAAATGATAACATTTAGAAGCTGTTCCAGCAAAACCTAATGGCATCAATATGGACAAAAAGTGAAAAAGTCATCAAAATGTAACTGAAGACATTTGCCGCGACTAATTCTTGTGTCCTGTTTGGGCTTCTCCGAGCCTTATTTTGCCATTCGTTTCACATTTTGTAATGCCTTTGTTTCTTCCACCCCGACAGTTCATTAGCCAGAATTTACAGTTACTTTTTGGGAAATGCAACAACAAAAAAAAATTGTACCCAAATGTAGGCCCAAAAAGGACTCTCGACGGCTTTGAGGGATGCTTGTTGTTACCTTGCCCCAAAGAACATCTGAGACCCTCTCGTCCACAATTACCATGAATATTAAGCCACAATAAGAACCAAAAAGCTGAAAGCTGAACTCGCAATTGATGGAGCCACAGATGTTTTCGGTGTGGTTTGTGGTTTGGTTTCTGGCCCACTCGGCCTCACCTTTGGCCAGGTAACCGAGGGAGGGTTGCTTTCCGAAATCTTCTCGAGGGGTTGAGTAAAAACTTCAAAGTACCAATTGCATTTTAAATTAAATTTATGTGGGCTTGCATTAGTAATTGGAATGGAAATGGTAATGGTTTACCCTGATGGTGTTTTCGAGTTTCATAATCTTTTAAATAAAAATATTTTTTAGTTTTATTTAATAACATTTTTTTTCATTCAAAATCAATTATTTTCAGAGAAACATTCCTATTTTTTGTGCTTATAATTTCAAGTCCCTGGAGAAATGCGCATTCATTCATAAATTCCAAAAAATGAAAAAGTTACCCTTACATCACATACAGAACTAACCATTACATACTCAGTTAACTCAATTTTTTCTCTTATTATTATTTTTTGTTCCTTTATTTTTTTTCCTTGCTACTCCTGTCCATTTGCAAACGTTGGCAGCCAAATTGAATTCAAATTCAATTTGAACTTTTCAATTTGGAAGCCGTTGGGAGAAGTTCACAAGTGGTAGGATGGATAACAACGAGTGAGGCACATTTCGAATGCGTAAAATGTAATGAAAATTATGAGTTTGGAGAGTTGAACCTGAAAAAGTGAAAGCCAAATGAAATTTCACAAACCAAATTGTTCATGCACTTTTGAGCAACACTTTCAGCGTGAAAACGGCCGAGACAGTCCGGGCCAGACAGACAGTTGGCCTGAAATGAAATGAAACATAAATTTAAATTGAAATACGGCAAGCTGCAGAGATGTGAGCTGTTTTTGTTGCCAGTCCTTGGCCGCGGGCTGCGTTTTTGTTGCTGGGTGTGACATTTGACGCCTGTCGAGGGAAGTTTTCTTCACTTTCCCCTTGATTCTCAGCCACCCAACAAGGACACCTTTCTCCAGAAATAAATACTCGTACCAGTTATGACTCTTAGAGCTTTAATAAGTGAGGACAGTTGTATATACTTTTGGAAATAACTAAACATAAGACGTATTATATATTTTAAGAACCTAGAAAATAGATATGACAATGTTACATTGAATTCCTTAGATTTCTGCATATTTTTCTGTACACATGACATTATTAAATTTTTTTTATTTGGGGCGAGAGACAACATGGGGACAAGACAATCAAGGCAAAAATTTATCTGTTTGGATACCCATTCCAGTTAGATCTCCAACTGCATATTTTGTTTGACATCATTGTTGCACATGCCACGTGCTGGTGTTGCTGTTGCAGTTACTGTTGCACCTGCAACATATTCGCTGGGGGAAAACGCCCCAAAAAGGCGGCAACATGCAACGCGCCGTCGAAGGCCTTGCAAAAAATGCAGCCAGCTGCATGTGCGTGCATAAATTTCCAGCTGCTGCCGTTGTGTTGTTCCTTTCGGTTGTTTGCCGATTTTGTTTGCCGATCCAGCAATGAAGACATGACACCAAAAGAGACAACCCCGCCCCCTCATACAGAAATTGCAATATTTTCCAAAGCATTCTGGAATTTCCTACACTTTTAAAAACACAATTTTCCGAAAAAAGGGTTTACTGCTTTAATTAACTGAACTTTGACTCTAACTTGGACATAAATCGCACTAAACACTGAGAACAAATGGTGTTATTATGGCTTATGTCGTTGTTTTTCTCTTTGTTTGTTGCAACACGAGCAACCTGAAAAGGAGCAACTAATGCAAACAATAGTTGAATGTTTGCCGGCCTGTGTGCGAAAGCATTTCATAGTTCACATATGAAGGACAGACAGACGGATAGACAGAAGGACACGGCGAGGAAGAATCAGAGGGGGTGGCCGTTTTGGACTTGGAGGGTAAACACCCAAGGGAAGCGGCAAAAAGGATATCGCGTGCCAACAAAAAATCACCATGTAAACACTTTCCACACACACTCACTAACACAAAAGGCGCCAGAGTGGAGAAAGCTTTTTGAAACCAAAACCACCCACCCTCTATATGGATAATAGACCCCACCCAGAACCATCACCATTACATGTGTACAATAGTCGCCTTAGGATCCTGCGCTGTTGTTCGTGGATTGTTTTGTTTTATTGTGATTTTTATGCCAATCGTTTTGTTTTGGCAAATATTAGTTCCATATCCCAGCCGCTCTTCGATGGCAAATGGAATGCTATTGTATTTCGTTTGCTTTCCTCCAGGGCTAATACCTTTACTTTCGGTGGGGATATCCATAATACTACCACTCTATAGGTTATGACCCCCCCTGAAAATAAAACTAAAAATATTCTCTTAAACTAATTTAGTTTTCTGTTTATTTTAATCTCATTATTTATGAATACATAAGAATTTCATATGTTGTAGCGATGCGTAAAATTTCACTTAGAGCTTAGTCCACCCTCTTGGTTGGTTTCTGCAAGAAGATTGTGAAGTTAGTTAAGATTTTGGCAAGCTTGTTGAGACAATTATGGAGCTGAGCCGCTTTGGGCCCCCACATGCAAACATCGGTAGACACAATAATTACTAGACATTTATA
This sequence comes from Drosophila monieri, assembly GCA_035047585.1. Taxonomy (NCBI): domain Eukaryota; kingdom Metazoa; phylum Arthropoda; class Insecta; order Diptera; family Drosophilidae; genus Drosophila; species Drosophila monieri. The sequence continues at coordinate 319,770 of JAWNPJ010000076.1, read as the reverse complement.
TTAAGTTTAATTACATATACAGGCAGTCGCAGTCGATGTCGGTGGTGTTTGGGCAGCAGCATAATGCAACCAATATGTATGCAATATGTAAAGCGTTTTATGATTTATGCAACCACCCCGAGCACCTCCTCGAAAAACCGAGAAACAAAATCAACAAATCATTTTTCTGGCCAACGCTGACAGCTGCAATTTTTCACTGCTTCTTTCTGGAAGTCATGCAACACTTGGCCAACTAAAGTCGGACTTTAAAGCTGGCCAACCAAACTGAGAGCCACCCTAAAGTTAGGTCTGAGTCCCCCCCTCCGGTTACGGTACCAAATCAATTAAATTCAATTAAATTCGAATAACCACAAGCCAAGTGCAAGCTACCCCCATCGGTTGGCGCTTAACCTTATCGGTCAGTGCAAGTGCAAGTGCAAGTCCAAGTGCCAAGCCTCTGGCCCATTGTTATTTTCCGAAACCGAAATTTCCACTCCCCCAGCTCGGCTGTCAATCTTATTCTAATTGAAATGCATACACAGGCCCAGCACGACTTGGGTTTCGCTTTGCAAATTGCCTTTTACGCATAAACAATTGAAATTCTGGCCAGATTTCCGGTTCGGACTTAAATTCCTCTCCCAGGAATGGGCCAGAAATCAACCCTTACCCCTTTTTTTGGCCCCAAAATCAACAAGTTAACTGCATTCTGGCTGTCATTCAAATTGGATTCCGCAATTGGCCCCCCAGGGGGATATATGCCATTCAGTGTTTGGTTTCTCACTGTCTAATTGACTTCTGAATGGCAAACGGACTTGCATTTCATCCAGGGACGGGGGAGGCTTTAATTTTCCATCAGGAATTAGTCTATTTAAAAAGGAGTTGACCCTTTTTCGTATGAAAAATAATCCACATTCTTTTTTGGAATAGTACATTGGACAATTTTTGCATAATATTTTTGTACGAGTATGCCTGGAGCACTCTTCCCCACTATCCACCTTTTTATTATACTTTTAATTAATTAAAAAGTGGTTGCACCTTTTTTGGGTTCTCTTACGTAAAAGAGTCAAATTTTTTTTGTCTGTTGTTTTGAGGGAAAAATGTGCAAAATTTTTATTTCGCACATGCGAAATTAGCGCTGCTGGGGTCGCATACCTTGTTAAAATATTTGCAAATATTTAAATTGACATTTTTCCGTCATGTTATGACTATGAACAATGTCAATTTTTGCTGGGTGGGTAGCCTCGTTCGCCTCAAGGCTCGAGGTGTCCTCTTTTTTTTTCTCGTTTGTCGTGTTTTGGATGTTTAAAATTCCGAAAGAAAAGAACTCTTTAAAGCTGCATTTGGAACAGAAACCGACGGTGGACCGATGAGGAGAAACTAATCAAAACAAATTCAATTAAACGACACACGACAAGCCATGGATCGTATGTGGGGCCCCAGTGAATAAACAGAGTATCCATTGGATACCACCACCTCCTTTGGCTTATCTGGCAGCACAATCCATTAAAATTGCACATCGTTTACACCAAAAATCAATTCGCCAAAGCATTTAGGCATTACAAATGCCAAGCCAGCCACTGGACCTAGTCCACTTCACTGCCAAAGCTCTGAGTCCGGAGTTCGGAGTCGAGGAGACCAGGTTTTTGTATTTTTTTGTTGTTCGTTTTTATTTTGGGATCTGGGATCCCGCTTCAAATTCAACGTTGATGCCCATAAATTTCGCATACGGCGAAACTCCTCCGTCGGCTGGACGTCCGTTTGTCTTTTTGTCTGGGGGGCTACCAAGCGATAAACGCAGTCCAGTTGGCATTGCTTTGAAATGTATCCGCCAGATACGAGTAGTACAAAAGCAGCATTTGTGGAGAGCCAGTCGCCAGCCTGGTCAGTTGTTTTGTGGCTCCTCTAGAGCGGAGTGTTTACGGGTTTGAGGTTGTTTTGTGTGGAGCATATGTGATGGTTTTCCAGAGGAATTGCCTTTTTAAAATAGGATCTTTAATTTCCCACAATATTTCTATTCTTTCTTATGATATTTTTTTAAACTTCAGTATCATTAACTTAAGAATAAGCTATAGTTTTTTAATAATATCTCAATAGACTGTTATAAGCTGTACCCTAAGATGTCCCATCTATAGAACGTCAATCGCTTCATGTCCTTTGGCTTCATGTCGGTATGTCAGTGTCACCTCACGCCCGACAAATTATGTCTATCGGAAACACAGAAAGCCGCAGAAAAAAAAAAAGAGGAGAAACCCAAATCCAAAATCGTGTATCCGCGGCAGCACAAATGCATGTGGATCGGTGATGCCGAGAGTGGCTCAGTGGTTCAGTTCGGGGGTTCAGTGGTGTCAGTTTGTCGTGCGTTTTATTAGTGGCAACTCAAACAGCAAATTGAGATTAGAAGGCCGCCGACGAGGCCATGAGTTATGGCCTGCATTAAAGCGCATCAAAGTGGCCAAATGGAAAAATGCGTAAAATACGGCGTATGGGCTCCGAAATAGTCCACCCATTAGGTGGCTCAAAATGGAAGTTTCAAGCTATGGGTACTCTCGAAAAGATGTGTGCTATTTTTATGCTCCCCTTAGTGCAAGACTTTATTAATTTAAGCGCCCATTTGTATCGCTTAGCAGTACTTAGGGTTCGGGTTGTGACACCCCTAAGGACTCTGCTTTCGAGCAATTTACATTCGATTAATGTCCTATCTACTTTGATCGCTGACAACCCACAGTGTTCAACATGTGATATCCTTGACAGTTATGAGTTGTCGGCCCTGTGGGTCCCCCACTCTCCCATGTCCTTTGTAAGGAAGCATGTTATATCAACAATAACAAATGTCAAATATGATTTGCATAACATTGAAACATTCCTCATGAGTTTTTTATGCTCAGTAACTTCCCTGTTGCTTCTGTCAGTTGGTCTCTGTGTGTTTTTTCACTTTTATCATAAATGATAGCAATCTGAAATGTGCTCTCCCCTCGCAACCCGCATAATTCACTTGATTTTCCTCATCTGACTTTCACTTACAATCCACACAATCCATTTGAGACCCTCGGAGAAATAAAGGAAGACAGCATTAGGCCTTATTACATTTGACATGTTGCTCCCTGGCAAAGTTTCTTTCATTTTGGTAGTCACCCCGCCACCCCTGGCTACAAATCAAAAGATAAATTGTTTTCGTTCATGATTTATATATAAAAATGTTTCGTTGACTTCGCACCACCACCCATCCCCCGTTTATACTCTAACTTTTTCCTTTCTTATCACCGCCGTTGAAAGCGAGCAACAAATATTAATATTGTTTGTATTTCATACGCTTTCTGCTTTTTATTTTGTTTTCAATTTAGTCAGAAAACCGTCCGGGTCTGGGTCCTGGTCGCATGTCAAATTTAATATAAATTATTGGCAGAAAATCGCCCAAATGTACTCACAGTTCTTGCTCCGTTTCCAGACGTGTTCAGACATAACCTTCAGCTGATTTTCATAGGCCTTGCGGGCCAGGACATCCTTGGCTTTCGGTGTCGGCTTATTGCAGTTTTCTGTTTCCGAAAAGTGATCCAAATACTCGTCCCGCTTGCAGTACATGCACACCCCGTAGATGAACTCCTCCTCGCAGATGGTGGCATTCGTGGACCGGGCCCAGACGGCATTCGTTTTGGCCAACTTGAACAGCTTGCCCACATAGATGTGGGCCGTGGGTATCGGAACGAAGGCATTCGGGGCGATTGTGGTTATCGGATTGTGCTCCAAATTCAGCACCTGAAGGTTCTTTAACTTGTCAAAGAGACCGCTGGCATAAGAAATAAAAAAGTAGTTTTATTAAAAACAACTTTTGGTAAAACAAAACCTTACTTCTGAATACGATCCAGGTTGTTGTAGGCCAAGTGTATTTCCAGCATCAAAGGTGTATTGTGGAACAACTGATCCGGCAGTCGGGCAATATTATTCCTCTCCAGTCTCAGAGTGAGAAGATTCTTCTGGGCCTTGAGGAATTCCCGGCTGATGTAGCTTATATTGCTCCTGATGCCCAAGTAGGCCAACTGTTCAGATTTCCAAAACAATTCCGTGGGCACATTGTCGCCGCAGTTGAAGATCTCGACGGATTGCAGTTCGGACATGTGCCAGAGCTCTTTGGGCCCAAAGGCAGACATTTCCACGCTACTGTTCTTGGCATCGCAGTCGATCATCAGGTGACGTAGCTTCGTTTGTTTGGCCAAGATTTGGCCGGAGACTTTGCCCAAGTTCTTGATGACAATGTTCAGGTGGGTGAGATTGCCCAGGGGATGCAGAATTGTGGGTGGAAGATCACTGCTACCCTTCAAAGAAAGATGCTTCAGGGCCGGCAGTCGCTGCAGGAAATTGGCTGGCAGTGTGGACTTGAAGCCAATAATGGAGACCTTCTTCAGGTTCTCATGATCACTGTAGTACTGCTGCAGGACCTCGCTCCGATCGGTTTTCTTCGGGTCGAAGTAGTTGAGGATCTCCAGTTCAGTGTAGTTGTAGATGCCCAACTTGCTAATCAGATACTTGACACTCTCGGCATTTGGAATGGCACAATTCTGAATGTTCAATGGACCAATATTGCCGGCATTAAGGGGCGGGATGTATCCATATCCCCGGGCATCAAAGATACTGCAACTTATCCCATACAACTGCTCGTTGTTGCTGTGAATCTGCAGGTTGTCGCACTTGATCTCCTGATCCTGGCACTCACACAGATTCGAGTCCTTGATCAAAGCCTCGCAACCGGCCTTCGTCACGTAGCTAGTAGTGCTCACTGTTGTGGCATTTTTCTGCCAGGAGGGAGCAATCACGGCCAACAGAAGAAGCACTGGCAACATCCTTAGGCTATATCCACCAGAAGACTGATCGCTGAAAGGCACAAGCGGAAGATTTTTAAATTAGTTTTTATGATCCAGCAGCAGCTGCTCTATCTCTTTCTGAATTTTCTTCAGGTAGCTCACGCATTTCCCTGGAAGTGCCAAGATTTTCCATCTTCTCTTTTTTTCGCATTTTTTCTGAAGCTGAAGATACCGCCCCCCATTTTACACCCAAAGGCCGACTGCCATTTTTACACAAATTTGATTACCCGGTGCCGGGCCAGGTAAACCAAACTCCCTGCCTCCTGGCCGTCTCTCGATTTCGCTTTACCTGCTCGTTTAATGGCCCATAATTTACTACGCAACTTGGCCGATTTGTGCATAATATTAAACCATTTTGAATTCGCCTTGCAACAAAAATCGAAAAATCGAAGAAAAGAAAAAATCATGCGAAATTGAACGCAAAAAGCTGCAAACTAAATGACTTAAATTGCCATTTGTGGTGCCTTCGGTGGGGTTTTTGTTGCAAGATGATCTGTATGTAAGAGCAGCGGCAAGAGTCTGTCCAAGTGCTTCTGATAACAGTTGAAGATGCGCGATTTTACATACGAATCCCCAGACAGAGATGAAGAAGCGAGTGGAGGCAGTCTCCAACTTAAATGGAATGAGTTACATTGGTTTGGGATAAAGGGAAAAAGGTTTAAGTCCTACTTTACTAAAATCATTAAAGTTTAATAGATTAATATTTTTCATTGGTATTTTATTAAATAAATCTTAGTCTTTAACTTATAACTAAACCCAAAAAATATAATTTTATTTATTTTCCAAGAACCACTATCCCGCCAACTGAAGTTCAATGCTATCCGAAGTCTTCCCACCTCATCTGCAACATTGTACCCCCAACCTGAATTTCTGAATATCCTGAATTGCAATTTTAGTCTGACTTTGCTGTTGATCTCGTATCTTTTCAAAAAAAAGAGAAGAAAAAAAACTGTAGACCGGCTGACCGAGGAGGCATGGCTTGATTTCGAACAAATTACAATTCATTCTGGTTTTCAGTTTCATTACAAATGCAAAAATGCAAAATGGCAAGACGGCCATTAACTCGCAGTCTCAGGATGGACTGGGATGGGATGTATGTCTGTCTGTCTGTCTGTTGATCGATGATCGCTGTGGCCGGCGATGATCAAGTTTTGTGTATCGTTTGGGGCGTACATGCGTAAGTGCCTTTGATCGCCCCCCGATCTGTAGGCCCCCCTCGTTTCCTGGCGGAGCAGTTGCATTCACAGATCGGGGCCAATGCATTTGAATTTGTCTGGCCGGCAGCCAAATCGATCGACAACCAATCAGCCCCAGTCCAGTTCGGTCAGCCATCATGCCAGTTTACCAGTCTGCTCATTTACACTCAAAGAAACCAAGGAGTACTTGTTGAAATTAAGCTTTTCTTTCCATATAGCAACATTTAAACTATCAATACTATCAGTGTGTTATCAGTCATTATTTCTGATAATAATTAAAAATTCAAAAATCGTAACAAAAAATTAGACAAATGAATCCTGAACCAAACAATGTTGATAATTTTAATAAGGATCAGGTCCAGAGGATTGGATATCTTTCAGAAGATATCCATATATCATTTCCTTCTTGTAGAAAGAGTTTTCGAACAACGCTCGATGTAATAGCAGAAGAGCTGCCGGAAGAAATTGAGGATGAAGAAAGAGAGTTCAAGGAAGAATTCTTATCTAAAATACCTCAAGAAATTAAAAAATTAATAATGCCAGATTTTTATGCCCAGATTATGTTGCTAAAAAATAGATTCGAAAAGAATCGAATCGAAATGATAAGACGCAGGCGGAATCAGTGGAATATGTTGAAGCAAGAGAAATATTTTTCAGGTGTCTTGGCGAAGGAAAAGCGAGGAAAGCTCGCCAGTCCGATGAAGCTGAGCATGATGGCCACATATACCATAATCCAAGAAATCATAAATGAAACAATAGATCGTCTGGAGGTACAGAAGAAACAAGACTTTGAGGATCAAATAAGGGATATGGCAGAAACACAGATTTCCTTTGAGAAGCTCTTGTCAGGAAATAAATTCAAAGAACCGCCTTTACTATTTGAATCAGAGATAGCTTTTCTGAAAAACTATCTGAAAAATCATGAATATTATATAGACACTCAGAAAGGGTATAAGGTAAAAATACGAGAAGCTCTCAAGAGGCATACTCCCAACCCACAGGCTGTAGAAATTCGAGCCAAAAGGAGAAGAATTGTATAAATTATTTTAATAAGAATAATAAATATTTTTCTGTGTGTAGTTTTGAGCTGCTGCTTCTGCTGCTGGCAGTGGCAAACATTTCATTTTTCACGATCCACGAGCAGTCTCTCGTATTCCCAAGAGCTAAATCAATAAATTACGTGACAGGCATGCAGAAAACCTGATGCCTCCAACTTGGCTGTGGCTTTAGCTCCAAGTCCACTTCTTGATCGCCGTTTGTGTTTTGCTTCGTTTTGATTGAATCAATCAAAAGCTTGTGCATTTATATGAAAAGTATTAAGGAGTTGCAAGGATCTGCATAGTGGATTTCAAATACTCTTTTCCAAAGAGAACTTTTAAGTAACAAGCCAGTTTTAAGAGGAAAGTATGATTATTAAAATAACTTTTCTTATTGAGCACTATGTTTATAGTAACTAAAAATTATCCTAGGGATCTATTGTATTATAATTTATCAAGAAACCACATATATCTTACTAAGGTTAGGGTAAAAACAAAATGTCGGTGAACATGCATTATACATATATATCGTTTGCAGATCTTCTGGCGCTGCCATAACATAAATTATTATTATGTCTTGCCCAATGGCCGGGACCAGAGATATTTTCTGAACTCCATTTATCCCCCCACCACGTGCCCCCCGAGGTGGATTCGCATTAAGTTTGATTGGTTTTCATTTGTTGCGAGCAGGAAATGCTCAATAAAGTTCTTAGCTCGCTTTAATTAACTTTGACAAATTGAAATTTGTGGAAAATGCTTGCCGAAAAATACAATATAATCGAATTAGAATCGTTAGGGAAGTCCTCGCTGTGACTCTTTCAATTAGTCATAAATAATTTACTTTCAAGTTGGTTGAAAACTTTTCCCCAGAAACGAGCTAAGCGATGCATAATCCATGAAAGGGCGCGCCCGGAAAGTTTAAGAAGCCGGAACAACTGTTGCCCCCCAAAATTCAAAAGCCAAAGAGTAGTCGTCGAAGCCCCAAAACATTTTCTACTATTGTACCTCGAAATCTTCATTGATTTGGATTTCTTGTACCAAGGAAAATCGCCTTAGGCCGAAACTTTTTCAACCGACTGGCCGCCCCTCCCCCCAACAGCCCGGCAAAAGTAGTTACCGTTTTCAGGACAGGACTGGCAAATAAATGGTCATAATCCTGGCCAGACAAAGGCTGGCACTACCGGCTGTTCCTACTGTTCCCGGGTTCTTGGCCCACCTTAACCCATAACTCATGTCTGGGCAGATTGGGGGGTGCATCTGCGTTTTGCATTTGATTTATTCCACATGCAAATTGCGGTATACATATAAAAATTAGGTTGTTGGAAGCGTTTTATTCCCAGAAACGTTTTTTGCCTCTCGCATTGACTAAATAATAATAATTCGCCTTGGATTCAAATGCGCACGTTTCCCAAAGAATACAGCCGAGAGGACTACCGAAAAAACCATAGCATAGCTCAAGGCGCCCCAATTCATAAGCTACTTTCTGAGGGGTTGAACTCACCCCTTGCCCGGGCCAGAGCCCCGGGGCGCAACCCGCTCTCGCAAATAAATGCATGAAATTGAATACCAGACCCATCAGGCTAACAATTTTTTGACATGATTCTTCAGTGGGAGGTGGGAGTAGCAAGTAGCATGTCCCGGCAACTGAGAAACTCAAAACGTCTCCATCATCTCTATTTGGAATTGTAGTTATTTGATGGGTCGTTCGGTCGGTCGGTCGGTGTCTTGTTTATTTATGTGTTTGCGCCTATTTATTTATTTTAATTAAAACGGGCACGTGTTGCTGTTTTCTTGTTTTCTTTTTGCCAAGGCAACATTGCGCCCGAAGAAAATGATAATGTTGTTTTGAAAAACTGTGGGAGGTGGGAGGACGGGCCTGCGAGGTGTGGTGTAAGTTCTATTTAAACAATAGGAAGGGGTGGGAAAATGGGTTGCGGCAAGTGTAATGAAAACCCTGAAATGTTTTAGACTATTATGCAAAAACTATAATATTAAAAGTAACGCCAGATTTCTATTGTACTATAAATCGAGCCGGTAATTGCGAAATGAAATCAAATGACAGCCAACAGACATCAAACGAGTGACAAAACAAACAGAATCATTAACCCAGTGTATCGTAACTTCGGTGGGGGATAATGTCACTGTGTTAAGTCGAAAAGAAATGGCCAGCTAATAGCAATAAAGTAGACCCATAGAGCAACAATCGGAGCAACTAATTAAATGCCACAACCCCCACAGAAGAGAACAACCGACAGACAAAGTCAAAGTCAAAGTTTCTTGACTCGTTTTCATTACGAGTTAATTTGAATGTAAATGAACAGGGCAGAGTGGAGAGAGTCCTGGCTGGTGGGGATGGGTAAAATGTTTTGGCTAATGTTTCAATTAAGAAGACAGTGGAGAATTTAATTTTCTTTCATTTGGCGCTGCGTTCCAAATGGGAATCGCCTGCCACCCAGGCTGGTAGTAGTAGTGCCCGAGTGTTTTCTGGCTCTTTTTTTTTTGTTGTTTGTTGGAGAGCCAGTAGACAATTTTGTCTGGTTTGTTGTTGTCCCGGGTGATGTTCACAAGGAATTTCAATGTTCCACTCATAATTTCATATAATTTCCATTAATTGTATGAAATTAATGCCGCTGGCTTTGAGACAGACTCTTCTGCACAGTTAAAAAAAAATGTGATTATTAAGAAACATTAAAATTATTAAGCTTACTGAATATTAGTTCTTTAAGTTTTTAAATATATTTTTCCTACTCCAATAATATATTAAAAGGTCTACAAAATTGTTTACTGTGTTCAGCTTCGAGTTCTTCTGCTTGTTGGCCACTCCAGTAGCCATTTTCATGATTTTCTACGCACTTTGGCAATGGCTGTCTTGGAAACTGTCTATGCTAACTTCCCAGTTTTGATGACTAGTCGGCTACCTGGGAGCTACTGGCAACGGCTACCTTTCATTTGGCTGTAACCAACCGCATAACCACGATCAACGATCTGGGGCCCCGTCGATCGATCCGCCTTTTGTTTTGCATAGATCACTCAAGGGCAATTCGGCCATACATATTTTGTTCTGGTCGTGTTCGTTGGGCCAGGCTCTCTGCCAAATCCCAACTCCATCTTCATCTCCATCTCCGTCTCCATCAGCATCATCATCCTCCAATTCTTTGTCTGGGCCATGGCGAATTCCCAGTTTGAGCCATTGGTGCAGCATGCCCGGTTACGCCCCATTTTGACTGGGCAATTGTCATGGACGTGCCAGGCGAAATCAGACTGATGTGAACATATTTTTTTCGAGGTTGTTGTATGTATTTATTCCAGCTAATAAATGGGTTAGTAAAGGAACAAACTCAGTGAGTATATACTGTAGAAAGTGGACTATGTGGCTATAAAATGGTACTATTCTCCCTATGTATAAAAATTTAATCCATAACTCCTAGTTCTATTACCTTTATAAATCGTAATGCCTTTACTGTCTCAGTGGCAAGTGCAGCAGTGCAACCTCCTTTCAGACATTTCCTTTCCGCACACTCAGCACAAATTGCAATCAAAGTTGCCCCTTTCCCATTTCCCAGTTCCAGCCACCGACTTTTTAGCACTTCAAATTGGCAAACAAACAAACTCACGTTCAAATGAAATGTGAGCATAAACAGAAAATTTTTCACACACAGGGATGGTGTGTGAGTTCGTCCTTTGGGCGTCTCCTGCAAATGGTAAACAAACTTGAAAAGCAAACCGTAAAGCAGAAGCGGAAACATTGCGCATACGTCGCGTTGTACGCTGCACGTGATAGCTGTAGATGAGAAAGGAGAAGACGAAGACAGCGAAGAAGGAGACGACGAATGGGAGCAATGAGCAGAGAAATGGGTATTACTAGGACCAAGGAGTCGGGGGACATCACTTGACACGCAAATATGCATAAACAAGGCATGAATATTCATGCACACAGCAGACACTTCTATCCATCTCTCCATCTCTGTTCCACTCGAGTCCTTGCGTCCTGCATCCATCTGCCTCACTCGTTCTAGAGCAACATCTTGAAAAGGACTCGCGTCCGCGTCCTCGTCCTCGTCCTGGTGGCCGTATCTCGTTTAGAGATGAAATGCAATGCGCATTGAAAAATTTTCCCGCAAAAAGTGTTTACCCAAGACGAGGTGGTTGAACCAAAAAGGATATGTGACTTGTAGTACAGTGAAGGCTCGAGAAAAGGATAAAAAGGATGTCAATTCAAAAGATAGATTAAACTTGTATTGATTGACTAAGCCTTGCCACAGTCTAGTCTAGTCTAGTCCTTTATAGTTGAAAACATTATAAATTTGTCTTTGAATCCTACATGATTTTGGAGCATCCTGTTGCCTAATTGAGTAGCTCTATCGAATGGCCACTGTCTCCCCACATAATATGCAATTTTCACAGCATTCGAGTGAATGAGTGAATGAATGAATGAATGTGTAGGCCTTTTGTTTGTTTAGCCATCAACACGAACAGACAGAATGCAAGCAGGTCATTCACTTGGGTCTGCATTTCTCCAACCAGCCCCAATCCCTCTACCAGGATGTAGATTCCTTCAAGGATATTTTACAAAATTTCAACTGCTTAGGCAACAATCATAAATCCTTGTCAATCACACGCGGTTGTCATCACCATCAGCAGAGCCAGCAGCATCATCAGTCCTCCAGATAGGCCCGCGATGCCCCATAGTTGCGACTTATCCTGCGAAATTTTGTGACTTTTGACTTGGCTAAGCGGAACTGATTACACCGCCGTCTGCTGCGACGTCATCGATTTGGCTGCGTGACAAAAATGCTTTTGGCTTTTTTTTTCCGCCTTCTATTCGACTGTTTTATGTCATTTATATGATGTTTCGACTTTGACAGCTGCGAGGTGGATCGATTCAGAGGAGGAATGGGGGTGACTAGCGAGTTATGCCACACTCGAACTGCTAATTTCTTTGGAAGCTCTCCAGTGACAACAATCAATCATTTTTCATATTCTCAATAAACATACATTTTAGGGGAAGTGCTGAAAGTCCTTGGCAGACTAACAATTGTGTGAAGGTAATATAAAAGTTATGGGATACTAGATCAAGGGGATTTTTGGTTAGACTTAAAGGGACTTTATTAAAAGTTTAAAGATATTATTTTTTTATTAAAAATGATTACTTTTTTCTTCTTCAAAATACTACACTTTCCTTAAGTAACTTTAAAAAAATAACCGAAACAAATGGCCAGACAAAACGACTCGAGATGTCTGGCCAAAAACTCATCATTAAGTGTATAATTTTTTCCCTATAAAGTTGACCAAAACTCTCCTCAAAAATTTGCATATTAAACCCAAAAAATAAGACAAAAAAAGAGAAATCTCTGGCAAATCGCCAAACTAAAACTAATCCCCCAAATCTGCGACGATTGCCAAAGCAAATCAAAGTCCTGAAACCATAAAAACAGCAACGAGCCGATTATGGCCTGGGGCAACAATTTAAGATTTACGCCACTTAGAAGACATTTAAGCGTGCAACAAATACAACAAAAACAACAACAAAATCAACAAAGCCGGCTAAAACCTAAAAAAATAAAAAAAAAGTGAAGTCTACATGCAAAGGCCAAAGTCAAAGGCCGCCGAGAAGATTTTTGTTGTTGTGTCTTAACTTTTTGTTGCTGTGCGTGTGCAGCTTCCTTTGGCAGCTTCTTTCCCAGAGACTCGTCTTCGGGACTCTCTTTCTTCGCCGCTCCGGCTCCGTTCTCCTGCCAAAAATCAAAAAGGGACTCTTCCTCAACGGCCGACAGTTTACAAGCTTTTCTCGTGTTTCGACAACATTAATTTGTTGTTGTCTGCCGGCCAATAGCAACATGTTGGGAATTCGTTTGCGGCCAGCAACATGTTGCAGTGGGTCGGTAGGAAAGGTGATCCCCAAACCGCAAACCTCTTGAGGCCGAGACCAGTAGCTGCGGCAGACAATAACAAAAATTATTTAATTTGAGTATTTTGTTCTCGACTTGCCACAACTTATTTTTACATTTTTTTTGGCTGAAGAGAAGAAACCCGAAAACCGCAAAGTTTTACGAGCTCCTTGTCGGCCTTAACAATGTCTCATTGTCAGGTCTAAATCATTTTTAACGATCAATAAATGAGCACAGTAGAAGCGAACTATCGGAAGGTGAGAACAATTTTTGAATATTTATTCTCAGGCACTAAGTTTCAAAATATTATAGCATGAAAAATAAAAGGGTTCTGTCATAATCAAACAAATAATAAGCTTAGGCTTTAATAATATAACAACTTCACGCTCACATCCCTGACTATAACTCACGAAAATACTCATAATTCTGTTTCTTTGGAACTCAATCCCCGAAGCTGGCTTTGTGTGAGGGCCTCTCCTTGACTTAACTTGGAAGTCGGGAAAGGTGTAAAGCTAATTGAAAGCCCCGCTCTGGGCGGGCCACTTCAAAGAGTCAGTCAGCCAAGGGAGACTTTGTTGCGGAAGCGAAATCACACCCGACCGAAACTATTATAGCCCGAAAGAGTAGGTATGTGTCCCAGACAGACACATATCTCGCATTATTTTATTGGCAGGCGTTATTGAGTGGGCGGGAGTGGGTGGATAGGTGGCAGATTGGGGACAGACGATAAGCTTACGGATTGCACACATGTTCCATATTTAGCCAAAGGCAAACAGCGACTAGTCGACAAATCTAGGTACAACATTGTAAACATTTCTATCAATTTGTGCCCTTTATCAGTCTCCAACCTTTGTCTCTATTTACCAAATGCTTCAAACGGACAGCTGTACTGAAATACGAAGCACAAACATAAAAGTCAAAAAATCCTATGATTAAATTGCAATTTGCCTCAAAACAGATGTCCGGGTCTCTTATTGTCGGCGGATATTTATTTCCCATCATTTCCGCTCATTTTAATTTCCCCTCGTACTCCCGGGGATGGCAAACTTATTTGCTAATCAAAATTCAAAAGATAAACACACAAATCAAAATCATAAGCCCCAAATGAAACTGAAACTTCGACGAAGGAAAACAAACCGGAAAAAATTACACAAATGGGAGTAAAAATGCTGAAAATCAAAAAAATGCGTAGAAAATTCTTGAGATTTCTAGGGTAATTTGTTCGGGTGGTTGAAGCTGCTGAATTATTAAAGCAACACGTGCGGGGAAATACCGCGAAATCTTATTAAAAAAAAAAATTAAACGACTTACAGTTGACTTTGAGCCTTCGAAAAAAAATACTCATTCCAGAGCAATGGGGGATTTGCATTCGTACAACTGATTGCACTTACAAATCGTAAAAAAAAATGAACATCGGGGCTGTGACAGAGAACATCCATTAGGCCCACTGTGCACAGTGGGTAGCAGACAGCCAGGGTTTGGGGGTTGTACAAAGGGAAATTATAATAAGCACAGCTTTTCTTCGAACAAATAACAAGAAAAAAAAGAAGGAATTCATAAATAAAAGACGCCGCAAAGTAGGCAATGCAAATCGCTGTCCGTTCCGTGTTTTTCTTTCTTGCGTTTCAGAACAGAATTTTTCCATATTTCGCCGGCTTTTATCGCACTAATAAAAAGGATTTTCCCCGAATGCGAACCAAAGTCTCGTCTCGCATTTCTTTGTATCATTTTACTGCCAACGACAGGGGGTCCGAGGCGACGGACAGTCTGAGTTCCGAGTTCTGGGGCCTTGGCTTTATTTTATTTACTAGCCTTGTCATATTGCAACTCTCGTCTGGCTTTCTTTTTTGTTTGTTTTTCCTTCATTTTTTTTTCTTTAGCTTTTCCAGCCATTTCCCTCGGGGAGGTCGTTGTTGTGCATTGTGCGACTATGTTACCTTATAAATGGATTATGGCAATTAGAGGGCATGTTAGAGGGGGTGATTGGGTTGACTTAAATAGGCATGCTTAAATAGTCCATGTTCTTGGCGAGGTTTTCCGAATCCATTAGACTGGCTTAGGATATGATTTGCCTAAAGATGAAATGATGATATGTTGAAATGGCCTCAATAAGGGGTTCTAAAAAAAGTTAGAGCCGGATGGGTGGATTGTCAATGAAGCGAAACATATTAGGCCCCAACAATTTGTATCCAACACAGACAATTCCTATCATTATTTACACTCTTTATAATGATTTGCTCCGACAACTGCTACAACTATTCCTTTTGCCAGTCATTCAACCACCAGCCGATTGAAAACCAATTAAATGCGAAACAATCATCATTAGGCAGTGCCACAAAATGATAATTCAAATGTTTTCAGCTGAGTGGCCAGAGCGAATCGAAACGGAGAACATAAAAAAGTGTATAACTAAGTATGTTTACCGTGAAATTGAACAAATAATATGGCCAAGAAAGTAGGCGCCTGAAAAAATCTAAAAGAGATTGGAAAAAGTTGAAAACCATAAAATAATTAATGATCTGATATATCAATCGGTTAGCGGATCAAAGAGGTCGAACGGAGGAATGAAAGACGAAAACATTCTGTGTCATGTAAAAATGTATACAAACTACAATCTGAAGAGGGAAAATATTTCGAATTCGAACCAAAACCGAACCGTTCAAATTCTTTGGAGCGCACAACATGCCAAACCAAAAACTAAAATTTGTTGTAGAAAATGGGTATTGGTATGGGGATGGCTATGGGGACGGTTGCCATCAAAGACATTTAAGTATTTTGCGGTTTTTTGTGCATGAGATGCCTTTTGTCCTGTGGCAGGACATGTGCAGCAAAGTGTCGCATATGTGGCTCGACTTTTTTACATGGATATCCACCCGGCCGGGATTTATCCGGCAAAGCCCAACGCAGCACACATCCTTCGTACCGTTTTGGGTCGCTTATTGCCTGGCATTTATGAAATTCTGTACGGAATTTCGGGACGGGCAACTTGAAAAGCCTGAGAAGCACAACCCCCACATCCAACATCCCGAGCAAAAGATGAGCAGACAACTAATACCGAAACGACAAGATGAGGTTAACAAACTTCGTTTGGCTACAAACCAAGCTCCGTGTGTGTGGCTGTGCACTCACTTTTTTTCTAGTTTTAATTTATATGTAAATTAGCCAACTCTGACTGGGAAGAAGGCCCTAAGAAGCACATCTCCATCTGCCGAATGAAACTATTAGCACAAAGCTGTAAATAATGACAGTCTGAGTGCAATTTGATGACAGTTGCTCTTGCAACTGTACGAAATGAGGTGCTCATCCCAGCGAAAGATCGATTAAAATCACGCCAACAACTTGATGGCGATGATCAGCCCCCATTTAGATTTCAGGCATAACAAATCAGGCATAAAATTCAGCAATTTATGGACAAGTTCAACTTTGATCAGACATCATAAATTAAACAAATTTTAATCAAACATAAGTAGCACGACCGACAAAAAAATAATAATACTTCAAGACTGCTCCAATGATCGACTGGTATTTTTCCCCAATTTTCTCACAGTTTATTTCTGATCCACAAATCACTCGAGGCAATATTTGAATTGGTGGAGAAGAAGCCATCTCGCTGGGTTTATTTAAACATTAATTATGTGTTCAACATGGGAATGAAGTAGCACAAATATCAGGCGTGAAAGTCTGAAACAAAATTTATGAAAGCTGCCACATCGCTGAACGGCAGTTGGTAATCATCGATAGCCTCGTCATATAAACGTAATCGCGATCGCAATTGCAATTACAATCATCCAGTGACAATCGTCATAATTTATGGCTCCTTATGGTCTGCTTTTGGTTAACACAAATAGCCAAAGAACATAACAACTAAATTGATAAAAACCACAAAAAAGCGACAGACGACAATCAACTGAACAGGAGCAGATTGTGAAGGGTTAAAGAATAAGTAGGATTGGGGATACCCTTTAGAATAAAATATAAAAAAGAAATATATCAAATTTAATGCCTAAATAAAAAGAAAAGAGTTATACTATAGTTTTAAAAATTTATTTCAGCCGTAAAAGAACTCCCTTATACCCACAATTTCTTCCCAATTAGAGTATTTCCAAGCCAATTGAAACAAAGCCAGTGGCAATTGGGGAACCAGAATTGATACCTGGGAGCTGGCAGACTGACTGACAGCAATCGAAAGCTATGCAATAATAATAACAACCGATCAGAGACAGCAACTGGGGAACAGCCAACAGCTGCCAACATTCACACGTCATTTAATTTCGATTAGTCGCCACCGCCGAGAAGACAAACAAATAAAACGACAAATGCAGTTTCGAATGTGGTCTGGAGAGGCAAATGTTTCGTGGTCAATACTTTGACATTCGTAATTGTCGCCTTGCCAAAAACAAAAAAAAAAAGGAAGCCTCAAAAACCAGGAAAAATGTACAAAATGCCTAATTGGCACTTGGATGGATGTGCCGGCGAAAATAATTGAACAGAGTAGATCGAATGCTCTCCACCTTAATTATTAAATTTGTGAGGCTTCCTTTAGGAGTTTTTTTTCTTAAGAAAGTTGCAGCTGAATATCTTCATTATGAACTTTTCAGTCACCTTTCGATTGCATTCGATTGATATATATTTTTTGATTGATGATGTCATTGTCTTCGGTAGGAGCTCAAAAGCTGAAAGGTGCTGGGAAATCTTCTAATGAATTCCGGATGGTATCCGCTTCTGGTTTTGCTCTTGGCCAGGCCACTGATTAACCCATGAGAAATGGCCTCAGGTGGGTCTATTAGTGTCAAGCTTGGATTGGTTTTATTCGAAGAGATGTGGGAATTAAAAATGTGATTGGAAATAGTTTTACCAAAGAGAGTGAGAGGCTTAGAACCAAACGATTTTATTTATAATTTTATATTTTTGTAAGCTACCAGTTCCCATTAAAATTTGTTTACTCAACCCCCTCCAAAATGCAGACTAAATTAGGCCAATGCCGAAAATTCATTTGTGGAAAGCCCCCACACAGCCCAACAAAGGCTAAATACGGAAAATGTTTTCCCAAAGCGCCTAACACCAGTTGGATTTCGAACCTCTGACTCCTGGCTGCCAGCCACAGAGTGTGAATGAAATAAGTTGGCCCAGCCACCACGGCAGCAGCAATTTTTCGCTTTGAAAATGATTATTAGGTCAGTTGCTGCTGACAGGGCCAGAGGAGCGGGTGGATAATGGGGGTGCTGGGGCTGGGGCGGGGCAGGAGGCAGCAGCTGGACAGAAACGCCGCCGAAGGCAACCGGCCAGGACAAAGACCCCTCGCAAGGCGAGGGCGGCAAAGGGTTAAGCCGGCCAGCTCTCGCACCTCATACGAAAATAGCAGAGATTCCTTTTGAAGTTTACGCACAAGTATGCCTTGGAAATAACCCCATGGAACTTCTGAAAACAGGAACCAGGATGCAGGATAATAATTAACGCAATAATCATCGATAAATGGGAAAAGGATGAGAGTCAGAGAAGAAGAAAGAGAAAAGTGATACTAAGGGGACTCTCAAGGGTTGTCACAACAATATATAAGTTACAAAATAATTAATAATAAAATTTAAATTATACTTTATGGAAAAAAATAAAACTTAGATACACTTTTTTTATACAATATTTTCCCTATACTTTTCCTTCTATTTCAATGAAGCTGGCAACTCTGGAAAAAGCTGGGGCTGGCCAATACTTAAAATCATTAACGTGCTTAACCCATTGCTGCTCAGGCATGCGCTAGGCACCCCCTTCCTGAGCCCCCCCTGGGCTGCGTGTGTTCATTCTGTAATTTGCGTAGGTGATGCCATGGAATTTGATTTTCACACGTGTTGCTTGCTTGCTACCGCTACACCTGCTTACCTCCCATTACCGCCCCATGCCGACTCCTCCTCCTCCTCCTCCTCCCACCCCCTCTGACCACTTGTCCTTGTTGCTCATGTTAATGTTAATATTAATGGAAATGCTGGGTGTGTGCAATTATCTTCCATTTCATTGATTCCACACACGCGCCACATAAAAATAGAAAGCGCCGCGAGAGAAAACAGAATCATAGGCCTATCTAAGGGCTTTAACCCATTAGGAATATCATTAGAATGGGTTAGGAGTGGAAGAGGTAGGAATTGTTACTTAGTTTCACTATAAAAATTCATATGCAAGTCCAGTTGAATTACCACCAATTTACCTTCGCCGGCTAACCTCCACCTCGAATTCAATAATTTCTTATGGATTTTAGTTGGCTGGCAAGTTCAAAGCTCACGACTATGGAGGGAAACAAAAAAGAGGAGGCAAGTACAGTACAAGAAGATGAAATAGTAATAACAATAATCATAAATACGGAGAGACGATGACAACCCTAAAACATTCAAGCGAGTAGCTCATGACAGGAAAAATTGCCCAAGCCCAAGATGGAATCACATGGAATCACAGATAAATTGTACAACTTATAGGCTCCAAGGGGGGAACAAACTGGAAAACTACAACAAAAAAATCAGGAAAAAAATACTAAAGGGGGAACGTGAGCTTGTGGAGGCTGAAATGTTGCGCGTGCGCAGAAATTGAAATGAAAATTGCTAGGCAGAGGAAGTTCGCAAATCGCGCACCTCTTGGTGTTTCTCTTTTTTTTTTTCATAAATTTTTTTGGTGGGAAGAATAATCCCTTCTTCCAGATAAGTCATGGGAAGATTTGGCCAGAGATTCCCTCCATTTAATTGCTCAATTGTGTTGACAACTGCACCCCACACAAAATGTAAAATATTTATATAAAAAATTAAAACAAAAGCAATGCCCACATAACAGTGTAACAAAATGCAGGGGAGAGATTATTTCTATGCGAAATGCTAAATTCGCATTAAAAGACACGCAATTGTTTATTTTTTTTTGTTCCTTTAAGGTAAGTGCAATGTCTTGGCCTTATTTTAATGGCCAGATAAGCATCGACTATTTTGAGCTCTCACTCTTTCACTCTGTGAGGTTTTGGCCATTTTGTCCGAACGATATGTTTGCGTGTGGCGGGCAATTTATCAAAACATTTGATTTAGTTGTAAGAAAGCATTTTCAACTCAATTTCGTTTTGGGTTTTGGGACCCCCTCCCTACTCGCATATCCCACGACGACGTCCAGTGCAACGAGTATGGAAGGGAAAATGGCAGCTAACATGGTTGCTCCTGGAATTGCAAATGGGCAGTGCAGTAGCAGCACCTTGAGGGTCCTTTCTTGCGACTCCGGCGACCGTCGGCGATTCGAAAGAGTCCTGCGATTCAGGTGTGGTATGGCCAGTCGACTAACGGTAATTGGTTTTACAATTTATGGACTTTTCGGGTGCAAGTTAATGTGGTTTTCGTAGCCAGCTTTCGATAACAAAAAAAAAAAAGAAGTAAAAATAAATTACGTATATATTTGGAATTTAGTAAGCATACTATTTGGGGCCTCAGATTTATGAATCTTGATTTAATTCTAGATCTCAAGAAGTTTTCAATAAAAATTGAATAAATTATAATATATTCGTATCAAATAGTTCTCATACCATCAGAGACCGGCAATCAAATGTAATTAAACAACTCGGCTGAAACATCAAAACGACCAAAACGAACCTGTTGTTGTAGCATTTTGTAATTAAAACGTCTGATACAAAACCAGATGCAAATTAACCAACAAAAAACTTGTAGCATTTTGCTATAATTTTTGCGGCTGATAATTTTATGCACGGCCCGGCCAATGGGCTAAAAAGAGACGGGAACAGAGGGGCCAACCTCGCCGGAGTTGTACAGGAAAACTGGTGGGGTTAGGGGGTACCGAGGTGGGGCTAATTATCTTTACAGAAACAATGTAAGCCCCAAGAAACTGGCAGTATTATTCTTTATATTACTTAATGGTATAGGTTATTTTTATGTTCTTATTATGGTGAGAAAAAGTTAAATAAGGAAGTGATTGTAATTTAAAAAAAGGTATAATTTATTAACTAATTCATATACTATTTATAAAGAATTAAATAAAAAGGATCTTAAACGCCGTCGGAGCTTGAAAAAGAAATATTTTTAAAGTCAAGAAGCTCGTAACTTAAAGAATTGCTCACATATGGCCTGTTAACTTGGCTTCCAGAATGTCTCTAATCAAATTGTTAAGAATTTTCGAAATTTAAAAAAAAAAGATTCCTCGTGTTGATTTGTTTATTTTTTATCGTATTTTTTTACGCTTGATTATAATTTGTTTTATTTGTTTTGAAGCACGTTTCGAGGATTTCTACTGCACAAATACAAATGCAGGGACACAATAACAATTCCGCAGGAGACGAGAGAGCACTGAGGCAGCGCCGTCGACGTCGACGTAGACGCCGACAGAGCATCGCAGTTGTATTTGTTGCACGTTTCAGACTATTGGTCTGTCCTGCTCTCACCGTCCCTCTCTCTCTCTGTTTCATTTCAATTGTTTCCAATTCAATTCAGATTGCGATTTCATTTCCATCGTCGAGGGGCTCCGCCCCCAAAAGCGTTTCCCTGCGCAGTGTTCCGTTTCCATCTCGTTCCGCTATGTACGTGGGGCTTGCTTTTGAATTGTCTTTGCTTTTGCCTTTTTTTTCCTTTGCTTTTGGCTTTGATTTCGACTGTGTTTTTGGCTTTATTATTTACTCAAGTGCCTTTGTTGGTGTGCTTGTGCATTTGTTTATGCGTCTCGTTTTGCAATTTAAAGGCATTTCCTTTGTGGAGGTCCTGTCTCCGAACATTTCGGCACTGCGCACTCTCGCTCCCTATCATCCCTCTAGCCTTTCTTCATCCCTCAATCACTGAATATTGTTATATTGAATAAATATTTTACTTACAAGGTAAAAACAATATTTTGGTTTTAGTCTCTGCTTAATTTTTAGACTTCCCCACCGGCTGGGGCGGCCAAAGCAGGGAAGGGTGCGACGGGGTGCGTTGGCGGTGTAGGGTTACGAGTTCGTCGGATCCTTTGGCCTCTACTAATTTAAAATTTATGTTTTTCAAATTTGGTTGGACAATTTAATTTTGGCGCTTGTAGTTTTCCTCGACGTTGTGCCAACTTTACGATGATGATGGAACGATGATGGCAATGGTGGGGTTAAGGTTTCTGCCCAACAGTGACACCCGGAGGTGGGTTAAGGAGGTCACTCTGGGTGTATTTATAGAACAGTCTTGTGGAACTTTTGCGGAATCTAAATTTCTTCATAAAGAATTTATACAAAAGAGGTCTAGAGCTTTGAAGGTGGACATTGGTTGTTTCCATTTTTTAAGTTTTTTTTTTAAATATAAGAAAGTTTAATTTGTTACCTAAATTTATCTTTATATTATTGAGTTTTTTTATAATTAAATTAACTCTAAACCTATTATAGTTTTCATCTCATAATCAAATTAAAATCTGCTTCAGTTTTTCAAAATTAATTTTCCAGGCAAGCAATTTTCCTTCATTATCTTCTGGTGTTTGAAAATTGAAAGATTAATTGCGAACGAAATGCAAAAATAATTTCCCAGCACAGCCAAGCCATTTTCATTGTATTTTCCACCATTTTCTTGCCTTTCTTCCTTTAAATCTCTTTATTCAAAGAAGAGGACTTTATATATTTCGATTTATGTATGTGTGTGGGTATGTACTTGGGTAGAAGTCGTGCCTGGCATTCGGCTTCGTCCTGCTGGGCTTCTCTTTTCTTTTTATATCCGCCATTTTATTGCTTTTTCCACAGCCCACAACCCACACCCCATTCTTCCCTTTGGTGCTCCCGGAAAAGCTCGCAAAACTCTCGACATTTCATTTGCAATTTTCCTTTCTTGCTTGCATTTTATGACTTTTTCTTTAGCACTTCATGGGGGCGGTTGGGTTGACTGCCACACCTACACAGACAAAAGGAAATTCCTGCTCTTCTTTCTTCCTGCATTTTCGCCCGCCCGTCGCCCCGCTATTCTCCAAAAAAAATTGGCAACATCTGCGTAATGCAATTTTCCCTTTTGGCTGGCAAGCGAAAATTTCCGCCTGCCTCCGTTCGTTTCTTTTGTAGTTTCTTGCTCCTGCTTTATCATTCCTCCCTTTTTCAGATTGTCGTTTTAATTCCTTGTGCCATGGCATTGCATTTTCCCATCCCCCCCACCTACCCGCCTATCCCCATCGCCAGCCCAAGATGTCCTGCAGGATTTATGTGGTCGCTAGTATCTATGCGGTGTGGCATGATAGACCGAAGCCACGCCCCTAATTGGGAGTTGGGAAATCCGCAGAGAAATAAAAAAGAAAGAGGACCTTCGTTGCGTTGTCTGCCTTTCTTGGCGTTTTTCCCCGAACTCCCTCCCAGTCGACTCCCCAAAGTATGCTACAAAAATTGTACAAAGTTACCATTTTTAATCGCGACGAAGGATTTTCGAATATTATGCTTTTTTTCAAGCCGGATATGGCTGCGGATGAGCGTAATTTAGATATGAACCGAAAGCTCTCTGAATCCTAAGCATATTTTCCTATTTTTTATTACCCCACTTCGATAATACTTTGTCCTCGCACTCGTGTGCGCGAAAATGGAGGGAAGGTCCTTGCTGGCCTGGGAAAAGTTCCTTCAGCCTATGGTTTATGGACTTCCTCCGCCTCGTGCGGCTAACTTGCGCTGCTCCCGATGCCGCCACATCATTGTTGCCAGTGACAATAATTCAGGCAGGCCGGGACAAAAGCCAACAGCACCTGCAAATTTATGACCAGTCCGTGCTCCTTAACCCAGTCCCCATCCAGGACCCAGTACTTGACCCTTAACAATAGAAACACTTTTAGAAAGATGTATCTTTGAGGATAAATGATATATTAAACATCTCCATAAAATGAAGGTTTTTATGAAATCTTTTTAGGGGAAATCTTTCATAAATGATTTTATAAAATACACATACTATTTCTTTATATAGATTAAATTTCTCTCTCTGCATATTTAGGCCAACTTCTACATTTTTGAATACTATTTTATATATTCTTCCTTTGGTTGTGACATTTTATCGCATTTGGTTAGATCGTAAATACCTGAGTGGCTGAGCAAATCCTTGGCCGAAAAAGTTATGCAAAGTTTTCAACTTTCTTTTCCCTATCGGCGTCCTTTGGTTTTTTATAGTTTCCTGCATTTGGCAATGTCCTGGCCCCACCCCCTTTTCACATCCCAACTAACTTTATTATCATATTTGTTTAATATATTAGACATTTTTTTCCACATATTTTCTTTTCCCATATTTTTTTCTATCGTTTTTTTTTGTGGTTTATTTTGCAACCCCTGATTTTTCTTCTCTTGTTATATTTTTTTATGCTCCGACTTGTGGCAACTTTGCTCAGCAGTTTTTGACATTTTCCATGATGGATTGCATTTTATGCTAATTGAGTTTAAACACAGTTACACACACACATACACATTTTTTTTTAACTTTTGTCTTATTTGTATTATGGGCGAGGCTATGCCCGAGAAGGGTAAGTATTTTTTCTATATTCCTGACTGCGATTGACAGACAGCTTGTGGTTTGACTTTGGCCTGGAAGGAGGTGGCCTCGCTTCCTTTAAGTTTAAGTGATTAGCTGATGGGAGCTGCCAAGTAGCTAACTAAATTGATAGTGACATAATTAGTTAAAGAATTCCTTATCGCATAGAAAATATTATTTCAGCTTCTTGTATAAAAAATAAATATAAACCAACCCCTTTCTATATTTTTTTAAATCTTCCATCACTCATCACGTGCCAACCGTTTCAAATTTGTTTTTCCATATGCATTCATTAAGCAAATTAGCCGAAAAGGACACAAACGGATTTTAGACTAGCGCCGCAGGACAATCGCAATCGGAGAAACCTCAAATAAATTTTGGAGAAATATTCCCTCTGATTATGATGTATGATGATGGATTGTCAACTTAATTACAATGGCAAACAATGGCGCGTTGCATAAAGTACATTTGCCATTGTCCGAATGAGAGGCGGCAGGAGTATGCAAAAAGGACTCGCAACGTGTCACACATGGCCAGGGATATCAGAGGAAAAAATCAGGGAAAATCAGCAAAGAGGGCGTGCATTCAGAGGACTAAGCTGTCTAATCTTTGGGTGCAATTGTTTATAGAGTATGATGGGGGGAGAAAGAAAAAAGGGACCGGAAACCGAAACCAAAACCACATCATAATTACACTATCACATTCCAAACTCACACATCACAAACGCACACACACACACTGGAGTATGAAACTTAACAGCTCACATATCCTGCATCCTTTTTCGCGCAGCTTTGTAAATTAGAATGTTTTTGCTTTTTTACACAACTAAAGTCAACACTCCCCTAAAGTGGGAGTTTGTGCAATTAAAATTCTCACTTGCACAGCATAAAAGTTAGCAGCCATTTAGTGTTATCCTGCATGTCCTGTAAGTCCTATGTATGTGTATGTGCTTGTGCGAATAGAGTTGTTTCATTAATTAACGTCAGAGGGGATAAAATAGAGAAAGGATTTCAGTTATCTGTGACTTTCATGAGCCACTTCACCGAAATTCGCCAAATCATTCAACTAATTGAAGTCTGAAACGAACATTTAAATTTTATTTCTCAGCTTGCCAAAATGTATTCCTGGCGCTTGGCTTTTATTTCTTTTTCTATCATTTTTTATATCCCTATATTATTTTGTTATTGGGCAAAACCTTTTAATGGCATCAATTAAAATTTTGTGTACGTGACAAGAATTTTTTGTGTGGCTAAGCAAAAAAAAAAGACAGGAGACGAGGTCGAAAAATAAAACTTTACTTTTGATGTTTGAACCTCAAGACAAGAGGCCAGAAGAACCTACAACTTGGGGAGACGCAGACAGAGAGAGAGAGAGGTAGACTTTGCCACAAAGTGTGGAAATTATAAAATTTCGAAGCGTTAAATTAAAAAAGCCCAAAAAGGCAAAAGACAACACACCAAAGCAGCAATCCTAAACGATATTGAAACACAAGTGTGGAGGAAGTATGTAGGCTGCGATGACCCCGAGACCCTTCCTTAGGGGGCGTGGCCCAAAAGTTGCACCAACAACAGAAAAGGGTTAAAGGGTCTGCAGAAAAAAAAAACTCTTTCAGATGGAGATGATCTGTGTCCGTCAAAATTAGTTAGAGTCTAGGGTTTCGAAAATGATTCACTGTTCGACCACTAATTGAAGATGTGATGGATAAATTATCGAGTAAGAGCTAAAAAAGGACTTAATAGGGGCTAAGGGAGTTCTTAAACCTTTTAAAAAAAACTAAATAAAATATATCAAGTTCCAAAAGCTCATATACTGCAGTACATTACCCAAAAGCCATTCACAGTATACCATATATAACCCTAGAGCCCCTCCCCCAATCGAATCGGCAAGCCGCAACGCATTTATTTGTGCAATGGTGCGTGAAATAAATGTCAACCGCAACTTAAACCGCATATGCTGATAGCGCCTAACCCCCCAACCTACTGCCACCCCAGCCAGCCCCCTCCCAAGGGGCACGAACCACCCGAGACCGAGACACATGGCCGTGGCTATAACCTCCCTTCAGACGATATGCTTTGGTGGCTTTATCTTTTTATTGGCTGCCATTCCCAAAAAAGCCGAGGCCCAGAATCAATGTCGTATTATGATTATTTTTTTTTTCTTTGCGTATGGACCATTTTTTATGCTCAGCTCGAAAGGTAAATTTTCGACTGACATTTATAATGTGAGAAAATATGTTGGGAAAAGCCAAGGGAGATTTCCATTAGAGGGACTAGACGGAGAGAAATAGAAAGGACATTCTTAAAGTCAAGAATAGGAAATACTAAATAAATATTTCATAAATTAGTTTAGTACGAAATTAGGGTAGTAGAGAATTTGAATATTTTGTTATAAGTAAACCTTTTCTTTATATTCTCAACCTTTTTTTTAGAAAGAAATGGTTCTCTTCTAAAACTCAAGTCTATTATATCATCTAATTAAGCTCTAGTATCCGCCAAATAAATAAATCTTTCTAGAACCCATTTTATGAACCATTATTTTTTAGTTATGAAAGTTATATTTTATAATCCTTTCAGAAGTCTTAAAACTCTTTTATTATCCTTTACAATTGTTATCAGTATATTCCCATTTGAAAACCTGTTTTTTTCTGTGAATAGAAGGTAGTTGGCTAATAAATTTCAAATGCAACAAAGTGTCGAATCGATAGACAGACATGGACACAGAAAAGGAAAAAAAAAATGCCAGGAGAGCGGGGCCTTTTCTAACAGAAGTGCAACGAAGATTGATCTAGCGGAATGAATGGGCGGCCAAGTGGGGGTAAAATGGTGGGCGGGGGCTGGTGGTTGTTGGCTGGTCGCAAGTGGAAACAAGCGATTGCGCCTGGCTGACTGCGGACATTATTCATTGTTCTCCCTCGGCACAGAACTCCCCTTCATTTCGGTCCGAAACAAAAACTTGACCAGACGACCACGAAGCGCAAATAAATTTACCCCCCCAAAAGGGCCACCCAGGGGGTGGGTGGCAGACAGTACGTTAAACGTTTCTACAAGCCCCCTGAAATGTCCTTGCCCAAAAAGACAGAAAAATAGGAGGGTTCGGATCGTGGGGAAAAAATCTCTGGACTTTACTCCGATTCCGATATGTGGGGGAGTTGTTGGCGGAGTTACGGGTGAAAAGTTGGGGGACTGAGACCCGGGAAAAAAGGGTGTGGGGCCATGGGGGGCTTTGCGCATTTAGTCAGTCAATAAAACTTGTTAACGCCGTAATTGCCGGCAATTTATTTATGTGGGCTTTGTGTGGCCCGCCACTCGGAAGAGAAAAATCGAATTAGGATTACTTTTGGCAATTCTAATGAAGTGAAATGTATCTAATAGAATTCTCTATGTATACCTTATAGAATTTCATTAGAAACACCTTATCTTTTCCACCTTTTCAATTGGGAATGTCTTTCGATGAAATCTCAGCCTTGTTGCTTCCAGAAAACAATTAAAAGTTCATTAGAAACGCACATGAAAATTAGCCAGGAACACGCAACAACTGAGGCCGCTGAGCCACTAAGGTTATCGGCGGGTCAGGAGGAGTGGCTGTGGGCGGAGGAGGCCCTGGAACTTGATTAATTTAAATTGGGTCTCCCAGGGTTGGCCGAGAAGAGGAGTCCGCTTTCGGTTTGAACTTCTCGCATGTTTGGCGCGAATTAAGTTGTCGCAAGTGTTAAAGCCAGAGTTGTAAGTTGTAGGCTGTGGCCCGAAGACGCATATTTATTGGCCGGTGCCGCCTTACACAACTCGGAAACGCGTTCCACTTGTAATTGCAATTTTTTTCTTCAGCATTCAGCTAAGTGAAGAATCTTTCAAGGGAAAACAATGGTGTTCTAAGGTAGAAGATGACTTGAACAGGAAGTAATGAGAGTCATTAAAGTACTTACTAGTTAAAGGATTTGAATTCAGAAAGTCTTACAACTCTCACTGTTTAATGATTATTAGATTTAAATTTTCACACCAGCAACCACCTTTAGACAGGACCAAGCTTGACAGCTCTTTGTTGCCCCGAAAGTTCAAATGGCTACACAATGTTTTCACAGTCAAACGGCTGACAATTTACATAAACGTCGCGCACCCTGAAAGCCCCCGCCCACGCCCATTTGTACACCCATTCGTACACCCCCCAGCTCTCAACCCTTTCCGAGGGAAACCCCCCACTGTCGGGAAAAATCTGAAAAGCTTTTCAAACGTATGTTACCCCTCTGGTTGTTGTTTTCACACCCAGCTACATGTGACAGGAACAAACTTCCCCCCTCTTTCGTATTATATATTTTTTTCTTTCGGTGTAGGAGGGGTTTGGGAAATTTCGACGCATTTTGTTTCATGTGTCAAATTTAAAATGACAGCAATTTTAATCGATTTATGCCTTTGTTTTCCATCATTCACAGATCCTGTTCCGCAGATTTCGTAGAAAGGTGGTGCAGGGGCTTTCAGAAGATGGCATTCACCCACTGACTCTCCAGTTTTTTGGTTAATTAATTTATGCGCCTTGGTGGAAGAGTGGAAATCGTTTGCTAAAAAGTAGTTGCCGGCTGCGGAGAAGGCAAAAGTTTTTCGATAAGAGGCGAAACACAATTTAATTGAATTGAAATGTCTGCTTGACATGATATTGTTCAAAAACAACAACAATTACCAGGGCCCTCCTTCCCCCCATGACTGGAAAATATTCTGCATTTCGCAATTAAAAATTATGGAAGGAAATTGCACACGAAAATAATTCATAAAATGTCGAGAAAAGAAACTATTTTCCTATGTATATATTTCTACGGTGGCCGTGGCTCTTTTTTTTTTTTGTATTTTAAACAAAATACAATATATATATGTAACCATTTCAGTATAACAATCAACGGAACGTGTTGAGTTTTCCTTTGCAGCGATTAAAAAATTAAAACTAAATTGCCAATTTGCATGTTGGCGCGTTGTTAGTGAATCGACTGCCTTTGCCATAACTCTGTCCGTAAATATAAGTATTATACACAACTATATAAAATATATATTATACGAAATTAGGCGCAACAATGTCCGGAGAGGCACTGGGGGAAGAACAAAACTATCGGGGATGGGTAACACATTTTAATAAACATTTAAATAAGCTGCGTAGTTTGTGCCGCCCCGGCTCTGGCTCTGGATGGGTGAGAAATTAATTAAGACCAGGTGAGGAGATTATGACGAGGAGGACGAGTCTCTCTCACAGTTTTCAGTTTGTTCCGTTCAGCCAAGGTGTTGAGAGTCTTCAATTAGTCGTCGTCTTCTGGCTGGCTAAAGAATCATCCACCACCACCGCCTCCCCGGGGCCATGGTGTTCCACTAAATTGCAGCAGAACATAAAAATAAACTGTGGAAAAAGTTATAGAGATGTTGGCCAACTTTATTTCTGGCCCGAGGCGATCCTCAAATTTAGGCATGAGAAAATATGAATTCTCTGGGAATTGAATTATATTCTTAAAAGTATTACTTTCCCAGGCACCAAACTCCATTAACTCTAATAACCCCGAATCTATTTATCCACCTTGTTTCGAACAAGCCCTAAGATTTTATCAGAAACTCTGAATCCAATCACATTGTCGTGGCAGAAAGTAAAAAAAAAAATTGTATTTGATTTATAGGGCTTTTCCCTGGATGGCTCTATCTATCTAGCTATCCTGAACCATTGCAAATGAAGTTGCAAATCAAGTTGCAAGGGCTTTTGGATTTTTTGGCAACAGCAACACCAACACCAACAGCAACAGCAAAGGCAAAGGCATGCAACCAATTTCTGCCTGTGACAGCCGCACAAAAGTTCAACTGATGATACATTGTGGCAGCAACTGCAGTCTGCCACACACACACAGACACTCACTCACTCACTCGCTCAGATTGCAGTTGCAGCAACGGGTCGCTTCGTCTCTTCATTGTTTCAGTTTTGAGTTCGTTTTGTGGTCGAAAAGTGTTGCAAACTGTGACTGCCACAGGGGGCGAGATGCGAAAGGGGCAGCTCTAGGAGTTTATGAAATGAAAGCAAAGATAAGACCTCAAAGGGGGAGTGGGTGGCTGGATGGATGGGTGGTGGGGTGCTTGGATGGTGTGGTATGGCGGCAAATTGCATTTTGCAATGGGAAACACCAGCCTCTGATGTCGTAGATGCACAAGAAAAAATAATTAAATGAGTAACTTTGGAGAATAATGATAAAAGAAGTCTTGGGGCTACAAAGATGATCAATGAAAGTCTCCTAAAAATTAAATTATATAACAAGATCATTGAGGTTGTTGCCCCAAATAGTATGATATTTTTCGCACTGTATTCACACTTTCGGATAGAAGAGAAATTTGAAGGGTTAAGGGGCCAGACCCAAGCCTTTTGGGGGAGTGGCAAGTTGACAATGTGCGAACAAATAATTCCATCAGCAGGGACAAAAGCGTCGAGTGTTTGTTTGGGTGGCGACGATGGCATCGGCATCGCAATCGACCAACGTTGTCCTGCTCGAAAAGGACCAATGCACACATGTGCATACCCAAGTGTGAGTGCGAGTGCGAGAGTGTGCATGTGCAATATGTTACACTTGCTGACTGGATGTTGGATGCTGGTAGATATAACCAATCCCTCAACCACCCACTCCCAGCATGTAATCCTCCCCGGCACTGCAGTCAGCAATCTTGCAACGCCCTCTTCAAACTCAGTTGCTCGATTATCATTGTTGAAATTTATGAATTGCATTGCAGCAGGAACAGTCGGATGTGGTATGTAGGTTGGGGGCTTCATATTCTGGGGTTTGAGGGCTGTTTGTCCATTGCACATAGACAACTCAACTTGCGTTTGTAGATTACGCAGCTAACCCAGGTTTTCTGGGGATTTAGAAAGCAGGGTTTTTGGCTTTTGAGTTTCATATAATAATATTAAGAAATCATATTCATAGACTGCATTTATTGACATCATTTATACACTTATATTTATGCAGAAAAGTCATAACACTCTTTCATTTACTTTTTTCTTAGAATGTCCTTAACCCTCATTCCATTCATAGACTTCTCCTACTTCCTTTTACTCATTTAGGCATAATTAGTCTCTACTTTTATTGGAACTTCATTATAAAAACATTCATTCATATGAATGTTTAGTCTGACATTGTACCAGACAACAATTCCAGACGATTCTCCCAAAAATAAATCACCCTTCCTAAGCACGCAATGTCGACGCCGACGCCCATGCGGCGTATGTGTAATATCTGTGTATCTTTGTATCTGAGGAGGGCAACACCAATTTCTTTTAGAAGGTCTGTGTACGCAGACCCGTTTAATTGTCCACAGTAAATTATACACGAATTAATTGCACATTTTCTAAGCGCCATAAATCTGCAGCTCATTTGAAACATTTTCCTTTTTATTAATTTGCCAAAGGAGGTTGGCCCTCGACAAAAGGTTAAATTTAATGTGTGAGAATCCCTTACATGCCACGATGAGAGAGAGATGAGAGATTCTAAGTAAAAAATATTATATAAAATAAATTATTCATTATTTGAAGTAGCTACAAAAAGAATAATACGATCTGGCTAGAGTTTGTTAATAAATGTTGGTTGGTCAACAAAAATCAACAAAAATTAATTTAGACTTTGCTTCTATTTAATCTGATGATTTAATCTCTGTATTTAATAAATAAAATTTAGTTAAAATATATTCTCCATTTTAAAGACTCCATAATTTACGGGAAACCATTTCCACACTAAGTGCACACCACAAATTCTCATTTTGGGGCTAACCCCCTTTGGAATATAAAGAACATACATATATCCTGGTTCCGAATTCCATTCCGAATTTTGCGCTTGTGTCCATTCAAGTTCATGCTGATGATGATGATGCCGCCCATTGGTCAGTCGATGCAATTTCGCCGACCAATTCCGTGGCCCCTCCGCCACACTCATTCCATCAATATTTCCCCGGACACCAGTCCAAAAACTGGCTAAAAAAAACTCCTCTTACCCTGGGAGTGCTCACTACGTTCTTCATTCACCGGCCATTTGTCGAAAGCAATATTTTCTGCATGCAAACCAAAAAATTTGCATATAAATGCGAAAACGCATTCAAACTAACAACGACCGAAAGGAGGAGCGAAATGCAGGACGCGGATATGGATGTGGATGTGGAATGGGAGCTGCGACTGCAAATGGAGCTGTAGCTTCGGTTTCAGGGATGGTCAGCGGGATTCCCGGGGGGAGTAACCAGTAGGAGGTAGGTGGATGGTAGGTTGGAGGCATCCTGCCCAGGCGGAGGCTTCATTTGCAGTGAAATAAATAAAGACGAGGAAAAAAGACGGACATTTTCAGTGCGAAGCTCACCATCGAAAATGTACGAAAAAGTAATTAACTGGTGGGGTTGGGCCCACTGCAGAAAAGGGGGCTTAAGGCGCGAGGGGCTTAGAGGGCTGTTGGGGGCTTATGACGGGTGTGATAGTTCCGCCTGCCGGCCAACGAATGCAAATTTTAGCCAAATGCACATTGCACTTTCGTCTAATGGCGGCCATTGTCGACGTCATCATGGCCGGCCAATGGCGGACGGTGGAATAAAATATTTTAATTAATGCATCAAAGGGAACGCCATTGTAATTAAATGTAATTATCATCATTAGAAGATTTTTTTTTTTGGTAAGAAATCGTTTAAATAATGGAATTAATAGAAGGAATAATATGCTAAGAGAAGGCTTTAGAAATGAGGGAGAAATGTATAATCTTTCACTAAAAAACAAGGAAGTAGTCATTGGGGAAATTAAATATATATTTTTACTCTCATTAATAAAATATATTCCTTTAAAAACAAATAATCTATTTTTTTGATTTTTTTGAAAAGTTTTGATTTAAAACCTGATAAGTGTAGAATTTCTTATAGATTTTATTTATTAAAAAATACTATTTTCCATACATTTTTTAATATTTTTATATATCGTTTTTTTTGCACTTAACCCACTGTTTTAACGTCGGCCATTGCCTAGACACACACTCTCACACACTGAAACATTTATTAGCACAACCAGCTCAATTGCATGCAAGCCCAGCCACGCCTCCCTCTCGGCCCACTTGGGCGGCCTTCCCTCCCTCTTTTTTCCTCCCAAAACTAGCCACCATAGGGTGGCTGCCTACTACGCCGCCCTACCTCCACCCCACCCCGTCAGCCCCTTTTCTGCACCACAGACACCGCATGGCCGACAAAATAATATCATTTGACGATCAAAGTAATTATTTTGCTTTGGTCTACAGCATAATTGCGGGTTCTACTCGGAACAGGGGGTTGGCCGGGGTTAGGGGGAGAGAGAGGTGTGCCGGGCTGGGCGGCAGTGGCAGAGGAGGAGCAGACTTGGTGGCCTGGGCATTGGACATCGCATGGCCGTCGTTTTGGTTGGCTGACTGCCCGCCCAATTCCCACAGTGGTCACAAGATCGCGATCTTGGCAAATGAAACTAAATTAATTATAAATATTATTTAAGGTAAAATATTAATTTTACAACGTTTTTTAATTTAAAAAAATTTTTTTTTCTTTATAACTATTTAAAGTAAATATAAAAAGTTCTGATATCGATACACGTAAAGTACTCTATTGATAATAGAGAGTATCCTTATATTGTCCTTAATTTCCCTGAAAAATTTCCCAGAAAAAAAACCCCGCTCCACTACACTAGTCGTAGTTCAACCGGTTGGTACTTGCTACTGGTGGCGACCCTCTTCCAGTGATGTTTGCCTTTTTGCACATGGTTGACATTTTCCCCAACCCCATTTTGGCCATGTTGGCACACAGGGCTTTCGATGTTTTATGTGGTGGGGTTTTGGGAGAAAGGCGGCTAAAGGGGCGAAGAGAAGGGCCTGCACTTTTCCGAATAAAATGTCGCGCACTCGCTCTTTTGCGGGCCAAGCCGATGCAGAAAATATGCAAATGCATGCAACAATTTCCAGCGACCAGACGCCATTTTGTGGCATCAACTTCTCTGCACTCTGAACAACCGAACGAACACGAGAAACCCAAATAAATTTATGTCATTGCTCGAAACACCAGCTACAAAAAAAAAAAAATGGCTGAAAACAGCAAGAGTAACCAGAAGCCAAATTGCGAAAATTTTCAAATTGCATGCCAAGCGGAACTCACGAAAATTGAGATACATTTTTCCTTATTATTTTTGGTTATTCATAAAAGATACGTACCACCTACACAGAGCGAAAAAATTGATAGTATTGTATGTCATATGATGGTAAAATTTATCCTTTTTAATGGTAATTTTTTACTGTGTTTTTTTGCATCACCCGTTTCCTAATTACAGTTAAAAGCTCTCCCTCTTCGTGGCCATTAAAAAGTTAGTCGAAAAGTTTCCCTTTTTGGCCAATTGTTGGCAAAGTGCTGAATTTTCGGTTCCTTTTGATGGCCCAGGGAAAATGTTGAACTACCGAGAACATATCTACCACATGAACATCTAAATCCCTCTTACTCTCTCCTCTGATATTACCACAAAAAACTAAATCGAAACTTCCAACTGTCGGCCGAGAAAAAAGTAATCAAAATGCAAAACGCAGACTGGCGGATGCAGGAGCAGGAGCAGGAAATATGGCCCCCAGCTATACCGCCAAACTGCATTCCGAATCAACAACAGAAGCTAACACAACATGCATCAAGCCCATCAACATCCCCATCACCACCAAACAGCAGAAGCAGGCAGCAGCACCAGAAGCAGCAGCAACAGCCACAAAAGCAGCAACAACTCAAGACCCGGCCAATAGCCAACATCCAACATCCAACAAAGTAGCAGCCGAAAATGGACGAAGGTGGCAGCAAACTAACCTGATCTATGCCCATGAGTTGGCCAAGTCTACAACACTGTAGGAAATATTTATAACCTAAGGATCTCATTACTTGAGACTATTGACAGGGAACAATCATGGCAGGACCTGTATCCCCTATCCAACGCCATTTTTGTTGTATTGCTTGGACGACAGCTCCCTATTGTCTTGCATTTTTTTCCAGTGCACTCTTCAGATAGACAGCCTGAACTATTATGAAGACTAGAGCCGACACTTATTACTCACCCAACCACTCCGGCAGTTCGTAATGAACTTGAGGCATTTGATTGACTCGAAGACTGGCAGACGCGAAAAGCCGCACAGGCAACTCTCGATTCGCCATTCGCGATTCGCGTTCTGCAACTTCGCCATATTTGCTATGAAAATCGCAGTCTGAGGAACTGAAGCTGGGTTCGGTTCAAGTCGAGGCAATGAATGAATGATGAATGCCAGGTTATAGTCAGTCAGTTCCTCAACCTTCGTTATGTTTCGATCGACTGCAGAGGGGGGTGAACCCAAGAAAGGCTGCAGAGCAACATCTAAATGTGAATTTTATGCATTTTGTACAAGATGAAAATGGAGACTTGATACAGTGGTTATAAAGTGTATTGAGCTTACTTACTATAGGAAAAAGTTTTGGATGAGAAATTGACATTTTTAATAAAATTTAAAGCTAAAACTTTGGAGTTATATGGTTTTGGAGCAAATAGAAGCTCAACTATTGCTTCTAATATTTTTGTAAAATATTTTCAACTATTTATTTCAAAATTTTCTATTTTAAAAAGATACATTATTTATCCACTGTTCCCATACAGAGGTGAGGATGTGGCCAAGCTTGCGCAACATGTAATCCTTGATGCGGCATGGCGGCACATATACAAAAAGATACATATACACCACATCCACAGATACATATAGATGGCCACAAATATATATATACGCCAATATATATAATATAAAAAGTGCTTTAGGCGCGGCACAGCTTTTTCCAGCAGCAGAAGCAGCGGCAGATGGCAGCTGAAAGATGCAAAGATACTAAGATACAAAGATACACGAGGGCAGGCACCAAAGGAGGCGGCTGAAGCAGAAGAGGGGCATTGGAGGGGATAACACTGAAAAGAGGGGGGTTTTTTTTGAGGCCATGCGGGGCATGAAACGAAGTGCAGACATTGCGCATAATTTCGCGTACGTTTTGTGAATTTGTAATTTTGAAATTATTATTGCCAGGGCGGCGGAAAAGTAGGATGGAAGGATGAGGTGAGACAAGGAGCTTCATGTGAGCCATGTTCTTGCCCCAGCATGATCTTCTTCTTCGTCTTCTCTTGTTGTTGTTGGAACAAATTGAGTCTGATTGGAAGTTTCTTCAAAGTTTGTGGCATGGCTTTCAGCTCTTTTCGATTCGATTCGCTGCAGAAAAAGACATTAGCAGAAAAAAGAGGGAAAACAAGAATGTCGAAGGCGTTGCCCGATTTACAGAATTTTGTTTCCCCATTTGAGAGGTGAGAGCTGCAACCCACACATATGAAAGGTGTTTTTATAATTTTTATCTGGAGCCCTTTCACTGCATTTTCCCGGGGAAAACTCATTCTCCGAAGAAAAACACAATGAGCTATCCATTAAGCAAGCTTTTGACCAATTTTTAAACGCCTTGCTTGCGGTTATTTACACATGCCAGCACTGAGGAAAAATATTCCATAATTTTATATTAAAAAGATACTAAATTTAAGCTCAAATGAGGCTCAGAATATATCAGTCCTTCATATGTATTTTATTTCTACAAGTATAAGTCCTTACAGGCTCCTAATATTTTGGTTTAGTGCATTTCTGTGAACATGTTGGCGAAAAAAATTACTTCCGCAGCTCATCCTGGCCGCAACTCAACTGAACTGAACTCTCAACTGTTTACTCATGTAAATAATTAAG
Organism: Drosophila monieri; assembly: GCA_035047585.1. Classification (NCBI taxonomy): domain Eukaryota; kingdom Metazoa; phylum Arthropoda; class Insecta; order Diptera; family Drosophilidae; genus Drosophila; species Drosophila monieri. The sequence goes on along the minus strand of JAWNPJ010000076.1, from coordinate 282,607 downwards.
CAAAATAATGGTGCAACAACAACAATAAAGGACCTTCGTTATGCGGCAGTGATTTTTCACACACACACACTCTGGGTCACACTCCATGGAGTGTCCAGCTGGGTGTAAATATATATGTGTGTGTGTGTCAACAAAAAGACAAAGTGACGTTCAGGTTCATTGTTGTGGGTCCTGGCTTTCATATATATTTTTATATATATATTTTTGGTCCTCAGCACGCGCTGTCCACAACTCTTTGGGTTCCTTCATCCGCCCGAAAACCCTCTTTTGCGTGTCTGGCGTGTGAAAAAATGGTCAGCTTTATTTTTCATATTGTTAAGCAGACAGCAGCCACACTCTCACACACACTGCCATACAAAAAGGACCCCACGTAGACCCATACATTTTTTAACAAATTTATTGGGCGTAAAAAATTATATTTAATTGTGTGTTTGGAATTGTTTTCCGGGCTAAAGGTTACCAAAGACCCGAAGCGATATACGTAGCCGGGGTACAGGATTAAAGGGCGTAGAGTCCAGATAAAGCTTTCATCACATCCAGGTGGGAAAATTGTTGAATAATTTATTGAGAGATTATACTTATAATGGCCAAAATGCATAATCCATGGTAATTATAAATAATAATCAAGCTTGATTGCGATTTTCAGATGAAAAGATTTATTTCTTAAATCATGAAAGTATATCTAAGCTTCGAAAACCACTTCTACCACCACCTTCTAGAGGACGAATCTGAGCCCCACCCGAACCACTCGTAAGAACCGCAGAAAAGTGCGGCGAAGTTGTCTTGGCTGCTATTTACCTTGGCGCAAATAACATTTGCCAGGCTAAAAAGTAAAACTGTAAATGAATTATTGGATCCATTAGCAAAATCCATTTACACAAATTTAATGCAAAAGCAGCTCTCTGGCACTCATCCCCCCCACCCTCTTTGGTAAGAGGCTATAAGAAAAACTTTACACACTTCGTTGAACTTTTTGGCAGTCGTACCGAGAAGACTGAAAAGAGATTTGGACTCGTGGGCCCAAATTTCCAAAAAAGGGTTGAGACGTAAATAAAAACTTAACAATTAAAAAATAAGCAAAGCTTAAGAAAACATTTTTGGATTTACGCCATAATGCTCAAAGGGTTGTATGATTTCCGGAGTGTTCTTCTTCAGGTTTACACCCTCAGGTTTTCCGTTTCCACTTTTCCAGTTCGATTTGCATAGGAAAATAGTCTGTGAATTTGGCCTGCAGCGGGAAAAGGCCTGAGACTGGGTATTCCTCTCACAATATTATTTTAACTTTGGCCCTAAGTAAAAGTGCCCTGGAAGTTTCAACATTTTATCTGCTGAAGTTCAGTTTCCGCACAGAGTTCAATGCTTCATCATATTAGCCATTGGGTTTATGTTATTAATGTATTGTTTGATGAAAATTCGTTAAACAAAAAAATGGGGAATACCTCTACGCATTATATGTAACAATAACAAAAGCCACAAAATTTATTTATCCATTTTTTTTTGTATACCGACTAGGTTTTCAATTTATTTACAAACCACTTAATTTGTTTTTATTTAATCAGATTCGGTTTTAATTACATTCTATATGCGGCATTAAGTCTGAAATTAAAAATGTATGTGCTTCGATTTCAGAGTCTCTTTTTTTCTGGCCATAGCCCCATCAATATTTATTGGAGTTTTCGCCGGGAACTGCGTTTTTAATGCAATTACGAACAATGCAAACAATTGGTTTTTATAGACTTATAAACCATTTTTATGGCCAACTGTCTGTCTCTGCTTTCACTCTTTCCCCAGATTTATGTTCTTTTTTTTTCATTTTTATCATTTTTTTTCTCTTTTTTGTTTTTTTAAATAGTCTATATTAAGTGGCATTAATTATTATTTATGACATTGTTTTTGTCATTCAATTTTTATGATATTTTTCAATGAATTAATGCCGTAACGACTTTTCTTTGTTTTAAACACCATTTCATATATTATAAAAATTAATTAATGAGTATAGAGATGTGATGCAATCAGTTATAGTTGAATCAAAAGTTCTTATTAACTTTTTTAGTTTAATCTTTACTTTTCGCTTGTTTAAAAACATCACTCTTAATCAGTTTTTGATTGACCACAAAGCGATGGTATTGATTTACAAGAACAGTTAGTGGCACTAATAATAAGCCAGGGCCAACTGCCGCCAGTCGCCAGTCGCCACTAAGGTTTCCCTTTTGGCTGACACTTGAGCAGAAGAACCTCGCTAAATCACATGAAAAAGCCAAAAGCCAGTCCGGTCAGTCCGGACTGAGACCGGGCCAATAAGCACTCAGTTAGCTGCAACTGGTAACTTGAACCCTGAAATGGGAAAAATACCAGGAACCAGAGGGGGGAATATCTTGGCCAAATCGACGCCAGAACAAATTGAGCAGAAAACCAGAAGGCGCCAGCGAAGAGTAAAGGAGTGACATTCAGGGAAGCAATCCTTTCGGGCCATGGTATTTTGACACTTGCCACTCGAACAACAGTTATTTGGGCTTATAATGAATATGAGCAACACGCCGAAGGTCATCCTGTTGACCAAACTGAAGTCCTTCAAGGTTCTGGTTTTGGTGACATGTGGCGCCACGTTGCCATCCTCAAAAACCAAAGCAATTTCCGGACATGGCAACAAGCCTCCTGGCCAATTCCTAGGATGGATTCCCTGAATAGGATGGCTAGAAAAATCCACTTTGAAGCCGGGTCTAATGAAGACAAAAACAAAGTGTCTTTGCTTAATGAATGACAATTCTCCATAACAGACAGTAAGGGGCATTTCAAGGCTGACTGGCTCTAAGGAATGCACCTCGGGTCCTTTGCACAGGATAGAAGCTCTTTGACTCATTAAAAAATTAGAATTTGAGACGAGCTTTATTTTTCTTGGGGTAATACTCTATAAAATATATAGAGATGGGGTAATCCAACTTTGAAGTAGGACTTGTTTTATTTTAAGTTAATATTTAAGAAGCATTTAAGCAAGAAAGAAAGTCAGGAAGTATTTATTTTGGGCTCATTATCTTTAATTACTTTCGGTATAAAGTAGAGTATCTTTAAATCGCTTTCAGACCTTTGCTATGTCTTTGTAGCTTAATTTTTTCGGTTCTATCCATTTCCTTTCTGAGCTAAAATCAACAAAAATTTTTAATTTCATTTTTCAACCGTCGCTTTGATACCTGCACATCGCATTAACACCCCCACAGTCCCACACCTTCACAAAATACGAAAATTTGGACAAAAAATTTGAAAACTCGACCCCGAGTTTCCATTTGATGGACTGACTGACTGACTACTGCCCGGCCCTTGGCTGATAATTTGATATGGCTGGGCCTGTTTATTTGGTGGGTTCTTCATCATCATTGGTATAATGATGGTATGGGGGTGCTTTAATTTTATTTGCACAAAAATGCGCGTCAATATAACCGAAAAAATGCGTTTGGACAAGGCGACGCTGCCCTGTAATTTCTGTTTGTTGTCATTCTGTTTTATTTTTTTTCTGGTCTGTGGCCAAAGCAAATAAAATTCATTATGAATTTCTAATTATATTGCCCTTGCCAAAGGCAACCCCCCTAAAAAGGGAATGACCCAACCGAAAAAAAAGCCAAAAGTTTCCTCAAAAAAGTTTACATTTTTTCAAAACTCCCCCTCCCATAAAAAAAAAAAAGAAAAAATAATGTCAAGCCGCACATTTGACAATGATGAATTTGCTTTGGGCCAGCCACCCCCGGAAGGCCACAGAAAGTGCTTTAGATAAACTGATTAGGCACATCAATTCGGTAAGGAGAAACCTTTGTCTAATGGCAATTGTTTTGTGAAAATTGAATTTTCCTTTTTCCGCCCGGTTACAAGAAACTTTTGGCCAAAACGACAGTGGCAGTGGCAGCGGCAGCGGCGTCTGTCTAATTAGAAATATGAAATAAGGCAAATGTTTTGTGGTTTTCTGCACCTGCTGCCAGAGATAATGAGGCTGAAGGTGAATGGATGCCGAGGAAGAAGGAACCTGTTTCAAATTGGAAAAGGTATTTGCTTAAATTATTATTGGACTTAATTGTAGCCAAGTTAAGTCGAGTTTTGATGCAAAGAATGCGAAATAATGGAAACCAATTTCAAGTTTCTCCCACAGGATGGGGGATGTTTCAAAAGGATGTTTATATCTAAAACAATAATTATGGAACTCCCTAATCTCACAATGCTTATTAAAGTTTATTTTATTGGCAGCTTAAATGAAATGCAAACAAGCAAAGCTAACAAATGTAATACAATCCTCTTAAATGGCTCGCATTAATTCACACATTAGGCTATTTGGCTTTGATTTCTATTTGCCAACCACCAATGATTGACTGATTGATGGCATCGAATACTGGCCAAATGAACACACAAAAATCTAACAAAATGACCAAAGCAAATAGTTTCCCCCCCAACACAGAAATGGAGAGATGGAAATGTAGTTTAGTGGACACTAAACCGGCATGGGTTTTTGGAGTGTTTGAGGTCGTATTATCTGGGGCATATATAGCCTAAACGAGGGGAGGGTGTGAGTAAACAATGAGATGATGATGAGCCGGGCAACTGATATAAATCAAACAACAATGAGAGACACAGATACGGATAACAAACACACACACACACTCACACACACATGGCCAACAAACATAAAGGGAATCCACTCGATATCAGAGGACATTCGAGGATAATACCGCCTCTCAACACGAACACGCCTTTCTGTCCCGCCTGCCTCGAGATTTCCCTTTATTTTCATTGTCAACGGTCTAAGCAGCGTGTGAGGATTATTTCGCATTCATCTGCAAGGACCCGCCATGTCCTTTGTCTAATTGGTTGTGTCACATATATGCCGAGGATGCCATCGTCGTCCTTTGTTGTGACTGTTGCCATTAATGGTGCTGTTTCGACTTCTTTGCGATGCTTTGTTTGGGGTATTTAATGCTTCGATTGATTCCTGATTTAAGTCCCTCACCGCGGACCCCAAAAAGTGGAGAGACAGCTGCCTAACATTTCAGTAGCCCAGCAGGTTGTCCTTCAAGACCATTTTTTTAGGTAATTGAAAGTCTTTCACCTTCGTCTACGAACTAGATCCTTCATGAAATTGCGCTAATAAATTAGAAATGTCAGGGAAGAAAGGCAAAAGCCCCAGGTACCTCAACAACTACCTCATATGCGTAATTTTTAGTCTATAAAAATTAAGTTTATTGGTTTTTAAATTAGCATCATCAAAAAGTGGTCTGCTTATCAACATTTTTCCACAAATAATAGTCTAATAAGCACTAAACTTTGTCGTAAATCATGCATAAAATTATGTTTTATTATTTTGTTTATTTTTTAAGCTACTAATTTGCAACCTATTATCATTAAGATGATTCTTCCCAAATTCCCCTGTAAAGTTGAGTCATGAGCGACTATAGTGTTAAATATTAAACAACAGACACGCAATAAAATAGGAAAACATTGAAAGGAACCTCCGACGTAATGCCTGAGAACCTGATAATGGCATCATCGTCAAAACAGTGAGATAAGCATTCAAATAAAGAGCAAGACCCGAGGAGAATGAAGCTTGAAAGCTTTCCAACGAGATTTAAACGAAACAGTTGCTAATTATCAACCACAAAGACAGGACGTATTCTCGACGGAAAGATGAAGTTCATACTGTTGCCCTTTCTGGGTCTGCTCAGCGCACTAGGTTATACAAGTGCAGCTCAAAACCTAATTTGTTACTATGACTCGGCCTCGTATTTGCGCCAAGGTCTGGCCAAAATGTACAGGAGTGACCTGGATCTGGCCCTGGAATTCTGCACACATCTGGTCTACGGATACGCTGGCTTGAAAGGCGGAACCTTCGAGTTGTTCAGTCTGAATGTGGACTTGGATATGTTCCTGTACAAGGAAGTCACATCCCTGCACCAAAAGTATCCCAATCTCAAGATTCTGCTAAGCGTTGGAGGAGATCACGATATCGACGAAGCCCATCCGAACAAGTATGTCGATATTCTGGAAGCAAATCGCACTCTCCAGCAGAATTTCATAGACAGTAGTATGATTCTACTGAAACGCAATGGTTTCGACGGTCTCGACTTGGCCTTCCAGTTCCCGAAAAACAAGCCGAGGAAAGTTCACGGCTCCATTGGCAGTGTCTGGAAGAAGTTCAAGAAGCTGTTCACGGGCGACTTTGTTGTGGATCCTCAAGCGGAGCAGCACAAGGCACAGTTCACGGATCTGGTGGGAAACCTCAAGAACGCCTTCCGGACAGCCAATCTCATGTTGACCCTGACTGTGTTGCCCAATGTCAACTCCACATGTAAGTATTATAAGAGCAAAAGATTGGAACTATTTTATATAATATATTACCAATTCCGGAATAGGGTACTTCGATGTCAACAAACTACATCCCCAAGTCGACTACATCAACCTGGCTGCCTTTGATTTTAACACACCTCTGAGAAATCCCGAGGAAGCCGACTACACAGCTCCGATTTTCTTCATTGAAGAACAGAACCGCCTGCCCCATTTGAATGTGGAATTCCAGATCAATTACTGGCTGCAGAACCACTGCCCTGCCAACAAACTAAACCTGGGCATTGCCAGTTATGGCCGGGGCTGGAAAATGACCGCCGATTCGGGACTAAGTGGCCTACCAGTGGTTCCTGGAACCTACGGCCCAGCTCCCGGAGGACTACAGATCGCCAGTGTGGAGGGATTGTTCAGTTGGCCGGAGATTTGTGCGAAACTGGCCAAGAATACGTCAGATATATATCGAGGAGATAATGCCCCGCTTAGGAAAGTGACAGATCTCACCCAGAAATACGGAAACTATGCCCTGCGTCCGGCCAACGAGGAGGGAGAGCACGGCATGTGGCTAAGCTTCGATGATCCGGACTTTGCTGGAATCAAGGCGGCATATGCCAAGGGTAAGGGCCTGGGCGGAATAGCGATTTTCGATCTGACTTACGATGATTTCCGGGGCCTGTGTACGGGACAGAAGTTTCCAACTGTACGATCTGTTAAATATTTTATGGCTTAAATAAATATTTGAGTTTTAAAACAAATGTTAAATAAACAAAGTAATTTTTTAAGTGTTTGTAGTTTCTCCCTCATGGGTATTTCCCCCTGTTATTCCATATTTCATTACAAAATAAATTCTTAATTAAAAATTATAGATTCTAATCAGCAAGCGCGTTTCAATGCTATGCGAATATTTTTACTTTTTTTTATATATTTGGTGACCTCTCAAACTTGACCCTGTGTGTCTGTCGTCCCGTCGTCATTAACATTAAGATGTGTGTGCACAATTAAGTCATTGCGGGAATAAGTGAAGCCGAGACTTGGTTTCAGTTCGACTCTGGTCTGGTTTCATTATTATTCTCCCCCCACAAAGCTCTGGTCAAGCTTTTTGTCGTCGGCTATTTATTGTCGCTGATGTTGTTGGGGTTTCGACTTCGGTTTCCATTTCATATACAGACTCAGCTTCAGTTCGATTTCATTTGAACTGAGCTGCGGTTGTGTTTATTTCAGAGGAAATCAGTGAGAATGAACCTGTGGCTTTGGCTTGGATTCGTCGCGTGCCTATACGCGGCTGGCACAGAAGCTGCCTCGAATTTGGTGTGTTACTATGACTCTTCGAGTTACACCAGAGAAGGTAAGTAAATAAATGGGAAATGTTCTTTAAAAAAGTGAAAATAAAAGTCTGAAGAAAATAGTGGCGATCTTAGGCATTTATGGGAATTTTTAGATCAATTAGGCATGGTCCTTCATTTCCATTAAGTTACGAGGCTCAGGGAGTGCCTTTTAAAATACGTTTCTAGAGTCTATAGAACTTGTCTAACGGCTCGTTTTTCAATCAACCTCATTTTGAACTCCAAATCCTTGAGAATAATATTGAATTTTATTAAAATGAGTTCATTTAGTAATCTGTAGAGCCCCCAACTAGCACAGGCCTTGATTGGCTTGTGCCAAATTTCCAAATCAAAGCCGAGACCTACAAATGAAATAAAATAACAAAATGCTAATCGAGTTACATAATCACTGGTGTATTCAAAACAAAACTCGGATTTAATTCAAGTCACTTATCGCTCCGAGAGAGTGCGAGAGAGAGGCCAAGAGACTGTGCGATAAAGAGAGAACTAAAGCTAGTTCTAAGCCTCGGAAACCGAGGCGGGGAGGTCAGTGGCTTATCGGACAAGTTTCCACAAACAGAGGCACTGAGACAAAGAGCGCTACTAGCTCTCCAGCTGAGATTTTTCTGGGGAATTCGATGACCGCATTAAGTAGCTAATTAGAGCAAAACTAACTTACCTAGATTATGGCAAGAGTGTTATTTAATTAGAGTCTAGGGCTGACTTTAGTCGGAGTGATCCACGCATTAAAAACGATAACCAGAGCGTTCAACACAGAGTGAGTCCAGCGCGACAACTGCCCGCCAGCAGACTCCACACCAAAAGCTATCGGAACAAGTGGCAAGCAGAGCCCATCAAGTGACTCAGCAGAGGGGCACAGTGTCCTCTTCACAGGCTTTCAGCTTTTTAAAGCTGGGATTATAAAAACATTCCACTAAATAGCAAGGTTCTTCTTGTTATGTTTCCTACCCAAAGATATGGCTTAAAAGTCTATAACTTTTATAAAATTTTTATGACATTTCAAACGACTTCCACCCACTGTGCTCCCCACCCAGGCCGAGTAACAATAAACCGCTCGCTGGGCTCACACTGTTGGCGTTCAATTAAGCCACTGAAGGCAGCGAGACAATGGATCACTCATTGGGGGAGGCGGTGAGGGGGTGGATCACCACCGCGAACTTCTCTTCAGTGGCTCAACTGAGAGTGAGAGTAATGATGTTTGGATTCTCAGATAGTGTCTGGCGATCTGCTCTCCCCTTTGGCGATTATTTGTCATTCGAATGCAGTTCGGGTTTTGGGGTCTCAGCTCTGACGTACATAATAAAACTTATATATCTTTATTGGGGAATATTCCAGGCCTGGGCAAGCTGCTAAACCCCGATCTGGAAATAGGTGCGCAGTTCTGCACCCACTTGGTCTACGGTTATGCCGGAATCCGGGGCGATAATTACCAGGCTTACAGTCTCAACGAGAACCTGGACATCTACAAGCACCAGTTCTCCGAGGTGACAGCCCTCAAGCGCAAGTACTCCCACCTCAAGGTGCTGCTCAGTGTGGGCGGTGATCATGACATCGATGTGGAGCACCCCAACAAGTATATCGAGCTCCTGGAGGGCGAGAAGGTGCGTCAAGCTGGATTCATTCAGTCGGCATATGCGTTAGTGAAGAACTACGGCTTCGATGGCCTCGATCTGGCCTATCAGTTCCCCCGGAACAAGCCCAGAAAGGTGCACGGCGAAATCGGCTCTGCCTGGAAGAGCATCAAGAAACTGTTCACCGGAGACTTCGTTGTGGATCCCCAGTCGGCGCTGCACAAAGAGCAGTTCACAGCCTTTGTCCGGGACGTCAAGGCTTCGCTGAGAAACGATGGATTCCTGCTTAGCTTGACTGTGCTGCCCAACGTGAACTCAACTTGTAAGTTAGTTTGGGTTTACTTTTTAACTGAAATATTTTAAAATCCTCTTTCCTGCAGGGTACTTCGACATCCCATCCTTGAATGGCCTGGTGGACTTTGTCAACTTGGCCGCCTTTGACTTTGTCACTCCCGCCCGCAATCCCAAGGAGGCTGATTACACCGCCCCCATTTACCACCCAGATGGATCCAAAGACCGCCTGGCTCACTACAACGCCGATTTCCAAGTGGATTACTGGCTTAAGCAGGGCTTCCCATCGACTAAAGTGAATCTTGGTGTCGCCACCTATGGAAACGCTTGGAAGCTGACTTCGGATTCTGGACTTGAGGGTGTGCCAGTGATTCCGCATACTGAGGGTCCTGCCCCCGAGGGCGTACAATCCCAGAAGCCCGGACTCTTGAGTTTTGCCGAAATATGCGGCAAGCTTAGCAATCCCCAGAATCAGTATCTCAAGGGCAACGACTCTCCGCTGAGGAGGCTTTCCGATCCCACCAAGAGATTCGGAACCATTGCCTATCGGCCAGTGGAAGGAGCCACCACCGAGGGCATTTGGGTGAGCTACGAAGATCCCGACTCTGCATCCAATAAGGCGGCCTATGCCCGCGCCAAGAACCTCGGGGGCGTGGCACTCTTCGACCTGGCCTACGATGATTTCCGCGGCCAATGCACCGACAAGTATCCCATTCTACGGGCCGTGAAATATCGTCTATAAATGGACACTTTTTATAATAAAATAAACAATTTTAATAAATTATAAAAGATTTTGAATTTTTTTTTTTTTCTTATCTTTAATTTTTAATAAAATTAGAACAAAAAAGGGGGAAAAACAATTTAGATAACAATTCAGGGGTTTGGCTACAAAGAAAATGGAAATAATTATAAATAAACTTTTAAACTATTTGCGGAATGTCGAAAAATAACATAAAAATAATAAAAGCTTGAACATTTTTTACTTTTCTTATTGGGAGAAAAAAAAAATGTTTTAAAATATATTGAGCGAGGTTTTTAAATCTTCATGAAAAACTTAAAAAGCTTTTCAAATAAACATTAATCATTTACCCGGTTTGTTTATTTTGCACTTATTCGCTAAGTAATTTAAGTAAGCCTTGAAACGACATTATTTATAATCTGCCCATAAAATAGGCTCCCCCGTAAAACTTTACGATTTTCTGCCAAAATATTTACATAATATTTTTGGGTATGACTCGTACAGTAGCGGCCTTGTTGTTAATTCCCCAACGCCTCTATAGAGTCCTATAAAGTGCAGGCTTATCGCTAGATTGTAAGATTTGCTATTGTAAGATATTTAAACTATGAGTCTCTTCTAGTATCTCCCACCGGTGGGCAAACGAAAGTTTCCTTGTCTAGGGGAGAGTGATCTCATTGAACTCGGATGTAGGCTGTCACTTGAGACAAACAATTTTGTTGATAATAAGCCCAAAGCCCCACCACGTATTGTTCGTTTCGGGGAATCCAATGCCGGGGACGTTTTCTACAATATAAATAATAAAGCTCGACATTTCCATTGCCCAGAGTATCATTTCGAATTCAGTTTCAGTTTAGTTTCGCTCCTCGCCGGCGGCGGTCCACTTGTAAATACTACCTGTGAAGGTTGCTATACTTTTGTTTATTTCTCCGAGTATCTGGTGGAGCTCTCTGCATATCGCTCTCCACAAAATATATACAAAAAATGAGTAGTTCTCTGTGGCTCAGCTTAAGCCTGAGCTTAGTGCTCTTAAATCAATTGCCAGTGAACGCGGCACCCAATCTCGTTTGTTTCTATGACTCTCAGGGCTTCCAGCGTTCGGGTGAGTCGTGACCCCCTAATCACTGTCTTAGTTATATATTTTGTAACCCAATTAATTAATAAATAAAGGCCTGGCCCAATTCTCCATGACGGACATGCATTTGGCCCTGCAGTTCTGCACCCATTTGATCTACGGGTATGCCGGCGTAAATGCCGACAACTTCGAATTGCAGAGCATCAACAAGCGTCTCGATTTCGAGCAGCGACACCTGGCTCAGGTGGCCCAATTAAAGGAGTCCCACCCACACATCAAGTTCCTGCTAAGTGTGGGTGGCGATGCCGACACAAACGAGGGAAATCAATACATCCATCTCCTCGAATCGGGCCAACAAGGGCATAAGCGGTTCATCGAATCGGCCCGCGACATTGTCAGGCGTTTCAATTTCGACGGCTTGGATTTGGCCTTCCAGCTACCCCGGAATAAGCCGCGTAAGGTTCACGGCGATGTCGGATCGGCCTGGAAGAGCTTCAAGAAGTTCTTCACCGGCGACTATATTGTCGACCAAGATTCGGAAACCCATAAGGCCCAAATGACGGGCCTGATCCGGGACTTGAGTGCTGCCTTCCAGCAGAACAACCTGCTTGTCAGTCTCACGGTTCTTCCCAATGTTAATTCAAGCTGTAAGTACCCCCATACTTAGGGACTCACATTAATTATTTGCACTAATTAGTTTTGCTTTTGTGAGTCATAAAGACAATGATTTGGCAAATGTAACAGCTGACCTAACAAAACAAACTCGGTTACATGATATACAGATGTATTTAGAGCTTTTACTCTAATACTCCAATACTTACTAATATAGTGTTAACTATTAAAGTGCAAAAACCTCCCCAAACCTATTAATCAACGAACCAATCAATCCATTACAGGGTATTACGATGCCCCTTCAATCGCTAACAGCTTGGACTTCATTAACCTGGGAACTTTCGATTTTCTGACTCCGCAACGAAATCCCGAGGAAGCTGACTTCACGGCCCCACTGTACGAGGCTTTTGGCCAGAACCGATTGGGACACTACAACGTCAACTTCCAGATGGAACACTGGCTGCTCCAACGCGTCCCGGCCAATAAGCTGAACATTGGTATTGCCACCTACGGCAGGGCCTGGAAAATGACCAAGGATTCCGGAGACTCGGGGGAACCGGTGGTCCACTCCACCGAAGGACCTGCCCCCGCAGGACCCCAGAGCAAGAAGGAGGGCCTGCTCAACTGGGCTGAGATTTGCCAACTAATGCCGAACCCGAGCAACAGGAATGTCCAAGGACCAAACGCTCCTGTCAAGCGGGTTCTGGATCCCACTAAGCGCTACGGAAGCTACGCCTTCCGTCCGGCCAATGAAAATGGCGACTATGGCTTGTGGATTAGCTACGATGACCCGGACTCGGCTTCTAGCAAGGCTCAGTATGCCCGGGTGAAGAATCTGGGCGGAGTGGCTCTCTTCGACATAACCCAAGACGATTTCCGTGGCCAGTGCACCAACGATCGCTTCCCCATGCTGCGAGCCATCAAATTCCGACTCCTCTAAGGATTATAAAGATATACTACCAACTAAATGTCACCATCAGCAAGCAAGGAAATGTTGAAAAAAATATATATTTATAAGGATCAGGGAATGGGGACAAATGTCACCCAATCGGCGGCCTAAGGTCTCCTTCCGTCTCTGTCCCTTTTTGCAAATTAATTACAAAGTTGTTAACTAAAATGCACCGCAAATTAATTCGATGGGCTTGGTCACTGAGTGGGGAATGGTACGAGAGGAAAGGACAAGTACACTGAAAGGATAAGGTTTGATTAAAAAATAATATAAATTTCTTAAGCTGAATCTTTATGATAATGACTGGCCTTCAAGCTACAAAAAGGATGTATTCCCATTCCAAAATGATTTATTTGTTATATTTGAAATTTTGTTTCTCTCAGTGCCTTGGTTTCCATCTCTCTGGTTTAATTGCCTCTTTAGCATTGAATTGTTTGGCGCCCACGTCTGGGCCAACTCTGCTGGCTTTATCGTTCTTGGCCCATCTCTTGGTCAAATGGCATTTTGTTGGCCTTTTTTTCGGTGGGTTTTGCGGATTTTCCACTCTTTTTGTTCGGTTTAGATTTACTGATTTCGCCACAGAGAGCTGGAGAAGTCGACTTGTGTAATTGGCGCTACATACGCGACATCCAAAAGCTCGATCCGCGATCCATATGCGTACCCCGTAATGGCCGGGTCGTCGTTTACAGAATTGTTGACATACCACCAGGCAAAAGGTTGCCACTCGAACAGCCACAGTGAACACTGTGGCCACGAGGACCGGGGGTGCCTGGACGGACAGGACAGACAGTATCGACTGCCTCCACTGGCGACGACAACGACACGATGTAAGACAACTAAATTAAGTTATTGTTCCCGAGCTTAACTATTTTATTTCTAGTAGACTTTCAGGTACTCTACAAAAATGCAATTCTTATTAAAAATAAACATTGAAGCTTAGAAATTATTAGTATAAGTAATTTATATCTATTTTTTACTAAACTTACCTTGGAAATAATTTCCATTATTAACACTCTTCATAGTTATAGCATTTTAGAGAAGCTCAAAACTGAAACTCTAAATTAATTTTACTTAAAATATCTTCAAAATACATTTATGTGAAATATATTAAATTTATAATATTCTATGTAAAATGTTAATTAACCACCATTCTCTTTTATATTTTAATCTAATAATCGTGAACCTGACTGGGAATGTCCTTAGATATGAAAATGTTTCGTGTGTTTATGTTTAAATCTCCCACACTTACTCTAACCGAAAAATTCAAAAGCCCTTGGAGGAGTCTGAGCCAAAGTTCTAGTTGCTATCTAGGCGGCTTATCTGGGGAATCGTGATCTTATTAAGCCAGGGCCTATACACTCGGAAATTATTTGCAATTGGCGCAATGCCTTATTGGAATGCAAAATATGCCATTAGTGGCAGAAGTCGAGACTTGGCCAACCGAACAGCTTCCCAGACTTTGCGACTTAAGGGCCCGAAGGGCATGGTTTAGGCCTTTGAGGAGGAAGAGGTTGGCTGGCAATGGCAATGGGTATGGGCATGCCACTTGCATAGCTTACAAGTTGTAAACACGGCATTGTTTTGGCCACTGCTCCCTAATATATATACCAAAACAGAAACTAAACTAAATGCACTTGGAAAAATGTTTTAGGCTATAAAAGTATTAGCTGTTTGATGTCTAGAGGTCTAAGACTTTCCATAAACATTTCATCATTATTCGATTTCGAGTGTAAACGGCATTAAAAAAAATATCGTTGATCGTGTTCGCAGTGCTCCTAGGACGAGGCTTTGCGAGCTCCTGGATTTGGCTTGTCGCCTCATCTAATTAAGGAGCATTTGGTCCACGGCGGCGTCTGCAAGATCTGTTCATGATTATTGCCCCGTGGTTATATCGCTGCCAGTAGCCTGCCGGCGAATGACAAATATGCTGGCGGGACTCGAGCTCCCCAAGCCCCCAAGTCCCAGGTAGCAGTCCTCAGACCCCAGACGGCTGTTGTCTTCCAAGGAAGCAAAAGTTAAGGCAAGTCTGTGGCCTGTGACTCTTTAAATAAAGATATTTTCGCCCTCATTACGCGCCGAGTCCTTTTGTTTATTTGCTGACTTTTTTGGCTTATTTTTTCGGTGGCCGATGAAGTGTCGCTGATTGCGCGTTGCATTGTTTTGGCCAGGTCGAAACGCGGCGATGATGGCGATAAAAAATGCATGTGGACTGGTCAGGGATTTGGGCATGTTGGCTGCCGATTTGATAAGCTGCCCCACCGATAAAGATTTCCATGGAAAGTTGCTATAGCTTATTTAATTTCCATCTTTTTTTCTCGGGGGTCGGGATTAGAAGAAGGGATTGGCCCTGGATGACTCTTTGCTCTCTTATTCCCACACAATGAACTTGTTTCACTTGAGGCTATCCCTGCCTCGGCTCTACCATCTTTTCTCCCACATTGTTATCGCTCTGCTTGCCTTGAGTTTGCATTTTTATTGCTTTGTTAATTTTAAATAAGCCACGCGACTTTACGTTCGCACAAGTCTGCCGTCCTCGTTAAAGTAACTTCGTTAGAGAACTGAGCTCCAACTTACCAAGCAATCCGAATTGAGCTGTCTACTTCTTTTCAGACGAAGAAGGATCAGTCTCGTTCAATTGTCAGCGGGTTGTCACACAAAATGATTTACAGATGACGATCACCGGGACGGACCTTGGCCAAGTGGCGCCACAACAACCGAGAGTTGGCCAAGAGTGATTCTTGTGGGAGAAGTTGGCAATACTACCAAGTTGGACATTAATACAAAGACTTTTCAATGCTCTGAAAATGGTAGAAAAATTATAGAAAATACAAGTCAAATTTTGGGATAGATTTTAATATTAGATTTTATTCAATGAAAGATTCTGCTTACTTATCTTAATATCTTAAATCTTATCTTAAATATAATCTTAAATAGATAGGAATCTGTATCCATACACTTTGATTAACTTATTTTTTAAGCTTATAGATCTTATTTAAAATTGAAATATTTTTTAAGTCCTTAATAAACATACCCATCCTCTCATATAGAGTATCTGAGATATTCTGATGCTCCATCGTGCAGTGTTTATAGATTTTTAACGCCCCGATCGTGAATTCGTCTGACCACAATTATTTTAAATGCCAGAAAAAAAAATGTTTTTACCCTTTGAGCTTTTCTGTGTTTTCAGTTCAAATCTTTTCGGTTCGAGTTTTATTCATAAACAAGCGACAATAAAAATGTGCCATAACAAGCTAAGGTTATTCTTGTTTAACGAAATAAACAACTCATAAAATTATGCTACACCAAAAAATATAGCAACAACTGGAAGGAGAACAAGAAAGTTTTGTTTATATTTTCTGTAAATTTTTTGTTCGCACCAATTAAATTCAATTAGCTGTCAGCAGCAGTGGCCTCTATGGTTCTATATATGCATATATGTATCTGATAGATAACCCGACGCCATGGATGTATTGGTAGGTATCTGTGTGTGTCTGCGGCTAACTGTAGCGCCACTGCCTCATAAAAGGTTAGTTTAAACAAATAAACACGTGGAATTTAATGAAGAAACGTGTGTGGCTCTATGAATTAAATGAGAGCAGCACTGTTGGAGGAGGTTGATATGTTAATGCTATAAGTGGGAAATATTTAAAATATTTTAGAAGGGATTATGAATTAAAATGTATACTTATATAGGGAGGGTACTAGGCCTATAGGTTGGTATCTCAGACATCTTTTATTAAACTTAATAAGTGATTTATCCCAACGAGAAAGAAAATCCCTTAGTCTTAATCAGGCTTTAGCTTCTCCATCCCATAGATCCCCATAAATGGCAAAATGGCAAAAGGAAAAACAAACAAAATTGCCAAAGACTTGTGGTCAGCAAGGAATGTGCATAAACATTTGCAAAACTTTTGATTGCGGCACTAAAAATGAAACGCAACGACGCCCTGCAGCCATCACAGGGGAAATGTGTGAAATCGCATTAAAAGTGAAACTAAAACTTGGAATGGGAATGGGAATGGAATTAAGAGATGCTGTCCATGAGGAGGTGAATCGAGAGGACGGAGAGGGAGTGAGATGACGACGCGCCTAAAACAAACAAATAAAAGTTGCAACTAAATGGCCAACTAACAGCACCAACAGCATCAACTGGCGGCGGCACGCTTTAGAAATTTAATTAAATCGCCAGAGAAACAATAAAAACTACACCAGAACCCACACATATGCACAGAGAGAGGCGAAGACTTTTATTACGCACTGTATGCGCGCTAGTCTCTGTAGCAATAACTCAAAAAATACTTGCCCCGTGTATCATTAAAATCAAAAATCACCCACGCTGGGTGGGATTTGGATTTGGAGGCGAGAGTGAATCGTATTGGATCGGATGGATCTCGGGATTTGCCATTAAAATTGTTTAGATGCACAAATAAACACTAGGCGGGGGCCAATCGTTAAATACGGCTAAGACTAAGACGTCTCCCCATCGAAGACGTCCCTCATTTCGTTTGTAAACAATATTTCAGAATTAAGAGATTTTTTGCTTTGGAGGTACATACATGTGTACTTTGATACGATTGATGGCCTTACAAATAGAATTGTTTTCAAAGAGAGCTCTTAGATATGAGATTTAATTGGAGTTTCTTGTGAATAATATTAAATTCCTAAGACTTATCAGGAGATAATATTAATTTCGAAATTATTATTCAACATAAAAGTAAGCTTCCCACTCCCCAGACCTAAAATGAAATTCATTTCCCATCAAATTCTTTCGTCAATCAGTGCAGACGTATCTTTATCTTTCTGCTCACATGGTGGCCGAAGGAAAATGGACCAACCCTTACCAGATTTTTTACTTCCTTTGGGGGGGAAGGAAATTAGTATGCAACCCTTTTGGCTTTGATAAAATAAAAATCAGTAATGTCAAGCGTGGTTTAGCGATACGTCATCGTGATTTGGCAAATTTGACAGCCGCAAAAGGATTGGGATATGGTCCTAGGAAGGGGGTTTGTTTTTTTTTTTTTTTGCATAAATTGCTCAACAATTGGGCAATGTGTGTGCTTATCCCGAACTGGGCTCATTCATTGAATACATTTGGCAGCTGAGCGATTACGGCCATGATTTGCCAGAATATCAAATGGCAACAACAACTGCAACACGTTGACATCGCCCCAGAATACTCCCAGAATATGTATAATTCTCCCCATTTCCCATCTAGGGTTGCGTGTCCTGGACAGATTTCTCATTTTGGTCGCAAATCGAACTGCCAACTTGCCAAATTGTTCTCCATCTCAACGGGAAGGTGCGTGTATGTTTGTTGATATGTTTTATTTTTGTTTTTTTTTTGTTGTATATGTGGGGGAAAAACAGTTGAACAAATTGAATCTACAGAGAACCCTCAGCAGTGCGGCTCAGAAGTAAAAAAAAAATTGAATTATCATTTGCTGGTGCATCAGACTTAATTCGTTTTGGCGCTGTACGCGTGCGCACGCAAATTTCAGGTCCTCCAGGTGGGGGCTTTTTGGTCCTCCCCTCCCTGGACCAGCCCCTTCCGTGAGCCAGGGCTTTGGCTAAAGTGTCCCCCCTGCTGGGGAACAAACACAAGCGACTGACATAATCGTGATATATTGGCACGCAGCCCAGTTGCAAGTTCATCTTGTCTCAGTCACCTCAGCCGCTGAAAGAAATCGAAACAGTCAATGGATGGAACTTTAACTCATCATATATTTAGAGCCGAGAAGTAGTCTCTTCCCTAAGCCAAAACTTTCAATTTAAATTATGTTTCAGAGGCGCCACCCCCGCTCTACATATATCCTTTTTGCCCATCCCCTTCGAAATCCATCCATCACAAACACACTTCCACTAGTAATACAGCAAATAAAAACGTCATCGATCAGGGAGCTTGGCAGGACGCCAAATACTATGCAATATATGAAGCTGTGGAATACAAAAAAAATAAATAAAATTGAAAAGAAAATCGCTGACAAATTAAAATGCAGAGCCCTGCCGAATCCCGAAAGCCAAGTCTCACTTGGCTCAATAGATTTTCCGAATATCCGATGACGAATGCCGAAAGAATTAAGATGGATCACATGACGGAATGACGCCAGTAAAAAAGTGAAGTAAAAAAAGGACAAGCCGTAGAATCGAAGAGTTGAACTGGCCATACAATGGATAAAAAGGAAAAATCAGAAAACCGAAAAGAGAAACACATCTTCGAGATACGAATTGCCATTTGGCAGTTGCCCTCCTGAAGATGATTCAGCACTTGGGCTACCTACTACCATATGGACTGCCTATATTCGAATATATCGTCATGGTCGTGTCACTCACTCATTCACTCACTCACTCAGTCAGTCATTTTTTGTGTAAATCCCAAGTCAGAAACATCAACAGCAGAAGCAGCGGCAGCCGCCAAAAAGAGTTTGAATTTCAAATTGAATCGAAACGAAGTAAATGACGTTGAAAACTTAACCGGGATGGGGGGAAGAGGTTGTGTTTTTGGATTTAAAATGCCTTAATGGTTAATATACCAATGGATAGGGAATCTTGTCAAGTCATGGCGCCACTTTCCCCCCTCCGGACTTCTGTTGGGAAAACTAAAACAGGATATGAGCGTGGCAATGAGTAGCATACGGCAAATCATTTATAATGTTTAAATTCTTAATAAATATTCTCACATAACGCACACACATCACTGCTGGGATGGTATTTCCTTTCCACCCCCCCTCCGTCCCTATTATCCTTTTCCAGGTCCTTTGTTGGGTGCTTCTTTAATCAGCGCAGGAATCTGATACTTGTACAAAAGGCTTTTCTTTGTAAACACACTTCCTGAACTTTACTTAGTAACAAAGGGATGGGGATGGGGCGGTATTGTATGAATTGTGCGCATATCTACACATATGAAAAACATGTTAACCAGAAAATTAATTATAAAATTTTCAAAAACCTTAACAATGTCTACAATATGGCGTTGATTTTACTCAAACAAAAACTAACTAACTGTTACTCTACAATGTTCTACAGTGAGTGAGTGTGTGTGTTTCCTAGCCAACTTTTATACAGGACCTCCAATATTTTTGTTTATTAATCAAGTGTTATTAGTTTTTGTTCAAAACAGGATACACTTTTCAAACATGGATTGTCTTGAGGGGCTAGAATTTAAGTAAGAAATAATAATGGAAATAAAAACATGCATCCAAATCCTTTTCCTTACATCCTTTACAAAAAGTTTCCTCAAAATTAAAAGCTATTAATAGATTTAAAAATATATATATTCCATTATAATAAATGCAATTCTTCCTTGTTTTTTCATTAAAGTTAAGAGCTATAAGGATGTTTTCTTGATTACATTTTTCTTTAGAATCCTGCCATCTTCATAATCTACAAGTTCAAACAATCACCCTGTATTTCCGGCAAACATCGACTTTATTTCCACCTCTAAGAAGAGTTCAGCAAGTGAAAACCATATAAATTACACACACTTACCCATGAAACAACACGCATCTAGTTGTAGACATTGTTTGATGAAGCAGGACACTGGGAGGCGGGAGGTCCTTCTTCTCCTGCTGCCAACAACAACAAGGAAAGCAACAAAAAAAAAGTGCCCGTAATTCATACTTCCTATATATAAGAAAATTTACAATTTCTTTTCTTTGGCAAGAAATCCATACCGACCAACCCTCTCTCCTCCAGCCAGGGGCTAAGCAGGAAGGATATGGATATTGTACTGCCTGCGAAATTAAACAAGGATAAGGCCAGAATCAGGCAAGGCGGAGACAGAGTGGTGGGTGGGTGGGGAATACAAAATGCGATGGAAACGTGCACAAGTTGCGGTTTGTTGTCTCAAACCAGAGCCGGAAGAGGCATTCTTCAGTCTTCCGAATGAGAATCAAAGGTCTGAGTTTGGCGGATGCAAATCTTGGTATTTTAGAGGATGCGGGTCGTCAGAACACAAACTGAAATGAATATATCCTTAAATGAGTAACCCCCCTTATGAGTATCCCCCTCCCCATTTTCCACCAACTGTTGCCCACTGACAGCTGTTGTCACCTGTCTGCGACCTCAAAAAACTGTAAATCACAAAAGGCCAACAACGAAAATAAAAAAGAAACCAATAAAAGGTAAAGATGATAAAGAAAAAAAAATTGCTGTGAAATTATGATTAACATAATGTGTGGTCTGCGCCCACATAACGGTTTTGTTCAGGACCCCAGGACCCGCAGACCCAACTATATTTTATACCTCTCGTAAATAACGGATCAGATTGCATTCACATAAAAATTATATTGTGTACACATTATTTTATTTTTTCATTTTTTTGCCAGCAAAATTATCATAATAAGAAAAATTATGGAAAATTATGCTGGGTCGAGGGGAGAGCGGGTAAGTAGGGATACCCGTTTGCTTGAAATAAAAGTATCGAATTAGCGAAATAATATCGGATAACCTCAGCCCCAGCAACTACTACTGGAACAAAAATGAAAAGAAATATGGATGGAAAAAAAAAGAATTCCACTTGAATTGTCAGCCGGCATGCTGGCGCTCCTTAAACCAAAATTAAAAAGAAAGAAGCTTCAAGATCTCAAACATTATTGTAATTATTTGTGTGTGTTTCGTTGTCAGCTGCCGAGGAAAAAAATTCAAACCACATTTGTGTAAGCCTTTCGATAATCTCCCCGCACTCTCCTCTCTCACAAATAGATAGTTGCATGTTGTTGCCATATTTATAAGTAGTTATCCTTTCCCTTCCAACGACCACAGCCAACACAAAGCCATGGAACTCCCCTCGTTTCTTACTTATCACTTTTTGTTCGCCCAAGTGCATTAGAATCGCCGCAGAGCCACTCAAGGATTTATGAAATAATTTTTTCCCTCCTTCCTGGCCATTCTTTTGCGATTTTTAACAACAATAAGGACCGAGAGACCATCTTTTTTATTGCTTTTTCTTGGGCTCAGCGGATTTTGGTTGCGGCTTCTGCGGGTTTCCTCTGTTCTCTGCTGTTAAAATTGCATTCGAATTGACAAAGAATTGGCCAGACCACGGTATGGAGGAGAATTAAAGAGCAACAGGCGCACCTGTCCACGTTTTTTGAAACCATTTAAAGAGGATATAACATGGATAGATGTCTTTAATCCTGGAAATCGGGGAATGCAGGGAATCCTGGGAACCTCATAAGAAAGCAACTGTCTATCACCCATAAGAGGTGTCACCCATACCCACAATTCTGCGTCAAAACCTGCACTTGAAATTTTTAAAATATTTTTTTTTCATATTTTTCTGGGGGACCCCTTGCAAAATCCAGGATTTCCATTTTTGCCCCTTGCTATGTCTATATCTTGGTCAATTCTCACCCGATCTCCCCGCGGATTATCTCAAACGATTTGTAGATAGATTCCCACAATTCTGAATCAAAACCTGCAATTGAAATTTTTAAAATATTTTTTTCAAATTTTTCTGGGGACCCCTTGCAAAATCCAGGATTTCCATTTTTGCCCCTTGCTATGTCTATATCTTGGCCAATTCTCACCTGATTCCCCAGCGGATTATCTCAATCGATTTGTAGATAGATTCCCCACAATTCTGCATCAAAACCTGCAATTGAAATTTTTAAAATATTTTTTTCAAATTTTTCTGGGGGACCCCTTGCAAAATCCAGGATTTCCATTTTTGCCCCTTGCTATGTCTATATCTTGGCCAATTCTCACCCGATCCCCAAGCGGATTATCTCAAACGGTTTGTAGATAGATTTCCCACAATTCTGCATCAAAACCTGCAATAGAAATTTTTAAAATATTTTTTTCAATTTTTTCTGGGGGACCCCTTGCAAAATCCAGGATTTCCATTTATGCCCCTTGCTATGTCTATATCTTGGCCAATTCTCACCCGATTCCCCGCGGATTATCTCAATCGATTTGTAGATAGATTCCCGACAATTCTGCATCAAAACTTGCAATTGAAATTTTTAAACTATTTTTTTCAAATATTTCTGGGGGACCCCTTGCAAAATCCAGGATTTCCATTTTTGCCCCTTGCTATGTCCATATCATGGCCAATTCTCACCCGATCCCCCAGAGGATTATCTCAAACGATTTGTAGATAGATTCCCCACAATTCTGCATCAAAACCAACAATTGAAATTTTTAAACTATTTTTTTCAAATTTTTCTGGGGGACCCCTTGCAAAATCCAGGATTTCCATTTTTGCCCCTTGCTATGTCTATATCTTGGTCAATTCGCAGCCGATCCCCCCGCGGATTATCTCAAACAATTTTTAGATAGATTCCCCACAATTCTGCAACAAAACCTGAAATTGAAATTTTTAAAACATTTTTTTCAAATTTTTCTGGGGGACCCCTTGCAAAATCCAGGATTTCCATTTTTGCCCCTTGCTATGTCAATATCTTGGCCAATTCCCACCCGATCCCCAAGCGGATTATCTCAAACGATTTGTAGATAGATTCCCCACAATTCTGCATCAAAACCTGCACTTGAAATTTTTAATTTATTTTTTTCAAATTTTTCTGGGGGACCCCTTGCAAAATCCAGGATTTCCATTTTTGCCCCTTGCTATGTCAATATCTTGGCCAATTCCCACCCGATCCCCAAGCGGATTATCTCAAACGATTTGTAGATAGATTCCCCACAATTCTGCGTAAAACCTGCAATTGAAATTTTTAAAATATTTTTTTCAAATTTTTCTGGATTCAAATTTTCCCTTGCAAAATCCAGGATTTCCATTTTTGCCCCTTGCTATGTCTATATCTTGGTCAATTCTCACCCGATTCCCCAGAGGATTATCTCAATCGATTTGTAGATAGATTCCCCACAATTCTGCGTCAAAACCTGCAATTGAAATTTTTAAAATATTTTTTTTTAATTTTTCTGGGGGACCCCTTGCTAAATCCAGGATTTCCATTTTTGCCCCTTGCTATGTCTATATCTTGGCCAATTCCCACCCGATCCCCAAGCGGATTATCTCAAACGATTTGTAGATAGATTCCCCACAATTCTGCTTTAAAACCTCCAATTTAAATATTTATATATTTTTTTTGTCAAATTTTTCTGGTGATCTTGCAAAATGTAGCACTTTCATATGTTCACTTTGCCATTTCCATATCTTGGCCAATTCTCACCTGAACCCCCATCGATTATAACCAGGAAATGCCTCTATTTTTGCTCAACACATCATTACTCCTATAGACCATTCACACTGACCCATAACCCAACTCATTTCACCTGCTCACCTGTAATTCCAATTCCCCGCCCGCCCACGCACACCCACCAGCAAAAGAAATACAAAAATTAAAGGCAGAAAAATGATAAGCCATAAATTGCCCGCCCAAAAGTCTTAAAAACAAATACAAGTTCTCCTCCGCTTGGAAGCAATTAAAGAAGCGATGAGGACTCGGGAGTGGGGACTCTGGACTTGGTCTTGTAGATACAAGAGTTGCGGTGGTAGATACAATTAAAACTACAATTTTTCATATGAAATGGCAATCGGTGTGATTGCAGCTGCGTATCTGTTGGGTTAATTCGTATCTTGGCAATCGATCGAATTGCGAATAAAAAAAAACTTTCAATTAGAAAAAGTCTAGATGCAAGTATTAGAGGAAGGCCTAGAAGATATCGAAGTTAAAAATGGAAAGGGTTGTGGATTGTTTGGATTTGTGGGCGTATTAGGTAATCTTTGTTATGGAATTAGTTTTAGATACTCTAACTAGGAATAGGGGTGTTCAGAAAAAGGGGTTTGAGATAAAATAAATGATTAAGAATTTTTTGAAGTCTGCCATAAAATAAATCATTCTATAGAGTTCTATAGAGTATATGGTAGAGTATTAAAAAAATCTTGAATCTAAGCCAAGTTCTATCTGGCTAGTTCCGTTTGCGTGTTGCCAACTCTGAACGTTGCCAACTAATTCGATTTGTATGGCTGGCCATTAAATTCATAAAGGATCATCGTGGTGCAGATCTCGCTTTGCGGTGCTCTGCTTCCCGCTAACATATGTTGCATTAATTGTTCATGTTGCCTCAAAAAGCAACTCATGTTCAATGAGTTTTATTGCTGCTCGACACACACTGAAACACCGAAACAAAACAATCTTTACGTTTTTCTCCTTTTCAGTGTTTTTTTTTTGTTTGTGTGTTGCTGGTTGTATTTCTTTTCGAGTTTTTTAAGCTGGAGTGCAGGCACGAAACAAATGAAAAGAAAAATTGCGCACAAAACATTTTTCATTACGTGATTTTCGAGCATGCCACAAAGGGCAGGGGCATGGCAGCAAGGCTGGGAGAAGGGAGGCAGGGGCTCTGAACAACCGAAGTGGCGACAGCCGGCAAAGTGCCATGTATACAACATGCTGAGGGGTTAACAGCAGCAGCAGCAGCAGCATCCATAAGGATCCCATCCCATCCCATCCTATCCGATCGGATCGTCTCCTTGGTCTCTCGGATCTCGCGGAGCCTCGGCGTTTTTGCATTCCCACACGCGATCCCAATCGCCGCGGCCAAAACCGAGCTAAACAGCAGATACAAATGTATCTATGAGCTGCAGTCGCGACTCGCGACTCAATTACAATTTATTAAAAGCCGCGCAAACTGATTTATAACCGGCCAACTCTCTAGAGTTCAGGCCAGGAGGATGTCTAGGTTTCTACAGCCTTGGACCGTGGGATATGGGTAGTTGGGTCTATAAAGGATTAAAATATTAAGGATAATAATTTAAAAGAAACTTCCGAAAAAGGTATGTTTCAATACATTATGCTTAGAAATTTTTTTAATTATTTTCTTTACATAAAATAATGTTTAACATACATAAATCGTATTTTTATCTTAACTCTCCTACTTTAACAATTTTTTTATCCCCCTGGTTAGCCATTAGGCCCAAGGTATGCGATTCACGTGTCTGGGCAGTTGACTTAGTGTCTGGAGGACTTGGCCTGCTTGTTTTGGCCTTTTTGGACTATGGGCCTAGTGGGGGCAAATTGGCGGCTTATTTGTGTGTGGAAATTGCCTGCCAGGCTGAAGCCTTTGCAGTTGCTTCTGCGGCTGCCCCGTCGAAAGGTGGAAGGAAGGTGGAACCTGGGATCTGTTCTGTGAAGTCCAAAGGGGGGGAATCGACTAAATGGGGGAAATGGAGCTTCAACAATACGGCGCCTTGGGTTGCTGGTGGTGACAGTTGCTTGTCAACAGCATACACGATCCTCCAGAGAGGTGCGCGGGGATCATGATCTATGAAGCCTGACAACAACTACAATAAAAAAAGCTGTTATATGTTGCACAGATGATCTATGGGTTTGATTTTAAAGAAGGGTAAGGGAAGCCACATGTTTTATTTTATTGATCAAGTATCTTCTTAAGCCTATTTAAAAACTGTATCCCTCATTTCTTATATTACTAAACTTTCCCATGATCAAAACCCGTTTTAAAGGCCTGATTTATTGTCAACCAGTTCGCTGGCAAAAATAATGGACAGTTATATGAACAAGGACCCTTCAATAAAATTTAAAATTAATGCATTTAACACAAAATATGATTGCCACAATTTAAGTTCCGAAAGGAGGAAACCCACAATCAGCTAAACGTTGCACGTTGCCGGTGAGAAATTAACGAGAATTAAGCGACCTGCCCACCTAATGCTCCAGATACAGCGACACATAACTTCCATACCTTGCTTTTTATTATATATTTTGAGTTTCTTGCCTTTTTGAAACGAAACTGGCAATCAACAGCATTCCTTTTAATTTCAACTTTTTGCATTGGTCGTCGTCCCGATGGTCCGAAATATCAAAAAGTCCAAATCAAAACCAATAATAAAGTTAAATCGATAATTGAGGTCAGATCGGGCGAAGAGGTATTTTTCGGGGATCTCGATCTGAGGGCGAAAACATTTTCGGGGCCTTTGGCGCACATACGTGATCGTTTAACTGTAAATTAAATATAATTTACCAATAATCATAATCACAATATGCAGTTTCTGTATCTGTTTCGCTGTTGCTCCTCTTGTATAGTTTTTTTTCGAGTCTTAGTTCGCAAATCTCGACGCCGTCAGATTTGAGCTCTGATCTTGAAGGTGATTTGATCCCCTTAAGCCAGACGCATAAATCATCATCTGGCGGATACATTTTCTGGATCGATAACTGTCCAAACGCGCGCCTCGCAGCTGATGGCCAAAAAAAAAAAAATAAAACCAGGCCCAGAATATAAAAAAACGTAAAAAAAAAATAAGAATTTGCCGAGTTCGCTGATCGATTGGATATTTTTTTTCATTTTTGCTGGGGTCTCACGCTCCTCTGATGAACGTCTGACCGGGTGCTATATTTAAATGCTAAATTCAAAATCGCATAGACAGGCATATGTTAGACAAAATTGAGGCTGAACGCTCAACGAATTAATCTGCGAAGCATAAAGGTCTTTGTATGGACAGCCATTAACAAAGAAATCGGTGCAGGAATTTGAACCCATAGAATACATAATACCACTTCCGGTTAATTGATTGTTTCCGATACAATTATTAATTTAGCAAAATATTTGTTTAATAGCTATTCAAGTGTAATTTAAAAAAAATTTTATAATGGATTTGAAAGAATGATGCAAGTTCTAATAAAAAAATATCAATAACAGGTTGCACTTTATACTAAAAATTATGAAAAATAATTCTGTCTTGTTAGCAATTATACTATTCATTTCAATCATTAATTCTTATATTTTCTTCTTTTTTAGAAGGAAATCAACCAAAATATAATCCAAAACAAAGCCCCCAATCTTCCAAAAGTGTTGATAAAAAATAACCAATTTAAATTTATTTAATTGCTTTTATGCAATCTCTTTAATCAATTTCAGACAACCCACCAGACACCTGGAACAAAAATAATTAAGAAAAACAACCAGTTTATTATTTTTGCAATAATAATTTATTATTATATATTATTTTTAAACTTTTTGCTTTTTGTTACGATTGTTGTTGTTTTGTTTTTGTATTTGTTGTGTTTGTGTTTTCTTGTTTATTGGTGTTGTTTTAGTTTTTGTTTCTCCCTTCTGTCAGTTGGTGTATTAATTTAATCGTATTTATTTTAATAATTTTGTGTTTTTTTGCTGCCAGTGGCGAAATGTTGCACAATGTTGTCTCTCTCTCTGAACCATTATTGTTGATGCCGATCCACGGAACTATTTAGTTGTTCTTTGACTATTGTTATGACTAAAGTTAATGTGTTTCGTGTCTATATATGTTTAGGGTGTATATATAATAGCGTATGAAGCGTTTAAATAGGTTTAATGTCAATTTTTGAATCATTCTCGCTTCCTTCGATTTGTATTTGCTTTGTAACATACTTTTTGAATGACGGGCATACAAGTTGGGTTTTTTGTTTAGCATTTATTATTATTATTATTAATATTCAGTATTAGATATATATAATATGAATTATTGTTTACTGCCTAGGCAAGTGAAATACTTGAAGTTAATTATTTTTTATTAGAGCTATTTTTAGTATTATGAGCTTAATGCCATCCTCTGCTAAGCTAGTGAATAAATTAAAATCTTAACATTAAAAAATTACCTCGTAAAATAAATCAAGGATTCATTCATTAATTTTAAAACACTAAAAAGCGGCTCGTAAAATGTATCATTTTATTTCCTAAATATCTACCATTTTTCTTCATATATCATTTACGCATTTTTCTTTAAATATATATATATTTTTAAGTATATGTTTTGTTACATTTATATACTCGAATTGAAGCTATATCGTAGTGTTTATAAGCAATGCTAAAAATGGTTTTTTTATCCTTCACTTTTAGTTTTTTCTTTTTTTATTTTTTGGGACGTTAAATGCTAGGTGTGTGTCAACATAAAAATTTTGTTCAGCTTTTCGTTTTCCAATTTTCTCCACACTCTATGTATCCATTAAAAAGTCTTTCGTATCATCTGCTATTTACAAAGTATCCTTAAGCCTACATCTGCAAGTTATTTGATCTAAGCACTCTAAATGGGGATATCGGAAGTTCTTGCGTTTTTCTCTATATATTTTCCTTTTATTTCTTCTATATACAACATGGCCGCTCCAACGTTTTTAAAAAACTCGCTTTCGCTTTCTACTTTTAAGTTTTATCTTTTATTTACACATTTTTTTTTTTGCTTCTAAACTCGCACTCAAGAGCAGCCGCGCCAGATTGGATTGCACTCTGAGATCAAAATAATTCTCGCCACCTCACCTCTCACCTCGCACCTCCACACCTGTCAAGGTGTCTTAATTGGCGCTGCCGAAGAGCACGGAGTTCTTGTAGTAGGCCGTCGGCCGCTCCGACAGGGGGCTCTTCACATCCCGCTCGGCATTGGCGGCCCGGGTCTTCCGCTCCATTTCCAGCTCCTGGGCCAGGGACTCTGCAAGGATTCGGGAAGAAAGGAATAGGGAAATGATTTTATTTAGAAGGGTTACGTAATGGATTTCTCTAAGAAACATTTAGCTACAAAATGGGAAGTCTTGGGATATTTTTCACAGTTTTGAAATCTATTTTATGTCATTTTTTGTACTTAGTATATATTAAAAAAATCCTTAAGTTTTAATTTAAGTTTTAAATCCAACTCACCGGAATAGTTTTGCCAAAAGGCTCCGGTGGCCATCAGATCGATGCCAGGATAGCTCCATGGACCTTTTCCATTACTGGCAGCTGCTGCTGCTGCCGCCGCTGCTGCCGCGGCCAGACTTCCCTCCGCTGCTGCGGCGGCGGCAGCCACTGCAGCCGCAGATGCGGCAGATCCACTTGGCGGCCGCTCGTCCCGCTCGCGACTGCCGCACCGCTCCTCGTCCTGCTGGGCCGCCAGGGAGGCGGCGGTAACGGAGCGGGTCTGTCGCTCCACGGAGCCCTCGTGGTCGGAGTGGGGCTCGCGCTTGAAGTGGGTGGGGGAATCGGCGCAGTTGAGGCCGCCGGAAGCAGTGCCAGAACCGGCAGTCACATCACAGGAGGAATTGGAGCCCAAGGATTTGTCTGATTTTTCACTGCCGCCGCGACTACCGCCATCGTTTTCTAAGGGAAATAATTCAAAAACAAAGAACAGGAAGCTGTGTTGGTTAAAAATGTATTTTTTAATTTTTTTAATTATTTAAATTAATTATTAAACTCCTTGAACTAAGTGCGTGTCCTTGACCCTTATTGGCTTACCTTTCATCGCCTCCACATCTCCGCCATGGCTGCTGCTGTTGCTGTTGTTGTTATTATTATTGTTATTGTTGTTGTTGCTGCACTTGGAGTCGCCACCATTGCCGCCGCAGGCTTCAGACTCACTGCAGGCGGAACCGGAACCACCGCCCCCGCTGCCATTGGCATTGGGGCTGCCCTTCGCCGCCCCACTGCCGGCGCCCAATTGCTGTTGGTAGCGAATGCGAATTTTTCGTTCGCGTCGGAAACGCTTTTGGTAGAGTACTGAAAGAAGAAATATTTTTAAAATTAATAATAATTTATCTCATTAACCTTTCAAGAAAAAGGAATAATAACTCTTCGTATCGAATTACAATTCTTAGCCCTGAAGAAATGGGAAATTGTTCCAGGGAAATGTCAGATGATACGAGTATTTATCAGAAAAGTACAAAAGCAAATAGTGAGACCCACTGGGCTATAGATCGTGAGCCGATCTTGGACTGGTAACTGGTAATTTGATCGATTGAAACGATTCTGTTCTCAGTCGAGTTCTGGATCTCTCAGCTGGGCCTTG
The DNA here is from genome assembly GCA_035047585.1 of Drosophila monieri. NCBI lineage: Eukaryota > Metazoa > Arthropoda > Insecta > Diptera > Drosophilidae > Drosophila > Drosophila monieri. The sequence continues at coordinate 252,011 of JAWNPJ010000076.1, read as the reverse complement.
TTGTGGCCTGTGTTGTGCCAATTCAAGTGCGCATCCGGCCGTGTGTGTGGGCGCAATTATGTTTATTGATCCTGACTTGCAATCATTCCAGATCGCGAGTCATAGAACAAAAAGGCAAGGAAACTAAAGATCTTGCACTTGAAGAAAAGGTTTCAAGAAAGGGAAACTATACAAAAACTAATCTTAAAAATCTTTCACAACTTTAGTAATATTTTTAATGTTAAAATACTAAGCCAAGGAATATATTTTAATAATATACTAGTTCTCTTCTATAATTTAAAGAGTTTATAATTATTATTTTTAGTGTTTCTCATTCGCAAAAGTCAATGTGGCTGAATGCAATGAAGCGTGGTGACAGCCGTTTTGAGGGTGGAGCCACAAAATCAACCTCAAATCAAATCCAAAAAAAAAAAAAGATACAAAACTGTTGCAGGGAGATTGAATTTCAGCAGAGGATCGGTAATACCCTCCTCCAACCCATCCATCCCTCCATACCGATCCATTCGATACTCATTCACCCACGCGCGCTCCCATTGCAAATGGCCAATTGTGTTGGCCATGTTCTGAGCTCGAAACCCGCTTACATGGCTGCGATTTTTATCGCCGGCGTTATTATTAGTTGCAATTAGATGTCTATGTGCCTGTGTGGCATTTTGCATAGTTGCATGCAATTTTTCTTTTTTTCGTTTGCTGATTTATGTTCTGCTTTTTTTCCACCATAATTTCCTCAAAAAGCCGAGAGTTATGGCCGGGGCGGTTGGTCAGTCAGTTGGTTGGCAATTATACTCCGCCCTGGTTCCCTTTGTTTTCGCATTGTAATTCCGCTGATTTTCTTGTATTTTTTCCCCCCAGATTTCTTTCCTTTTTTTTTTTTTTTTTTTTTTTGGGTGGAGCTCAGGTTTCAGTATTGGGCCTTAATTTTTCGGGTTGACTCTCGATGGCGGCTTGGAAATTGGAGGGTTGCCTTTTGGCCCAAAGAAACCCAGTAGTTGTAAACCTAATGTGGTCTGATTAAGTGCCGAGTGGATAGATATTTTGGTCATGCAAGAGGTAGTAATTGGTTTATTACCAAATTACCAACAGATAGCTGTCTTAATTTCGGCTAAATGATTTTTGATTGCCTTTGTGCTGTTACCCCCTATTAGTTGGTTTTATTTTTTGTTAATTAACTCCGTGGACTTCGGTTTCCAAGCTAGCCTCTAGTTCCTTCAACCCTTAACCCCCGAGACAACCCCTTCAATTATAGGATTTCTGTCTTTGGAACTCAAATTCCAGATTCCAGCTTCCAGACTCCAGACTCCTGCTACTTTCTGCCCAATCATTCGAGTGTAACTAAATAATGAAATGATATTAAATTCATTTGAATTGTGATTTCTGTTGAAAAAGGCCCGTCGAACGGCAGCAGCCGCTCAGAGCTGCTCAGAAACCCTTTTCCGTTTTTTTGGTTTGTCGTGTCTTCATGTTCATCCTGAGGAGCCCGGCGACGACCACCAAAGCGCCAGAGGGAGTGGCGGCCGCGGAGGCCTGCTCGGGGGGACATTCGCAGACAGTCGGCATATCAGGTGTCATTGTCATTTGAGTCAGATTGCATTAAGTGCGCCCGATTGGAATCGGAATCGGCATAGGCAGACCCATCCAGCCAGCCAGCCATCCATTCAGGGGGGATTTCAATCCTGAGCTGGAGCTTCAGCGGGTACTGAAGTTTTAACTAACTTGAGGATCTCGATGTGGATGTGGCGCACTGTCAAGGCTGATTTGCTGCGAATGGATCACAGTGAAGCAATGCTATAGAGAACCGGTTGGGGGGTTCACAAGTTATGTGAAGAGGAAGGAAGTTCCTTAAATGATTTAGCAAGTTTAATTTATTCAAACCCTTTAAACTTTATGAACTTAGAAATAAATATGTCTTTAGTCTAACATTTTCAGAATACAAATCCTATAACTAGAATATATAATTTCTATATAATTTTCTTGACTTACCTCTCAGTTTTCTTTCATCTACAAGTTGACGCTCTAAAGAATCCTTGACTTCACGTTCCCGCAGGACATCCATTTTGAGCTCAGCTGAAAAATAAAAAAAAACACAAAAAATGAACATTAAATATTTAAAATATAGTTATATTTTACTAGAAATAATATTTAATTTCTTTAAGAAAGAAAAAGCCACTTATGAGCCTTAAAATAGTATTAGAATTATAGAAACAAGTCCCAAGGATAACTCACCTTTCTCATAACTAATTTGCCGCTCCTGCTGCCGGGCATTGTCCGCCGCCACCTTCAGAAGGCTCTGGATGTTCCGGAGCAGCGTTTCCGTGGAGCTGGCTGGGACAGCGGCATGTGCATCGATGCCCAGAGGACCCAAGGCCAGACCGCCGGCCAGGGCTGCTGCCGCAGTGGCATCGTTGGCCGCCATCAGAGCCTCGTTGGGAGTAAGAGCGCCACCGCCACCAGCTCCAGGCGGTCCATTGGCCACCGCACCGCCACCCACGGCCGCTCCATTGGCCACCGCAGCGGCGGCCGCCAGCTGGGAGTAGTTGAGGGCTCTTTGGTGCTGGAGGGCGGCGGCCGCTGCTGCCGCCTCCGCGGAGGAGGCGGGTGAGCCGCGCTGTGGCACGCCCACCCCCAAGTGGGAGAGACCCACGGCGGGGTGGTGGTGGTGGGAGGCGGCGGCTGCATGCTGGTGCAGTTGGTGGGCCGCTGCTGCCGCCGCTGCTGCTGCAGCTGCCGCCGAGCCCGTGGACAGATTATCACGTTCCGTGTCACTCAAGTCTGTCAGAGGAAGGAAGAGATACAGAGTGCCAGGTGCAGGAGGCAGGAGGCACAATGCAAATGGAAGTGCAGTCAGTAAAGTGTCAAAAATGCGGTTATCGGTTATGGCTTATCGCTTATCACTCATCTATGCAAAGTCCACTCACCTTCGTCATCTTTGGCCAGGCAGCGTTCATCGACTTCGGATTGGTTCTCATCGCTCAGGTTCTCCTCCTCCTCCTCGTCGTCCTCGACTCCGATAATGCCGCCGCCCACGTGCACGGCCACGCCTCCGCCGACACCACCGCGACTGCCATCGTCCAGGCTGCGGGAGGCGCCACGGCTGGGGGATCCTGCCACCGAGTGGCAATCGCTACGCTCGCTTCCCGCATCGCAATTGCTGCCTCCATGGTCTGTGTTTCCGCCGGATTTGCTCAGGTTCAGCACGGGGCTCTGGCGTGTGGGGGAGCCTTTAAGGACACAGGAATCAACAAGGATATATGTTAGACTTAAATTTTAGAACTAGGGCTTTAAGACTAAACTTTAAATTATATTTTTGTTTAAAAAAATATAAAAAAAACCTAAAAAATACTTACAATTTCTGGAGCTGAGATCCCTTGGCTTCTGGTCACCGACCACCACATTTCCGACCCGATCCACGCCCGCTCCACCCACTCCCATCGCCTGCTGACGCTCGTCGGTCCTCTCCTCCCTCAAACGCTCCAGATGCTTCACAATGTCCTCGTAGGCTGCCCGGCAATTCTCCCAAATTCCGGAACGGGCCAAGGCGTCCATGTTGGCCGCCGACATGCCGGCATTCTGGGCGGCCGCCTTCAGCATTTGGCTCTCGGGGCGAGCGTGGAGGCCGTGGGGCGGCATGCCCGGCGACATGAGGGCCGCTGCTCCCGGGTGGTGGGCGTTCATCTGCATGAAGGCCATGTGGTTGATGGGCGGTGGATTGTAGCCGTTGGCCAGGAGAGGCGACTTTTCCAAGCGGTTCATATCTGCAAGTTAAGGTTGAGGATTGAAATACATCTTCTGAAACTTAAAGTGAACTCCCAGACACCACCTCTCCCTGGCAATGAATCATAAACTTTAAAACCGCCAATCAATAATTACTGGAGTATCCACAACCCCTAAATGGGTGGGTGGCTATGTCGCCTGGGTAAATATTTAAGTTTTGAAATGCATTCACTAGATGGGTTGGCCCATCCTCGACAATATTTGCCTTTCATTTTGATGGCTCGCTCGACTGACACCTGTTCCTGTGTCTGCTTCAGATATACATATATGAATAAGTCTGTGTATATGCATTTATTTTATAAAATATATATGGTATAGTATGTATATAATATACATGTCGTGTCTATTGTCTGAGCGCCCAGACTAAACACAACAACTAAAAGCACCCACGCACATGGCGGCGTATAGATACTTTTGTATCTGACCTGTGTATCTGCGGCTGTCATTTGTTTGCCTTTGGTTAGATAGATACATATGTGAATGTACCGTGTACAGATACATGCCAGTGAAGCAGTTAGTTGCACATTTTAGTGGCCCATTAAATGCTTCGGCGTTCACCAAATTGCATAAATTGTTTGGAAAAATGCGAAATGCAATTAAAACTTGGTGAAAATTCGCCTCGTTCGCCTCGGAATGCAATTTAAACGGTTTACGTGTAAATGCTGTTAACAATTTTTTTTTTAAATATTCCATCAGCTCGAGCCTCGACATGAGGCATACGGGTATTATCTGTATTAATAATGCAATATCACTCAAGAATCAACGCCCCACAATTCAGTCAAGGCACCTTTTCTTCACAGCCGCAAATGACTTGGCAAGAAAGTTGGAGTTCAGTTCTGAAGGCGCCGGCGACGACGGCGGCGGCATATGGTTCTGAAGAAAAAGAATCTTAGAGATTTCATTCAATTTGGGCTTTTGTTGTTGGTCGAGAGTATCTTTCAATATTGTGCGTTTCGCCGGACACATTAATAGAAAGAGGCGTTGACCAACTTGTCAGCTTGGCCCTCTCTCCCTCTCTATCACTATTTCTAGCCATGTACCCATGGAATATGTAAAAAAAAAAAGAAAATCAATTAAATACAAGTCCGCTTGTACTTATCATAATTACAGATACGGATACAGCACGGCACAGATACAATTCGAAATTTTTTAGCTGAATGCGATTTCCTGTACAAATCACATGGCCTGGCCCAGGCCGGCAATGGAATTCAGAGTTGATTGTGGCTTTGGCTTTGACTGCCAATTTATCTGTTGGCTGGGAACGGAGCCAAAGTACAATCGATGTATCTGTATCTGTATCTTTGACTGTGTTTGGCAGCTGTAAGCTGTAATCAGCCAACAAGCAGCGACCACAAATCACAAATGGCGGTAACAGCGATCATCGATCGTTTTGGGGATCGACACACACAAAAAAAACACAATCGATCCCCGAAAGCAATCGATGGCGAGCTTTGTGGCCAATCTTTCAATGATTTCATTACAATTCGAATGCGAATTCGTGGCCCCTCCAGTCATGGCACTCACTCAGTGTGAGAATTGCAATTGGCAGCAGTCATGGCAGGAGCTTAACTACACCGAAAAAAACTCTTACTTCTAAAAAATATGTATTTTTTGTAACTTACCACTAATATGGCCATTTTCATAGGCGTAGTCCCCATTGTCCAGGCGATGTTTCTTCAGCTGGGGATGCTGGGAGAGGTGTGTGGGCGGCAGGGATAGCCCCACGGGGCCCCTTTTGGGCGGTCTACCCGGTCTGGAACTGCGGAATTGCAGAGAGTTACTGTTGGGTTGAGAGCAATGGATAGTATCCATGGTATCAGTACAAAAAAAAGATCAATGCCTCAGTAGACTAGATGATCTACTGGAGCATTTTTAGTTTTCAATAAATTTTTCGCTTTGGTAGATATGGAAGGGTTTTGTTGAGAGGTTTTTGCTTGAGAGTTCTTAGATGAGGAGTGTCGTTTTGTGAGTAGTTATATCTTTTCATTTAATAGCCTTTCAAGTGATTTACACCACCCAGTCGTTGCAGAATAATAATAATAATAAAAAACATAGAAACCTCCTTGTAAAATCATAAGTTTTATTTGCTTCCGCAACAACCCCGTATTGCCTTAAAAAATGTCTATAATTTTTTTTGATGGCCTGTCTCTCGTCATAAACCATCCATCATGGCTTAACTATTCCTGAGAATCTCGCTGTTTAATAATTTCCTCGCACCGAAAATTCCTTATTCCTTAAAGTCGAGCTGCCCACAAGTTGCATTCCCCTAATTAAGCTCCAGCCAACTTTAGTGAGGCACCACCCGTTGCGGCGGGACAAATAAAAAGCCAAAACCGAGAATAACGCAAACGTGCTACCTTTTTAATTATGAGCCATAAAAAAAATGAGTAAGAGCGAGGAAGGTTCAACTATTCTGAGTAGAAATGAATGCCCGCAATTGCTGCTATTTGTTTATGAAATATTTAAACAAGTCTTGAGCAAATACTTGACGCAGGCGCAGGCTAAGCTAAATAGTTAACCGCAGCGGGTGGAAATGAAGACAAACAAGCCAGAGATAAGGCCCCATAGAAAGCCAAAACTGCAGCACAAATACTACGCCTGGGGATCCAAGGGAAAAAAAAAAAAAACTTGATCAAATAGAGCGACTTGGGACCAGATGGCTCTGGATGGCAATTAAATTATGGCATCTTCAGTCCATGTTTGTGCGTGGCAAACAGGTGAGGGCCCCCTTTAGAAGACTATCGCAAATAAACACAGGTAGCAATGATCGTATGCCCCAGCCGGGCAGGGAGTACACGAGTACGAGTACCTCGTATATGGCGAAAGATTGAACAATTTGTAATTGTGCGTACTTTGGATAACGAAGATCCAGAAAGCCAAATATTAGCAGTTACATATTGCCGGAGTAAATATTTGCGACTGGATTTTAATTGTGGGCTGGCTCCATTAAATGTTTTCGCCAACAAACAAGTCAGGGAGTTGTTTTCTTGGCCTCTTTGGGTCAAATAAAGAGATTCTTCAACGTGATTCATTCCGAGAATGGAAAGTGTTTGAATTGTTTTTGGGATATAATCGGGAAGGCCATTCGCCTGCTACTGCTATGACGAGCAAAAAAAACTGAAGACCCGTGCGTCTGTCAGTCAAGTTGAATGAATTTATGGGAAGTGGGTTGGAGGTTGGGCGGGGCAACACTTTCATTGGAAAGTTTTCGTTGCTGTCGCTACTTACTGCTGCTCTGACATGTTTGTCTTGGCCAGAAAAACTTTGTTTCGCCGGAATATATTTTTTTTGGCATAGGTTCCGGATAAGATTGAACAATTAAGCTGAATCCTTGCGTAATGGCCAGGTTGATGATGCAATGCAAGTGACCCCATTTATCTGGCATCTGGTTAAAAAAAAACTCCCTGAAACTAGACTGTCTAAAGAGAACAATGGCTGTTAGCCAGAAAACTTAAACAATTAAAATCTTTCGAGCCATGCCACTGCCTTTTTGGCTAATTTATGCACCGCTGTCATTCGCCGCAAATGTCATTTTGCATTTTTTTTTTTAGAGCAGCGGACAAACGTTTAGTCAGGAATAAACAACAATTTGTCAAAATAGTCGCTTTGTCCAAATGCCTGACAAAAGCAGGCAGCCAACACACTAAAGCCACCAATTCGCGAGGAGAGGAACCGGTTGCACCACCACACCACTGGCCCCGAACCTGTTTGCAGCTGTCTCGTTCGTATATTTTTCAATAATCAAGGGATAGCCGAGTTGTTAATTATTGAGTTTGGTGCCGCTTGGGGGGGGGAAACAGCCAGCTTGAGAAACAGCCGCCAAAATATGCGCCAAACTGTGCTAAATGTGCCACACAGTTATCCCCACTGGATAGTTTCAATTGCAATTGCACATCGTCGATGGGAGGAGGCGTTACTGGCATTTGTCAGCGAATCCGCCAAACTCCCTAACCCACTGCCGCAGGGACTTCCACCGCAAATTGGCAAATCAATTATGTTTATGGCCAAGTTACCACCTTGCCACAGAGCGTGTTAGCCGGCCACTAAATCAATGCAATCGCAATCCAACCGACAATTAAATGTTGGCCAGCACCCAATGGCCAGTACAATTTCCATATTTGCAATCAGAGTCATAGTTAGAGTGAGAATTTTAATTGAATTCAGAGACTCTGCCATTTGTCTTGAAGACTATCGGGGCAATACAAGTTTCCCAGAAAGAAGCCGCTAAGAAGGCTCTTTTCTTGACTCTGTTGGCGCTTGAAGTTGTCTCGAATTTCTTTCGGTTTAACAACAAATGTTATTGGAATTTGCATTAAGCCAAACGAGACAACGCTGTTGGCCACTTGGCCAGCCTTTGGTAGGGACTTTCGTATTCATCGTTAAATGACATGCAAATGTACGAATGACATGGCAGGTAACTCCGATAGGGTCTCATCCAAAGGGAATACCTTCAAGCTAATTGGGGGCTTTGAGTTCGACGAATTGCCGCCTGAGCTTCCAATTAAAGCCTAAATTATGGAAGACAACTAAGAACTTAAAACTCTTTTTTTTTGGAACTAAAAATGTCACTTTTCGCACTCAAAATATTGGTAGGCCAGGCCAAGTCAAATGTTGAATTCTGGGTGGCCTTCTTTGCTCCGCTCCGAGCCAGCCTTATAATTTCCTAGATTTCCCCCGCCTGGCTCCGGCTAACCACTGCTTGCATTTAATCTACAATGCATATTCCTTGGCAATTGCTTTGCATACTTTGTTTTTTCCTTACTCACTTCAGTTTCAATTGGCGTGCTAATAACTCATTTAGTTCGCAACAAAAACTGGGCAAAAACCAGCGGTGAAACATACAAAGCAAAGCAACAAAAAAAATAGTTACAAACATGCCACACCAACAATGGCTCTCGACCGACTCTGACTATCCAAGATATCCATCCACCCCCTTCTCCCATGATGCTGGGAGAATATAAACACATGTATTTTGTTTTAGGCTCTGTAATTATTATAAAAAATAAATTGAACTATTGTTGCCTCATTTCAATTGAACAGAAACAGAAGCAACAGTAGGCAGCCACAATGTTGCTTTTGTTATTCGGTTACACTCAATTAAGCTGGATTTGCAAAATGCAAATGCCCCAAATGAGACTCACACCTCGAAAAATCATACTCGAATTATTTTAGAAATTTTAATATAATTAAATATGAATTTTTTTCGTGCAACACTTTTTTTTTCCGCCTCTCGAGTCGAAGCCGAGTTGATCTCTTGATTGTCAGTCAGTCACTCGTGATTAGACATTCGACAGTTGTTGCCATTGTTGTTGTCATAAATAATAACCAGTCTCTACAACAAAAGCCTGCATATGAAATTCGTATAATAAATCAATGTGCTGTCGTAATTTGTGTTAAGTTATTTGTAATCAATTTGAATTCAAGATTTATGGGAAAAAATGTATTTTTTCTACTATTTTGTTAAAGTAAAATAAAGGGGGAATCTGTGTAATAATATTAAAAAAAAACCCCACTTTCTATGATTTAATTGAAATATTTTGGGAAAAGTAAACTGATTTTTTTGGCACTCTAATTTCATAAATTCCCTGGAACCATGACTCTAAAAAAATCCCATTTCCCCCAAAACCTTCTCCCACTCGTTCAACTCTCTTCCGGACCGCATTCTCCACTCGAACAAATTTAACAACAAATTAAACTCAAATGAAGTCAAATCAATCGATGGCCTTTTTTTTGGTTGGTTGCCTTGTGCTGAGCATTTTCCACTTGGCCCAAGCAATTTGCATAGTTGTGGTCCGTTCAAATTGGTTAGACGTCGGAGTATGGCTTTAGTCCAATTTAGTGGAAAGGTGTGCCCACCAGCTCAGTCACAACACACGTTGTTGTGGCTCAATGGAGTTGCTATTGCCTTTCTGGCTCTTTGGCTCTTTTGGTCGATGCCGCTGCCGCTTGCATGGCTTAAACGCCGTTTTAGCCAAGTTTACTTGCAAGGAGATGGCGAAGAGGTGCAGTTCAAACTGTCAACTGCGATCAAAATCAATTGTTTGCCATTTGCCAAAACCAAATCGACCGAGCCGAGCCGACTGCGACTCACACAAATGCTGACAAAATTATTTTTATGGCCGCCACACAACACCAACCTCCATGGAAATGTCAGTGTCAATAATTTTGTCCCGAATATGAGCACATAGAAATAACACAAAAAAAATAACAATTTTTATTTAAAAATGATCATTGGGTTGGCTGCCATTTGAGAAGGCCCCCAATAAAGGCAAACAAATATAATAAAAAATTATTGCAACGTAAGTTTTGAATACGATTGGACGGTCTCAAGAGTGTTTAGAGTGAAAAACTATAAATGGTGTTAATTTTTGTTCAGTTTTTAAAATCAAACTCAATACCTGTACCATCTACTTCCTTCTTCTAGAACCCCATGCTCTACTAAACATATTTTTTTCATGCTCTATTTGTCCTTCCGGGCTTATCCTTTCGACTTCCGGGACCCTGGAGGCTCGCCCAATTTCCGTTTCGAGTTTAATTAATTTAATAAACAAATTCTTTTCGCTCTAAAAACTCTCAAGTGCACATAATACTGATGCATAATACTTTTTTTTTTTTGTTACCTTTAAAAAACAAAAACGATAACGAAAAAAATTCATAAACAAAAAATTTTTCGGGGGGGATAGGAGCGAAATTATTGCCATAGTTTTTTTATTATACTTGTGTGTTTACCTCTCTGGTGGCTTGATCGATAGGCATCTGCAATTAAAAAGAGAAGAGAAGAGACAAGTGAGGCAAATTGTTAAACGTTGTGTGTAAGCTTTTAATACAGTGAGAGAAAAAAAAAACAGGAAACCAAAAATTCAGAGGGATGGTATGGCTGCAAGCGGGTGTGAAAATGCACACGCCCCATAGCCCTCGGCCCACCGAAATATTTTGCAATTATTCCCAAAGACAGAGCCTTTAGCGGTTTTACATTTTCCCTCTTTTTTCCGACAGTCTTCCTCATAACATGTTTCAATTTAGAGCAAAAGTTTTTCAACCTAATAATAGGTTTAACCGCATGGGTCCGGTTCGGTTCCTTTTTCCTTTTTTTTTCAAAAAAAAGTAGCCAGGAATGAGAATGATAGTGGTTTTGGGTCTGTTTCTGTTCTGGTTCTCCTTTTCGATTCTCCACCAAAATATACAATACCCCGGCCAAAGCGCATGTGCACTTTATGGAGCACACTCCGTACATGTGCTGGGCCCGTTTTCATAATTAACTAGATGGTTTTCCATTGAGTGCATTGTGGCCAGTGGCCAGTGGCCAGCCCAACCCGTTTCTTTGTTTTCAACTGCCGTTCGACAACTGTAAACAAAAGCCCAGGACTCTCCACCGCTTAGCGGACGAAAAAATAAGGGATATTGGAATACAAGGTTATAATCTTTTTTTTTTTGGCCACTGATGTCTCAATGCTGGGCAACCGCTTTATATAGCTTTTAGTCAGGGAATGTTTAAATATCCATAAAATATTTCATAAAGAATTTTAAACATTTTTCTAAAGTTTTTAATACAATTTCTAGTTCTCCCCTTTTAAATACTAAACTCTAAAGACTTGCAACCTTAAACCTTGGGGGGCAATTATTTAAAAAAAAATAAAAAACAAAAACTAAACCTATTTCTTGGCACTTTTTTGCTTGTCGTTTTTTCCACTCGAACGGAAATGCGCTGACAGGGCACCGCACACGTCGATTGCGAAAAATACAACCCATACACCCACACTCCCCAGCCCAGCTCACGGCCAAAAAGGATCAGAAACAGAAACAGAACTTCTGTTCTACAGGATACAGGAACTGGAGGAAAAGTTCTACAAGGTGGAAAACTGTTTCACCAACTATTGTTAGAGGCGCTCAAAAGAATTACGCAGCTTTTTGGATAGTTAGCATGGGGCCAGAAACCAGGGGGCTGGCTCCTCTATACTTCTAGGAGGACTACTGGAGGTGGTGGTGGTGGTGGTGGAGTTACGTTTGCATTGCGTATTTCCGCCAAATGTCATCGGAAAAAGGGAAAAGGCGCAATGCGAGACGAAAGTTTTTTGATTGCCCGTGTTAATCGATATCGATGCACAAACTATTTGCATTGTGCTTTCGCAATCAACATAATAGTATGGGAGGTGAGTGGGGGAGCTGGGTAGGTTGGTGCGTAAGTTGGTTAAAGCGGAAACAGGAAATGAGAAAATTTTTCAGAGCAAACCCCGAGCTGAAAATGCAACTAACTGGGCAAAGGCACTCAACGAAATCGAGAGCGAGGTGGACCTGAATGGGTGGTGCTTATGCACAGGGACTAGAAAATATCCTTTCCAAATAGAAAGGATCTGTTTTAATTTTTAAAAGAATAAAGGAAAAGAATCTGTATTCTAAACTCTACAAATATTTTAATATTTAGTTTATTTAAGACATGTTTTAAAAGCTTTTTAAAAGCAAGATACAAAAAGAGATACTATTTCATAAATCTTCATATCTTTCATATCTTCGAAAACTTTCCAGAACAGTTTCTAAAAATATTCAAAATTCCCCAACTAAACTACCAAAACATTTTCATAAAACCTAAATCTACTTAGTCCCCCTTGTTTAAAAAATAAACTTTTAGAAATAAATAATTTCACAAACAAAATTAGAGAGCAATCCCTGTATTTATTTCTTTGGTGCGTACCTGGCTGTGGTGCAGTCCCTGTAGAGGACATCAAAGTCCTTGCAACTGAGCAGCTTGCAGCGATTGACGCCCGGCTGAATGGCGCCCAGGCCCCGCAGGATACGGACCTGCTCCACGTTGCAGACCAGCGGCACAATGTCCAGCCGCTTCAGCTTGGTGTAGACGGTGTGGAGGCCACCGACCAGGTGCTTCAGGAAGAGCTCGAAGGCCTGTGGCAGGCAGAGCATCGTCTCGTTGCTGATTATGAAGGCGGCGACCTTCTGACCCCGGTACTCCACCAGCTTGCACTCGTTGGCGCTGGGATCGGAGGTGGAGATCGGTGGCGGCGAGTTGTACGACCTGGGCGGCACATGGTGGTGGGCGGCGGCCATCAGTTCCAGCGGGGAGGCGTGGTGCATCATCTGCAGCGAGTTCAGTAGTCCCAGTGAGTGGGGCGGCAGTCCGTGTGGCATTCGCGGCGGCAGTCCGGCGGGCAGTCCATTGCCGGACGCCAGGCCGTGCGGGGGCGGACTCAGCTGGTGGTGCTGCTGCTGAGCCTGCTGCTGGGCCTGCTGCTGTTGCTGCTGCATCTGCTGCATCATGGAGTGGTTCAGGGAGCTGACAGGACTGACGGCGCTCGGATGGCGGCTGGGCGAGCTGGCCGGCGAGCAGCTGGACCGCCGTCCATTGGGGCGATCGTCGTTGGCTCCCCGCGAACTGTTGCTCCCGTCCCGGCCGTTCTGCTGCTGTTGCTGTTGCTGCTGTGCCGCTGCGGCGGCTGCTGCGGCGGCGGCGGCCTGCTGCTGCTGCTGCTGGTGGTGCATCAACATGGCGGTGGTGTTCATCTTCCTACCTCGAAGTCACTATCTCTGTGATATTGCCGATATTGTTATTAATTTCCCGACTTCTACTCTTGTTGTTATTTTTTTTCACTCGTCACACAATAGTCCATACTTCATCATGGCTGACACTTTTGTTTATTTCTTGTTGTTGTTGTTGTTGTTTCACCGATTTGTTAATTGCTCTTTAATTTTTATATCTTTGTTGCTTTTTTTTTAATTTAGTTTTCTGTGTAAATAACAAACGCACACAAGTTAGAGAGAGAAAAAATATAAAGAAGGCGGAGAAACCAATAAATAATTAATGAACTTTTAATTCATTTTTAATTATTTATTAGTAGGGTTCTCTATGCAAATTCTAATAGAGTCCGAGTTCGCCCATTCACATCCGTGATTGGAAGCCATATTGGTTTTAAAAAAGTTACTGCTATTTCTTTAATAGTTTTCTTTAAAAAAAAAGTTTTCAAAATGGCTATAAATATTTTGATTTATTTATATGATTTACAATTAAGCATTAGAAGGCTATTTGTCAACTATTTTTTCAAAAATAAATTAGTTTTCTGTTTCAAAATATTAATTTTTCAAAATTCGAAACTCAAATGTTTACTTTTTATTCCAAAAACAAGACAAAAAAGCTAAGAAAAGTCTATAATTTTTCAGCCTATAAACTCTAGTTCCCTAGCACTATCATTCTTGAATTAAAAACCATTATTTACCTTTTTAGAAAATGGGATTAAATAATTTTTGAAACTAAAAAATCACAGACACCAACACTCGCGCACTTTGTTTATGTGAGATTTTGGATAATAATTTCAACTTTGGCCATGGCGTTTAAAGAATATTTTTCAATTATTTTCAAAGATTATGCCCGAATCGTGCCCGAAATCGTACGTAATTGGTTGTTTTTATTTTTTTTTTTTAATTTCAGATTCAGATTCAGAATTTCAGATTCGAATCCGTTGGATTCCGAGATACGAGCTGCGAGTTGCGAGTTCGAGTACCGTTCCGACGGATTGTCACTGAGAGATTGCGATTCTGCTGGCGAGACGAGCTACCAGCGGATTCTCGGCCACTGCGATGCCGGCGTCGCTGCTCGGCTTTGCTTCTCTTCTCCCTCTCCTTATTCAGTCGCTGCTGCTGCTGGTGCTGGTGGTGCTGGTGGTGCTGCTGCTGGCTGCCCCTTCTTCTCTGCCCCCGCGAATCCGAGAAATCAACGAAACGAATTGCATTCGAAAATGGGAATCGACTGAGAGCGGGACGGAGCGAGAGTGGGCGTGAGCGAGCGTGAGCCAGGGCCCCAATGTTCGAGTGTTATTTTTTTAACCCACCAACACATACATACACACGTACGGGGGAGCCTTTACCGTTATGTACTACTGAAAACGAAGCGAAATGCGCGCGCAAAAGTTTTATTGCATTACCTTCTACCTTCGCTTACAAATGACAAATTCGTAATGAAAGGCGAGCCAAATGTGTTTCGTTTCGTGTGGCGCTGACGCCGGCACCGGCGCTAACAGCGACGCCAGCAGAGCGCAGAGAAGTATCTGTGTGTGTGTGTGTGTATCTGTATCTGCGATTGTGCAAAACCAGAAAACGAATACGAATACGAATACGAGATACGAATGTTTGTTGCACGTCTCGAATTACGAATACACACACCAATACCAACAGAAAAAGGGGAGTGGTATACAATTGATCTGAGTGTGTTTGTGTGCAACCCCGAAAAATACAATGACAAATGTAATAAAAAGACAAACACACAAATGAAATACACAAATGTCCACACACACACACACTGCCACACACACAAACGAAACAAATGAAATGAAACATGCGCTCCCATACAGCCAATACAGACAGAGCACAAGGACCCGCTCTCGCTCGTCCTCCAGCTCCCTCGCTCACACTTAATTTTTTACATTTTAATTTTATTTTATTTATTTTTTTAATTCGTTTGTGCGAGTTCTCCAAATCCAGCAGCAGCCCATCCCCCCGCTATCGCCCCACCATTTTCCCCATACTAACTCCCATTTCATTTCGTTTGCGTTTCAATTTCATTTCGTTTCAACTGCCAAACATTGTGCCTCTCGCTCTCGCAGCCTCTTCTTAGCCAGGTGAGCTGCAACCAATAAACATGAGCAGCATATTTGCATAGTGTTTGTGAGCCTTGTGAGAGTATTGTGTGCTGGTGTGTGTTGGTGAAGAGAGGGAGCGTGTGAGACTGTGTGGGCTCTCCAATGGCCGTCGCCTTATATAAACAAATGACAATTGTTTTGGCATTTTCTGTTGGGTTTCCAACCCAAAGTAAATTAAAATAAATGCATTGCATTTGCTCGAAAGAAAAAAAAAAGCAAAAAAAAACAAAGAAAACAGGATGCTTCGAGTTTGCGCAGCTACTTTTGCATTTCTTTTCTTTTTACTTTATTTTTGCTTTTCTTTTTTATTTGTTTGTTTGTTTTTTTTGTTGGATTCTTGCTTTTGGAGACATTTTTTTTTTTATTGGAAAAGCATTTTAATTTCAATTAAAAAAGTAAATGACAAACTTTGTCTGCCACAGCTCCACCTCCACCCCCCCCTCCAAGGAATATTTCGAAACAGGATGCTTGGAGTTTGCGCAAGATTTTTTATGCCATTTGTGGGTTTGTCAACTGCTTTCCGTTTCTCATTCGTTTCATCGTTTATTTGTATTTCTTTGCAGGATATTTCTGCTTCTTTTTTTTTGTTTTTTTTGTTGCTCCTGCCGATTCAGAGGAGAGCAGAGACATGCTCTACCGCTCGCACTGCCATGATTTCGGGTGGAATGCTTTTTTTTTTTTAGCCCGGGGGGCGTTCGTTTTCGCTTTTTCGGATCGGATCCGGATGCTTATAAATAGCACTGCTTATAAATGCTCGTCTCGCACCTTTGCCACCTTGCTCCTTTCTCCCCCTATGCGTGTAAGGCTGTGTGTTTATGTGTGTGTGTGCTTTCTATATTCCGCTAATGCGATGATGGGTGGGTGTGTTCGGTTCGTTTCGTTCTGTCGTTCATTTCTCATTTTTCTATTATTTGTCTTCGTTTTTCCTTCTGCGTTTCTTTTGACGATTCCGAACCAATCGCATTTCGTTCTGTTCTCTCCAATTGTTTCGAGAGAGTGTTTCTATATATATTATATACTGATATCTGTCTATATAGAATTCATTCTTATGTATTGTCTTTGCACATGACGTATGGATTTTTTTTTTATTTTCTTCGTTTCGTTTCGGTTTTGGGGTTTTTCTTATTGCGATTTCCCTGCTGCCATTCCAAATTTCAGGGGGCATGGGAGGGTGGAATATTGATGACAGCTAGAATTTGATAATAAATTGATTTCAGTGAAATGAGATCTAAATAGTCAACAAAATATTCAAATCTTTATTTGGCAATCAAATTTTAATCTTTACTTAATATATAATTTATGAAATAACTGCTATCTCAAATGCAAAAAAATCATAAATATTTGCAAAGTCTATAAAATGGTTTCATTATTATTATTTTTGATTTAATTCCTTTTTGTTCTTTTTAGAAATATCTTCTAAAATGAAATCTTTTACTAAAAAGAAAATATTCAAATACCCCCGCCAACTCAAGTTTCCGGTTGCAATATCAGGCAGAGCTTGTCAGTCATCGGCTTTCGCTTATTTTCCAACCCTTTAACGGTTTTCCTACGTTTTACAACACTACCTAGTACATAGAAGTTATAGTTAAATATAAATAAACGTTTTTTCTTCCTTATGCTATGGAAATATTTTATTTTCTAAGTAAATAGCATAGTTTATATTCACAGAAGCTAAAATTTGAGAAACTACTTAGTGTTTTATGGTATAAGAAATTAAATTTTCAGCAAAAAATTAATTATTCGAGTAGTATCGGGCGCGAACGGCCTTCAAAGAAGGCATATTATTTTCGTATAGGAGCTGTGTTAAAAAAAGACCGATTTCACTACTGAACGAGATATTATGTAAATAATGAACTCCCAGGTGAACTGATTTATTTATGATTCGATCCAAGTATTTATTAGGTACCGCTTATTGTTAGTCGCCTGTTAGTCTGCTTCCGTAATGACCAGCGAAATGTTCGCCCCGGTGGATCCACACACCCTTCCATTGTACACCACTCCGTGGCCCACGGCGGCAATACTGTTGGCGTACTTTGCATTCGTTTTGAAATTGGGCCCCGAATTTATGAAGAATCGAAAGCCCTACGATCTGCGCGGCATTATCAAGGCTTACAACATCTTTCAGATTATCTACAATGTTGCAAACCTTTGTTGTGTGAGTAGCAAGGATAATTGTAAACCAACAATATCCATTAAAAATGGAGGTGAGACCTGAAGCCAATATTTTATTTGTAGGCTTTGCGGTTCCTTTTCTTTATGGACACCTATGATCTGCGATGCGTGACAGCCTTGCCAATGGATCATCCGCACAAGGACTATGAGCGCAATTTATGCAACATTTATGGAATCAACAAAGTAATAGACCTATCCGAAACCATATTCTTTGTTTTGCGAAAGAAGGATAAGCAGATCAGCTTCCTGCACCTGTTCCATCACAGTTTAATGGCTTCCATTGGCTATATTTTGATTAAATTCCATGGTTACGGTGGGCTTCTATTCCCCGGCTGCACTCTAAACGCCTTCATCCACGCCATGATGTACACCTACTACTACCTGTCGTCGGTGAACTCGTCGCTGCGGAAAAGCATCTGGTGGAAGAAGTACATAACTCTCGCCCAACTTGTCCAGTTCGTGACGGTGCATATCCTTGTCATCAAAACCATGTTCCATCCAAACTGCAATTACTCCAAACTAATGATGTGGCTTTGCATGATTATTAATCCCATTTTTATTGGCTTGTTTAGTCATTTTTACATAAAGAACTACGTTCTTTCTCCAAAGAAAAGTTCGAAACAGTCCCAGGATTCCCTAAAAGAGAAATTAAATTAAAAAACAGGAAGGAAATTTGTGTTATGTTAAAAAAAGAGAGAACAAAAATTGTAGTAAGATATAAAAGCTACAAAATATTTAATTTTATTATATTTAATGAATTTAAAATAACATAACATTGTTAAACAAATCTTTTTAAAATGAGTTTGAATTTGAGTCCCTCAGATTCAAAATAATGTTGGCGGGAACCAGGGATACAAACGATATTTTATCAACAATATCGATAGGGAGTAATTTTCTTATAAATACTCGGATTGTTTTGGCAATTTCACTATAGACTCTTTTATTTTTATATAAAGTTTTCCATTTTATTTGACCTTTTTCCCTTCTGTAGCTGAAAAGTCCTTAAAGGAGAGAAAACGCCACTCTACGCATACGATAGTTTTACCGTGAACCGGTTCATACATGAAGTCCCATTTCCGGAAGGAACGGAAGACCATTCTTGTAGAATAAATCTAAAAATAATGTTATTCTTTTGCTTTTCTTTGCAGCAAATAAAACAATAAAAGAGCTAATCTACAACTAAGGCCATTATTGAAATCATAAAGCCAAGACACAAACCACAGTTACGATATAAATCCACATTACGATATGTTGAGAATATCGATATACTGATAAACACCATACACGTTCATCAACACATTTGGCTATCAACAACACTACAAATCTTTTCCTCGCTTTTTCTCGTCTGTCGGCTGTTCGGCAAAGTCAAAATTAATTCATAAATTTTCGCAAGCACCCAATGCTTGCCGTTTGAGGTAACCCAAGTAAGTAGAGGTGCCACTGGGAGCTAGGTGGGACAACTGCCGCGACAAACCGAGAGGCGAGGGAAGGAAAGTAACCCCCAGAAATCGTGAATTCTAACGCGGCGCGCGTGCAGCACATACACACGTAACAAAGTCTATTGACGCAAAGCTAAAATACATATTTAACAAAAAAAAAAAAAAGAAAAAGCAAAGGTGAAAAGAAAGAGTGAAAAGTAAAGGCGGACGACAAACAAAAAACAGCGTTCACCAACAGCCCTCGACGCTCCCCGTCCCCAGCGCTATCGCTGCCATTGTTCTAGACCGCATGGACGAGGAAATTATTGAAATTAGCGACAGCGAACGCGAGGATACATCATCAACCTCCGACATGGACGTGGAGATCACCGGAGTGGATGTGGGAACCGGGGCACAGGTGGTGCCGCCCTCCCAGCAGCAGCAGCAGCAGTCGCCCATCCAGGCCGACGTTGACGGCAAGATGGGCATCCCATCGGCAGAGGAAATCGTACCCAAGGACGCGGCAACGTGAGTATAGGCCATGTTTTTCTCCAATTGGTTCTAAAACGACCAAAAATTAGTAGTCCTACGGCTGTGAGATAAGGTTTTCCCCCAAAAATCTGCGATAAGGGCAAGCCAAACAAGAGAGGTCATAAAAATAGGAATTATTATTATTTAAATATTTTTATTCTAATTTTAATTATAGTTCCTATTAAATAATTTAAACAAAGTATAATAATATTTATCCTTTTTTTGCTTTAGTAGCTCTTATTATTTTGCCCGCATCTGTACTTGCCTGCACTGCTGTTTTATGTAATCTCTTGCCTACTGTCTCGCCTCCCTTTCCCACCCATTTGACATGGTCATGGGCAGCAGCCGAACGAAAAAAGAAATGAAAACGCTGGCAGAGAGGCAACTGCGGCGCCAACACCAACGCACACCCAGCTGCAGTTTCTAATATTTCTTTTTGTTGTTGTTGCTAGGTGGGCTATGTTGTGGGTTCTAATTGGAAACTGGTTTTACTTTCAGCCAGGGCGGGGATACCAAGAGTGTGTGGTGTGTGTGTGTGTGTGTGGGCCTTAAAACGTTAAATTTTGAAATTAAAGCTTCTTTGATTTCACAATTATGCCCAGCTTGGCCCAAAAGTTTAGCTCAAAAAAGCTATTTGAGAAGTTTTTTAAAAACAAAAAATATAAAAATAAATAAAATATATTTTTTATTTTATTAAAGACATTTTTAAGCAATTTTATGATACTATATAGTAACTATACTATCTATAATATTTTTAAAAACTTATTTTTGTACATTTTCTCTCGCAATTTCTTAAATATATTATTCAAAAAGCTATGTATCTACTAGATGGAGACTATCTACTAGATACTTCTACTAGATATCCAGATTTTAGCAAATTTCCCAACACAAACAGTTCTCAAACAGTCATCGATCGCCACTTCTCATTAAAGCTTCCTGCCATTTGCATTTCCTGGAAGGCTATTTTCTACTGACTTCCTTAACTTTTAAAAATCAAACTTGTTAAAAAAAAAACTGTTGACTTTTGTGGATAAAATGCATTTTTGGAAATTCCAGTTCATTGTTTTGGGGAAATTTATTTTTGTTTATTACGTTGTTTCCGCTAGAATTTGCGTCACAATTGTTGGCCTCCATGAGTAATGGAAAAATAATAAAAATAATAGATAAGAGTTTAATGGACTACTGGACTGGTTGTTGATTGGAAAAATATGAATTACAATCTAGTGGCATTGAGCTCCAAAGAACTGACCTGAGATGAAGTACAGTCATCGCCAAAAAAAAAAGTGTTTAAAGACAAGGCCCAGCCCACACAACCATAACAAAAGTTGGCCAAAAAGAAACTTAAAGTGGAATGAACTCAGAAGCCATAGTCATAGTCATAGCCTTCAGCAATTATCTAATTTTGTCCATCAGTGACTTTGTTTTCAGTTCCGAGTTGAAAGGTTCAAGGACTTAGAGCACAAAAGTCCAAAAATTTCCCTCGTCTGGCCAAGTGACTCATCCTCTCTTCAAATAAAGAAACAAAAAGATATTTTGTTTAATTTTTTGTTTTTTGCACTTGGAAGCTTGCTGATGGCGCTGGGAAGAGATGAGATGGGGGAACCCGTTTTTTTTTCATTTAACCTCAAAATCTCTAGGATGAGTCAACGTGTGGAGGAATTAGAAATGTTGACCCTGATGGGGAAATTTACGAAATTAGCAACAAAAAATGGCTTCAAATAAAGAAGTTAAACAATACTTCTTTTGACTTATTGTTGACCAACTTTGTTGGCCTTGGCAAGAGCAATCAACTATTATGGCAGCAGTGAGTCAATCAATCAATCAGTTCAATTATTATTAAAAACTTGAGAAAAGTCTAATCAAAATGCCAGTGAAGCGATTCTTGAGAATTATAACCTTGGCTTGGAGTTGCGAATAAAAAATAATCTTCAGTTTCTGCAGACAATTTTTAGAACTTTAGGCATAAAATTATCACCGAGATGCTCATTAAGAGATTACATTCTCTTAAGAACCTCTTCTAACCTCTTCTTCTCTTCTTGCTCTTGAATATCTTAAACACCCCTACAGTTGGAGAAGCACTGTGTCCTATTTACGGGCCATCAACAAAGTTGTTCTTCAACTTAAATTTGAAGAGCAACTTTCGACCCAAATTTCCTTCTTTTTTTTTTTTTTTGCTAAACTTTTGCCCAATCGACACGTAACTCTCGACCAACTTCAGGCAATTAGCCCTAAAACAAGTAACTCTCAAAAAGCTATTGCCAAGTTAAAGTGGGTCACTTAAATCGTTGATTTTAAATAGAAATAGTAACTAGTCTAGTTACTAGCAGAAAACTAAAAAAATAAAGAAATTAAAGCCACTTATTTAAAGACTATTATTGTCTTAGGAATAGCTTCCGATTACGTAATCCGCCAGTTCTTGTGGGGGCTGGGGAATTTTATTTATTTTTTTTGGTCAGGTAATTTTTCAATTAACTTTGTCAGGCAAGGTTAATAATACAAATAATTGTTAAATTTTAACTAAAAATTTAGTCACTCTTCTACATCTTGTAACGATTACCGTTAAGTAGCCTCTTATCTCTCTCTTTCTGAAGCCGGAAATGCCATTTATTGTCACTCGCGACTCTTCAAAAGACTCTTATCGCAAACACTTAGTTAAATTCACTGGAAAATTGTTCAATTTCCCCCGAGACGTGGCTGGAAAACAAGATCTACCATAGATCAAGTTGAAAGCTTAGCTAGCTGTCATCTGCTACCCATGGGAGGCTTCAAGTCTTCAGTGTTGTCTTCCCTTATCGGTCTGGATCGGATTGGGGAGCCAGTTTAGCCAGTCGGCCGCCTTTTGCTTTAAAGCTAGTTTGGATACAGAGAGAGAAAAAGGGAAATTAAAATAAGAAAATTATAAATTTTTTTTCAAAAAAAGAAGAAAACTATATAAAAACTAAAACTAATTAATCTTTAAGATTTTTATATTTTTTTTATAAATAATTTGTTTATTTTTATATTTTTAAAAGATAATTGCTCCAGTGCATCTTTAAGAGTAGTTATCTGCGGAAAATTGAGAGTGGGATGCACTCTCCTTTCTCTCTCTTCGATTTGCATTTTCAAACTGTAGGTGTTGGCAGCTCGTAAATTATCACTCATTACAGTTTGACATTTATTGGCACTATCCCCCCCCTGCAATTAGGCACTGGCTACCTGGTTTTACAGTCACTGTATCACCTTAAACCCTCTTTATTTTGGCCAACTTTGTGATTTTTTCAAGCTCTTGTTTTATGGATTTCTTGATTAATTTTCTTTTGTTGGCTTGCCACTTGTTGCTGCTCGTTGTTGGTGGTTTTAATTGCTTTGTTTGTCTCTAACTGTGCACTTTCACTCGCTTTTCGTTTTCTTATTGTCTTTTTTTTTCTGGTTTTCAATTGCAACAACGACTTGGAATGGAATGCACTTGTTGCAGGGGCAGTGCTTGTGGCAATTGGCTTTGTGGTTGACCCATTTTTGGCTTAGAAATTGGTTCAATTTTGTGATAATTTTCTGGAGGAGAGTTGTGGCTTTTTGCAAACCATTTCCTCGTTTCCAGCAGCCTTGACTTTTTCCGGGACCTAAACTTTCTTTCAATTTGTTGTCTTTCCATGTATGGTTTTATTAAAGAAATTAAAAAAAAAAAATTGTTAATTAAAATCTGACAGCCAGCAGACGAAGCGAAATATCATGCCCATGTCGCAATCGACGCGCCTTCATACGGTGGGCTTTTTTTTTTTATTTATTTTTTATTTTTAAGATTTATAAATGTTTGTATATTTTTTTTGAACAACGGGAAGTAAAATTTAAAAGACAAGGAGAAGAGTAAAATAAATTAAATAAAAAAAAGACAAGGAAAAAAGAGTTCATCAACTTTTGAATGATTTTTGAGGAAGAGTTTTTGTTTATTTTTTTGCTTTTAAGAAAAATTATTATTTTTGATTTTTTTGTTCAACTTTTTACTTATATTTTTTGATAATTTTTGGGTCAATGTGACTCCCATTTCCATTTGAATTTTTATCTCTTTAATGATCGCGGCACTAATTAAGCTCAATTCTGCTCAGACAAGCATAATTCCCCATAATTATCATTTGCGAAAATCTCTTTGATTGCACTACTCGCTCACTAATTTTCTCATTCTCTTTGCGATCAAAGAAGGAGATGGACTCGAAGCTCCCACGCTCTCTCTCTCTCTCTCTCTGGTGTGTTGTTTTGCTCTCTCGGGTTTCGGCCCCAATCAGCTGATCAGTGCGTTGCAGTCGCAAAGCCCACTTGGCGGCGACGGCCCACTCAGTCGAAAACTGCAGCGGTGCGTCGATCGACGTCGTTTTTCCGCGCTGGTCTGCGCCCGCCAACTATTTGAGGAAATCTTCGATAAGAAAATTCCCAAAAAAAGTGTAGATTGTAAAGAAATATCCTTTTGCTTTGAGTTGTTTGTCTTCGCTCCAATGCCAGAAATCGAAAAATTTCCGTTGTCTCAATAATACGATAAAATTCAGCCGTATTACTACTTGTGGCAACAACCATCCACAAGCTAAACGATTAAGGTGAACGGAAAAAAGAAGTTGCCCATCCAAGGAGTTAATTGGAAGAATTATTTCATTCTACATGGACAAAAATAGAATACTCGCCCCAAACCCGACAGATAACTATATTTACAAGTCCGAGTCCCATACCACAGACATCGAGGTGAACAAAATGTTGTAGTAAGTTTTTTTTACCCTTTTTTTATCGCACTCGATTAATTAAATGCTAACTAAAACGGAACCCAAAATACAGATACAAAGTGCAAAAAAAAAAATAAAAAATAAAATAAAAACCGCAACCGAAAATAAAATTATTTCGTTGACGCTAGCCATTCTAAAGATATATGTAAATCGGTGCGAAAAGTATATATATTTTTGTATTTGTGTGGATGTTGGGGTGTCGCATTCGAACTCTTGCATATTCATTTGTCTCTGTCGGTGTAGTCTCCATCCCGCTCTGACAGCTGCCACGTGCAGAGGCGTTGAAATTGAAAATCAATTGAAAGAATATCGAACTTGTTGAATAATACCTCGGTTTTTACAATCCAAACTGTAGGGAATAGATAAAAGGTTTGTGGGAAAAAATGATGAATGGGATAGGGGGTAATGGTGTTCTGTTTGTGATAGGACTTCTGGGAAAGTCAAGTGATAAGACTTGATAATAGATATAGAAAAATAATGAAAGAAAGCTAAGCTGATAGTTGAATATATTTATGAAACATGTTTAAACAGGAATTGTATGCTAGAAGAACATGTTTAAGCATGAATTAGTTGCCATAAAAACATGTTTTAACATGTCCTAAGTTTTATAAGAGCAAAGCGTCTCTAAAAACATACATTATATATGTATATTTATAAATAATATATATATTTTAATATATATATAAAACATGTTAAGACATGTACTTTATATAGTTCATAACATGTTCCAACATGTCTCATATCTTGTAGAAACCTGTTCTAGCATGTCTCATATCTTCTAGAAACATGTTCTAGCATGTCTTAAGCGTTATAAGAGCAAATAAACCTTATAAAACATATAGAATAGAAGCTATATAAAACAAAGAAATAATAGATATAAAAATGCAATAAAAAAAATAAAATAAATGAAAACATATTTAAATATGCATTTAATGAAGTTTAGAACATGTTCTTACTTGTCTTATATCTTCTAGAAACATGTTCTAACATGTCTTTAACATGTCTTAAGTTTTATAAGAGCAAATAAACCTTATTAAACATATAAAAACTATAATATATTTATAAAACATGTTAAGACATGTGCTTTATTTAGTTCATAACATGTTCCAACATGTCTCATATCTTGTAGAAACCTGTTCTAGCATGTCTCATATCTTCTAGAAACATGTTCTAGCATGTCTTAAGCGTTATAAGAGCAAATAAACCTTATAAAACATATAGAATCTATATAAAACAAAGAAATAATAGACATAAAAATGCAATATAAATATAAAATAAATGAAAACATGTTTAAACATGCATTAAATAAAGTTCATAACATGTTACAACAAGTCTCATATCTTGTAGAAACCTGTTCTAACATGTCTCAAGTCATATAACACCAAAAAACTCCATAAAACACACATATCCTTTACTCATCATGATGTTTTACAAACTCTTGCTCTTTCTCTTTCCCACCATGATTCACCCAAACACTTTGACTCTTCTGCCAGCCTTTGCCCTTCACACACTTTTTTTTCCTCTCTGTTGCTGTCAGTCGCCCCAAACCCGTCAAAGAGCAATGACCAATTCGATCAAGGCAGCCCCAAAAAAAGGGAGAACTTTGAAAGAAGCCAAGCCACTCGGCCAAAAACAAAAATTCTCAATCTCTTTGAAAATGTCAGAGCCCCGGCAATTCTTCTCGACCACTGTCCTTTCTCCTGGGAGGCTATTCGGTGGGCCTCTTCTCTGGCACCATGTGTGTCTGCTCGGGCGCCCAACTTTTTGGGGAGCAGAGCTTTGGCATATGGCACATTGAGGTCGTCGGCGCAAATTCCTAAAAAAAAAAAATATATATCGTATGGAGAGTCAAGACACAGCAGGAGGGAAAAATATGTACAATGCATCGCTACCGCACTATAATTTTTGGTTTTTGTGTTGTCTTTTAGCTTTCTGCTATTTTATTTTTTATTTTTTTTTTTTTTTTTAGAGCTGGGTGTGTCGTTTATTGCTCCGACATAAATGTTTTTATGCCCTCTCCTAGGCCCCCTATGTGGACTATGGCCTGTGGCTCTTCGAGTGTGGGCGTTCAGATTGCGTTTTAAATTGCAGTGGCATTAAATTTTGCATGCATTTTATTGCTGTTGCAGTTGCAGTTGCAGTGGCAAATGACTCACATGGCTACTCCCCTCTCTCCAAAACTCTGCGCCAAGAATTATAGGCCATTGGAGGGCTTCTGTCTTTTGGGATTATTGAAATTATATGTTTTCCAAGGAACTTTAACCATTTTTCTCTCAAATATTAAAGCCCATTAATCACTCTTATCTATTTGGCACACTTTTTATCGACTAATATATCCCATTTGATCGCACTTTAAGCACGTGTGTCCACTAGATATGTGTTTGTTGTTAAAAGCAAACATTCACCACCGCCATAAATCCCAAATGAAACATGTTTGTGTGTGTGTATTTTTTTTTTTTTAATATTGCGAGTGCCATAAATAGCAAACAACTGACAGAACCTCTAACCGTATTCCGTATTCCGGAATAATAGGTCGGACAACGACCCAAAACTGGGGGCCATAAATTCAATTGAAGCAAAGTGTCAATAGAACACGAACTCTCATCCAGTATGCAAGTGTTTTATAACCAAGAGTGACGAAAGTGATGATGATGATGTTGGCGAGGGTGTGCGAGATGATGATGATGATGATGGCTACGATTGGGGGGCATTGTCAGAAAACAATCAATTATGTTTTTTTTATTGTTTGGATTGGTTCTCAACCACTTCACACTCGGGCAGACAAGAGGTCTTAGGGCTAGCACTGAGAGAAAGAAAAGGTTGTACATCTTTTCTACTTATTCTTCTTTTTTTGGTTGAGAAGTGTGACCAGTTTTCTTCGGAAAATGCAGTGTGTCTTGATAAGAGAATTGAGAGAAAAGAAAGAGGTTTACTTCTCCTTTCTATTTATTCCCCTTTTTTCCCTAGAGCAGTGTGACCAGTTTCCTTAAAAAGACACAGTGTGCCCTTGATAATAAAATATAACAATCAATTAAGCGTCTTTCGGGAAGAATTGAGAGAAAGAAAGGATTTAATGGACTAGAATGGAATGAAAGGACTAATTACTCTCCTTTTTTTATAGACCTGTGTGACCGGTTTTCTTAAGAATACATAGTGTGACCTTGATAACAGTTAGTTAGAATCAATTATTTGTCTTGATTTAAGAATTGAGAGAAAGAAAATGGATGTACTTCTTTTCTACTTACTCTTCTTTATTTTAAGTTACTTTTAGAAGACAAAAAGATAAGTCAGTGTGACCAGTTTACTTAAGAAGACACAGTGTGACCTTGATAATAAAAGAAAACAATAAATTATGTTTCCTAGGCAGATCATTGAGAGAGAAAGAAATGGATGTAGGTGTTGATTGTTGGCATAGTGTGACCAATTACTCTCAAGAAGACCCAGTGTGCGCTTTCTAACAGTTTTTTACAATCAATGATGTGTCTTGGGGAGGAGAATTGAGAGAAATAGAGGGAGGGAGAAAGGAAGGGATATATGTACTTATATTTTGGCTAGGGCAGTGTGACCAATTGTCTCACAAAGACACAGTGTGCCCTTGCTTAAGAATAGACTACTTGAAATCTGTTAACTACCATTTCCCTCTGTGCATTTTAAGACACTTTTTTTTTTTTACCAAACTCACTTTTCAACTCCGGCAATTTGGCTTAAACTTTGGGGCACCCCGACACTTGGCCAGGTTCATTAACTTTGTTATACTACGTTCTCGTCTACTTTTCCCCTTTTGGGCCGTTGGGGCTTCCTTCGCTTCTTAAGCTGGCTTTTCATTTATTTATTGAAAACTTCTTCTTCCCTGACGGCTCTTGGCTCTTCGCCCATCCCACTGTTTTCGTTCTTTCGGCCGCCATTATGTCTGCACAGCATTTCCGGTTCACGCAGTTGGGGGCAAGCACAAAAACGGCAACAGAAAAAACAAAAACAAAAGCAAACATACATGAGACCCGCATTGACCTACTGTGCGTGGTTGTCCACGTGAATCGTGGCTACCAGATGATGAGGCTGTGTTGGTGAGCAACAGCAGTGGCCTGTGCTGGGGTCTTGTGGCAAGCAATTTCAACTTGTGGCAGGTCATGTCCGCTGCTTCTTCTCCTCCAGCTGCTACGCCCTAAGCTTGTCTTGTTTGTTGTTGTGATGGGCTTAGGCCGTTAGAAATGCCCTTTTTCAAAGGCCTTTTTGGCTTTTAGGGTATTTGGATTTTTTTTAGGACTTATTTTAGGAGGTAAGGAAAATAATAATCCCAAGGGAAAAATCGTTATATCCAATTTTAAAAATAGTTTAAATATTTATTTTTATAACAAAAAAGTAGAAATTATTTATTTTTATAGTTTTATAGAATTTTAGTATTTTTTTGTCTTGAAAAATACTACAAGAGTATTCATGTTTAGACTTGATACAAAACCCCCGGTATTGTCATTCTTATTGACCAACAAATGGCTGTGAGTGAGTAGTGGAGAGAGTAAGCATTGTCTGTTGTATCGTTAAAGTCCACCTGCAGAGAGGCTTCTCCCAGCCACCCACTCTCTCACTCTCTAACATGCGCGTTGCACAATGCAATTCCTCTCTCCGAGGCTTTACTCTCTCACTCTCTCTCTGGCTGGCACAGTGCGTGTGAAAAGGCAACTGCCCGAAAATTTCACCGGCAGGCGGCTGCATGCATGCATGTTCGTGCATTTGGGGGTTCGTGAGTTGCTTTTGCTTCTCCGATTGGAGAGGCCGTGGACATGTCGTTGCATTAAAATCGGCAAAAAGGAAAAGCAGAAGCAGCGCCGCATCAATAGCTCGGCTGTGGCAGCAGCAGCATCAACATCAGTCGCTTCCGTTGGCTGCCAGGGTGACCACCACCAGCATAAACGTGTTCGCTAAAACAGTCTTTTGATAGCCGCTTGCAATATTTTTGTAATAAAATAATAACTCTGCCCTTATGGGAATCCATCGGTCGCTTAATTGGTCCTCCGGATAATCCCTTTAATGTGAGACTGTCTCGGATGAACTCTTTTTTTATAATAAAAAATAAAAAATATATACACGCATGTCGCAAAGTAATAACATTAAAAGTCTGACTCCTCCAATGCTCAATAAATTGTATATGAGTTCGGAGGAATTTACATTTCTGCCGCGGTAAGTAGACTTTTTTTTTTGTCTGCCACTTTCCGCAGGATCCTGGTAGTTCTTGTTGTTGTTGGTGTTCTGGTGTCCGGGAAATATTTGATATGACAGGATGCTAATGGAATGCAAATGGCAGTACACTGGGATATGTGATACAAGGATGGAGAAGTTTTAACGGAAATTAAGTGTAACGGGAAGAAGATGTGGAATTGTGGGGGGAATTTTTAAGAGGTTATTAAAAGTGAGGTTATGGAGGAAGATAATTTTATTTAAAAGGGGTTTTGGGACAAAAAGATTATAATATCTTAATAGATATTAAGTATAGTCAATGAGTTTTAACTAAAAACAGGAAAAAAATGAAGTTTTTGCTTTTAAAAGTAACTAAAAGTATGAAATAATTCAATAAGAGACGCTGCCGCATAATGTACGGCCGACAACGTGTTAGGACAGGTTGGGATCGGAGAGTATAAAGTAAAGAGTATAAGATTAGAAGGAAATTTAGTTTATTTTAAGGAAGAGAAAGCTTTAAAGTTAAAAGTACTTAAAAAATAAATATCTAGAAGTAAGGATATTTTTAAGAATCATTATAGATTAAAAAAACAAAGCAATTTATAAATAAAAATTAAAGAAGAATAAAGTCTTGCGCTTCCACCACACACTCACCCCTTTCTCCCTCAAAAAAGGGGTAACCCCACTGTAGCAATTGTGCGTATATCCCACTATCGTCGCTAACCATCGTCGCTGCAGTTAACTGATGGATTCGACACTCCGGCAATCTACTTTGCATGATTCTTCCAGCACATGTCACACCTCCGTCCAAGTTGTCTCTCTTTGGGAAAAGTTTTGTCATCACAACCGCCCCTTCCCCCACCTCCCCCTTGAAACTGTGCATATTCATGAGAGAATGATTATTCCAGCGAGCACTCACTCTGTCACACCATGGAGACTCCATAAGCCATCGGCATTCCACTCACACTGTAGATTCCTCGACTGTTCGTCTACCATTGACTTTGCTTATCGCGCATTGAACTCTACTGTGACCTGAAGGCTTGCCCACAGGAGAGGTCATAAAAGTAGTTTTAATTGAAGATTAAAAAATAAATAAATACTTCTTTGTTTTTGTGGTTTAGGGACTATTATTTTTAAGTATTTGTAATATTTTTTCCTTTTTTTTTTTTTAATAATGAGATTACAGTGCTATTATTTTAACCGCAAATGTAATCTATACATGCTTAAAAATTTGCATTGCCTGCTTTTGCATTCATTCTTTGACTGCCAGTTTGTTTTTTTCTTTTTTTTTACTGCGCTATCCGTTTACCCCTTATTTTTTTCATGTTTTTTCCTGCCATTCAGGTGGTTTCCCTTTGCGCTTTATTTATCTAGCCCGGGCTTTCATGTTTTTTTTTTTTTGGTGTACTCTTCTCCACTTTTTAAGCCCCCCCCCTCCCACTCTCTTTAAAGCACCTCTTCTGCCCCTCTCTTCCACTATCTAATCAGCTCTTTAGTGGAACTGTTTTCTCTTCTTTTTTTTTTTTTGATTGAAGTTGAATTGCAAATGCTAACGGTGTTGCCTACTTTTTTGGGCAGAGAAGTGGAAATGGGAGGAGGACTGGAGAGGATCCTAACAAATGGCTTTCTAAAAAATGTTTGCCCAATCAAGCGCGAACGAATTTTTGACTTTTATGGGTTTTCTCTCTAATTGTTATGCAAACGGCTGTTGGCTCTTGCCTTAAGATCCCCCCTTTTCCCTTGGCTGTGCCCCCATTTTGTGGCTCAGGCCGCGACCGCATCGGCAAGTTATGGCAGCAATTAAAAGTTTTGTGCTGAGCACTTGAAAAAAATGCCAAACCTACCAGCCACCACCCACCACCCACCGCAGCAGTTGCCATTCGGAATCCCCCTTTTTTTGTCAGCGAGAAAAAAAAGGGAATAATTTCTCTCTAAAAGTTGCAATTAACATCTTTTGTTTGTCAGCCCCACGCACAGTAATAATCACAGTTTTTTACAAAAGTTAAAAAAAATATAAAAAAAAATAGTATTTTTTTAATAAATAATCGATGCATTTTTAATGGGACACTGGGAGACTCAGACTCAAGAGGAAACTGAAACCAAAAGCAAATAAATAAAAAATAAAAAAAAATCGAGAATAACAAGCTGGGGCATAAAGCACTACTATTGCCCCATAATGCCACCGACAATGCCCTGGCAAAGTACAGTGAACACTCTAATCCTGGCACAACTCCAAATGTATTTTGGCTGCGGTTGGGGGGGAAAGAATTTCTTTGGCTTTCCGGGATTCTTTCTTTGGCGCCCGCATTAGTGTCGCCCTATTGACGGCCATTGTGATGCCATAATTTCTTGCCCCATTTGAGTGGGAGGGGGTGGGGGGTGCAGGTTGTTGCACTTCCCGGGGGGAATAGAGGACAGTGTGCTAAAAATGTGATGTGGGTGGTAGGGACTGAACGAAAGTGGAAATTGATCAGGGAGGCGGAAGTACCTTTCGAGGTGACTTACTAATTGCGGAAAAAGCTTTTCAATGGCCAGGATTCTATGAGGAAAATGATAATAATTGTCAAGGATATAGTGGATTGGATAGAAGCACTAGCCTTACCATTCTTGTGCCACTGTGCCTCTTCTAAAGACGTCTGGGCCTGAGGCAAGCGGATTACTTCCTGTTGCTTTTGGTTTGTGCCATTTTTTCCAGCTTTTTTCTTTCAATTCTTGAAAAGAAATGAAAGACTCTCTTGCCCCATGGGTGTTGTCACAACATGATATTAAAAATTAAAAATTTTTGTTACTTCCAGCATTGCTGAAGAGAAGAAGAAGCTGGGCAACGACCAATACAAGGCACAAAACTACCAAAATGCACTCAAGCTCTACACTGACGCCATATCCCTCTGCCCGGACTCGGCCGCCTACTACGGCAATCGGGCCGCCTGCTACATGATGCTGCTGAACTATAACAGTGCTTTGACCGATGCCCGGCACGCCATCCGCATCGATCCTGGCTTCGAGAAGGCCTACGTCCGTGTGGCCAAGTGCTGCCTGGCTTTGGGCGACATCATCGGCACGGAGCAGGCCATCAAGACGGTCATGGAGCTAAACTCGCAGAGCACGGCCGTCAGTGGGGAGCAGACGGCGGTGCAGAAGCTCCGCCAACTGGAGGCCACCATTCAAAGCAACTACGACACAAAGGCCTACCGCAACGTGGTCTTCTACATGGACAGTGCCCTAAAGCTATCTCCAGCTTGCTTGAGGTAAGTCTAGCTCTTAGGTGGATCTGAGGCTATAACTGATCTGTAAACCGTTTCAGATACCGCCTTTTGAAAGCCGAGTGCCTGGCCTTTTTGGGTCGCTGCGACGAAGCCCTGGACATCGCCGTGGGCGTCATGAAGCTGGACTCGACCTCGGCAGATGCCATTTATGTGAGGGGCTTGTGCCTGTACTACACGGACAACCTGGAGAAGGGCATCCTGCACTTCGAGCGCGCCCTCACCCTCGACCCCGATCACTACAAATCGAAGCAGATGCGCAGCAAGTGCAAGCAGCTCAAGGAGATGAAGGAGAACGGCAACATGCTCTTCAAGTCGGGCCGGTATCGGGAGGCCCACGTCATCTACACGGATGCCCTGAAGATCGACGAGCACAACAAGGACATTAACTCGAAGCTCCTCTACAACCGAGCTCTGGTCAACACGCGCATCGGCAACCTGCGGGAGGCGGTGACCGACTGCAACCGAGTCCTCCAGCTGAACAGCCAGTATCTGAAGGCGCTGCTGCTGCGGGCCCGATGCCACAACGATCTGGAGAAGTTCGAGGAGGCGGTGGCCGACTATGAGACTGCACTGCAGCTGGAGAAGACGCCGGAAATAAAGCGACTGCTGCGCGAGGCCAAGTTTGCGTTGAAGAAGTCGAAGCGAAAGGACTACTACAAGATCCTCGGCATCGGTCGCAATGCATCCGATGATGAGGTTAAGAAGGCATATCGCAAGAAGGCACTGGTCCACCATCCTGACCGGCATGCCAACAGCAGTGCCGAGGAGCGCAAGGAGGAGGAGCTCAAGTTCAAGGAGGTGGGTGAGGCGTACGCCATCCTATCAGATGCCCGCAAGAAGCAGCGCTACGACAGCGGCCAGGACATTGAAGAGCAAGAGCAAGGTATGATCTTTAAATATTAATTATTTTTAATTTTATTAATTTTTTGTATTTTTTTTTGCAGCCGACTTTGATCCGAATCAAATGTTCCGCTCATTCTTCCAATTCAATGGCGGCGGCGGCGGCCGGAACTCGTCCTTCAACTTTGAGTTCTAAGGCCCGCTCCTCCTTCAGAGAGAACAAAGCACCTCGACTCCTAATTCTGCCTCATCGGAAGCCAACGCGACCCAACACAGCAGCGCACAAATTTCCACGACCTTTGTTTTCCACATTTTCCAACCCCCCACCCCCGACACAATATGTTTGTGTTTTTTTTTTTTTTATGAAAAAGAAAAACGCCAATCTATTCTGAAATTCTGAAAGCAAAACCTGAAAATTTTAAGTGTATATTTAACTTTTAAATGTTTTTTTTTTAAGAAATTATCGGCGGCATGAAATCAAACATAAATAAATTTTAAGAAAATGTTAAACCCAAAATATGTTGTTGAGTCGCCTGCGCGTCTGTGTTCGGATTTAATAGAGGAGTAGCCGATTAACTAATGATTAAAAACAAGCGTAGCCTTATTGTCTAACCATTTTAATTTTTACTCTCTAAGCCAGGCACTTAAGTTATGTTTCTAAGTTCGAAAAAAATGAAGATACGATGTTAAACAGCCCGAAAATCAATCAAAAATCAATAACGATGATTTAGGTATTGTGTTAATGGAGAAAATAATATAAAATACGAAAAGCATCAAGTAAATAATGTAAACAATTGAATTAGTTGTTTCTCGGGTGTATCCGGTATTGGGGTTGTGCGATAGTTAGCGATAGTTAGCGATAGCTTTTAACTAAAAACTAGTTGACTTCAATTTGTTTTACGTTCAAGTATCCGCCATAAAAGTGTAATCAGCGGCCAAAGCCAAGTCGTCTAAAATAAATTTATGAAAAACCCATTTTTTTGGTTACCCTTCCTGAGGGTATTATAGTTTTTTATCAAAAGTGTGCAACGCAGTGTAGCGGACATCTCTGACCCTATAAAGGTTATCACAAAGTCAAGTAAAGACCCTACAAAGTCAGTATTCCTCACTCATCGCTGTTATATAACTGAACGATCGGTAACTACTTTTCTGGACAATTTTTTCCCCTGCGATGGTTACATATATCTTGGCCAATTTCCATCCGATTCTGGAGCGGAATGCCCCAAACGATTCGTGGATCAATTCTCCGCCATTCTTCATCAAAATCTCAGAACAAAATATTTTTTTGTTGTTCAAAAAGTGTGAAAAATGCTTGGAAGGACAATATGGCCTCTAGAACTGCTTGTCTGCTCCCCAATTCAAAGCCAAGTCGAGCAAGCAGTAGAACCAAGCAGTTGGCGGGAAATCCAAAAAGTATGCTACAGTTTTTAAGCACAATTTACCAGAATTGCAAATAGGAACAAAAATCCTAAATTAGGGATTAATAACTTTAAATATAATTTTAAATAAAATAAATAAAATTTGTTAAATAAAAAATAAACAGTTACTTGATTTTAACTTTACAAAATTTTACATTAAATATTACAATTTTTTTTTACAATTAATTTCTTCAATGAGCCTTTAAGTTTAAATTATTATTATTTTTAAAAACAAAAACTTACGCGAATTTACCTTTTTTTTACCTTACATTTTGGTGGGAGGAAGTTGAAGCTTCCAAAGGTATCCGGTAGGTGGCCGCTTTGTATGCAGCGACTCCATGAATGAAAAAAAAGGTTTTTACAATGCTTGTCAGACAAATAGGTACACACATTTATTTACGTTTTTAGCAGCTGTTTACACATTCACGAAAAACTATATATTTTTTTGTATTTAATCTTCCACACGCAGTCAGACACACGTCAAACAAATTCTCGCTAATTTTACAGACAATTAATTTATACACATAAAATTTTTTATTTTTTACACTTGACTTTTGGGTTTGGACTTTTTTTTGATCCTTGTCTAGACTAAGGTAAAAACTACAGCTAAAAAGCAGGCGTCAGCAAAAGCCGAGCTGCACTTCATTATCCTCAAAAGTAACCATCTCTATCTCTTTCTCTCGTTTATGTGACTAACTAATTGCCCATACATATATATATATATATATATTTTATTAGATATACACACATATCCATATATATAGATTTCATATAAATTAATTCAATGTTTCTGTGTTTTTTTTGCTCTGCTTTGCATATAAAAATAAAAAACTACTTAAATATTATGCAAAAATCATTAGGATCTAAAATAAAATAAACACAAAAATGTACAATGTTTTGCTTTGATTTTTAGTTTTGTTTTTTTTTTAACGAACTAGTGACGACTGTATTTCTATAAAATAAAGTTGTTGGGTTTTTAGTTGTTGGGTTTTGGATTGGATTGGATTGGTGTTTGGTGTTTGGTGACTTTTCCACCAGACCAGACTTATGTGACTAAGAAAACATCTCTGTTTCAAAATAAGGTACAATGATATATATATATTTCTTTTTTTTCCATATACAGATATACATATATAGAAAAACATATATAGGTTTTACAAGTTTTAGCTCTTGGGGAACTTGAGTTTCTTCAGAGGTTGCCCACATCTGGGAGCTTGACTTTTTCTTTTCTTTTTTTTTGTTAGCAGCCGCTTTTCCTTGTCTTTAATTTTGATTTATTTTTTTTTTATTTATATAAAAAATGATTTAGAGCGAGGTCTATTTTTTATATCGAGCCGGAACAAATCAGCCATCAGATAACACCTAGAAGTGGACGATCCATCACGCCTCAAAAAAAAACTAAAAACAAAAAATAAAAAACAAAATCTAGTAATATATTTAGCTTTAAAAAAAAACATGGCAAATGCTTAGTTTTTCTTTCCTTGTTCTATTTTTTTTTTGTATATGGTCTATGTGTATTTTTTTTAGGTAATACTGAGATTCTGTTAGATGTCTCAGGTATGTCGCGACCCCATTCCCAGACCCACTCTAACCCTATCTAGTATCTATTTTATTTTTTATTTTAATTTTTTAATATTGAAGTTGTGGACAAAAATTAAACACTTGTTTAAGCAGCCCTTCTCGAACAGAATAGAAAGTAACTTTGGTTTATGTTTTTATTTTTTATCCGAGGGGGATGGATAATAAAAATTTCATTAAAAAAAAATTAATTAAATTAATTAAATTTTTATTAAAATTTATCCATCTGTACCCCCGTTTTGGTCTATAAGTACCTTAATGAAACTCCTTTTTCTCATCGCCCCTACGCCCTACTCCTTCTAAGTAACGCCGCCCCTGGTTTGCAAAGCTTTGTACAAGTTGGTGACCCCGATCCTGTGGCCAAAAAAAAACTAAAAATAAGTTGTACTATTTCTGTGTAATTGGTTATTTTTCTTTCTTTTTTTTTAGTTGATTCTCTCGCTTGACTATTTTTCTTTTTTTTTTTTTTTTTTACGAATTACAAATGGAATTGCGATCGCTATGTGTCTTGAAATCATTTGCCACGTGGGGCAAGGCTCTGACTCTGACTCTGGATCTGGCATTTTAATATGGATGGTGCCCCTAGCCTGATCTTGTTCAAACCCATCCCTACCCCAAGTCCAACTCCATTAACGGCATTTGGACCTGCCCTGCCCACCACTGCCGCCGCCGACGACAACGACGACGTCCACTTCTTGAGGCGCCACTGTCACTTGGGCTGTATCCGGGCCGAGCGTTCCAGCTCATTGAACTGCCCGTAGTAGAGGACCTCGCTGATCAGCTTCTCCGCTATTATCCTTTGGGTGCGATCCATGGTGCGCAGCTTCAGCGCCACATTCGACCCAATGAAGTCGCAGTCGTCGCGGTTCAAGGACTCGGCATAGAACGCCGACGTAACCGCCGCCTGGGCGGACGCACTGCTCTTGATGCGGCCGGGACTGGCGGCCGATTCGGTGGCCTCGTCATTATCCGGATCGGGGTCCTCGCCATCCGACATGCTCTCCCTGGAGCCGAGCAGCGAATTCATCAGCATGTGTCCCGCACTGGAGGCTTCCGTTAACTTTCGCATATTTAATGGCATTGCGGGGACGGCGACCGAGGCCAGGTCGCTGTTCCGCGGCGGCAGGACAAAGGCACCAAAATTGGCCTTGGCCTGGGCCACCCGCAGATCCTGCGCCATGTCCACCAACGGCAGACGACTCTCCTCGCCGGCGGAGCTGTAGGAACGATGCGATTCGGGTGGTGGTGGTGGTGCTCCTCCTCCAGCAGCACCACCCCCCGCCTGGCCATGAAAATAATCCACCAACTCTTGTTTGATGTCCAATTCTTCATGGCCATGTTGTTGTTGTTGTTGCAGGTGGGTATGGGAATGCGGGTGGGGGGTGTGGTGGTGGAGCTGCTCGTGCGCCTGCCGCGGGGTTACAGCTCTGGCCGAGACAGGACTACTCAGCAGGTGATTCTTGTGCGCCTCGTGCATGTTGGTGTTTGGGATGGGACTGGAGCCCGTTTCGCTCAACGCCCGCTCGGATCTGATGGAATCGCTGGCTGGATCGTTGGCCTCCCGACTACTGGAACCGCCTCCGCCACCGACACTGCCACCGCCGCCAGGACCAGCCCCGCCCGCCGGCGATCTTCGTTCAACTTTTGCCGCCAATTGGCCCAAAGCTGCCGCCGCCGCCACATCCTCCTTGCTGTTGTTGTTATCCTCGTTGTCGGACGTGTCCATAGTTTTCAAAGGACTCTGCTGGAAATCGCTGCTACTGCTACCGCCTCCACCTCCTCCTCCTCCTCCGCCACCGCCACCGCCGCTGTGATAGCTCATGGGCAGGGGCACTCTTAGCTGCTGTGGGGGCGGAGCTACACCGCCGCCGCTGCTTCCTCCTCCGCGATCCGAGCCCCCGCCACCCGAGCCGGATATCGGGGGCGAGTACTGACCCGCCGTATTCCAGCTGTCCAGTGTCTGGCTCTGGCTGGCTATCAGCATGGGTATATTGAGGCCCATCTGGAAGAATCGGAGAGAGAACGAAAAGTTGTAGATTAATTTTTTTCACTGAGGGCTCTGTGTCCAAAGGTCCCCCAAGACACGTCCGACTCTTCGTCATCGTGACGCAGTCGGAAAGATTGGCCCACCGAGATAACTAGTCGGGCGTCTACTTACTAGCTAATCGGAGCTCATAAAGTTATGAAAAAAAATTAATTAGGAAGTCTACCATTTAGGGTCTACCATTTCCTTAAGAAATAATTTTAAGAATTTATTTTTAAAAAGAAAAAAAGATTTATATTTTTTTTTAGAAATCAATAGGATGGGAGATCCCCATTTCCCTTCTTTAGGGAAATTTATTTTAGTAGCTCTGCTTATCTAACGATCTACTAACTAATGGACTGATAAAAAATCCCAAAAAGTGTGCCATAAGCGTGAGTTTAATAATTTTCTTAAAAAAATATCATTGAAAGTGGACTCTTAACTTAATAATTTAATAGTAATGATGACTTTTTTTTTAGTTTTTAACAAATCATGATTAGTGAGGTTTTTTTTCAAAAGTGATGGAGTTCGAAACTCCAGAGTTTAGACTTCAGAAGAGACTTTTTTCAAATATTTTTAATATATTTTTAAGCTTGAAAGAAATATAAATAATAAAATAGGTAATTAAATAAAAAAAGTAATAATATAATAATTAATATTAGTAACAATATAATATAAGTAATAAAATAAGTAATAAAATAATAAAATAATAATATAATATTAATAAAAAAAATTATTATAAGCAATAAAAAATAAATATCAACATTCCTGCATAAAATTTAATAAAAAAAAAAATAATTATTTAGAAATGGGAATTTTTTATCCGCCACATTCCAATTCCGGTCAAACCCCTCAAAAATGTTGTTTTTTTTAATTTTTTTGTTAATGTTGTCAAAAAATGGAAAACATAAATTAAGCCCGAAAGAGACAACAACAGTCTAACCAAATTATGATAATAATGTTAAATAAATAATAATTTTGAATGGTCGGGCAGTCATACTGTGTTTTCGAGTTGCTTGTTTACGATTTTTTCTCTTTTTTTTTTCTGGAATTATATGGCAAACACACGAAGCGATCAAAGCCATTAAGCAGAAGCAGACAGGTAAAAAAATAGCGTAAAAAATAGCAGACACACAGGTGCCAAAGTGCACGAACTTTCGACCGCACCACCACCCTCCCCCCTACAACTTACATTCGCTGAATTATTTGCGATTCTATGATGGATTCCTGGTGATCGCAGATTATTATTATTGTTGCTATTTTGGTAATGCATCTTTAACTGAGATTTCTTTTTTATAGAATAAAAGAAGAAGAATAAAAAACAACAAAAATTGTGAATTAATGTTTACACTTGTTGTTGCTGGCTTGGTGTGTGCGAAAGCGACGACAACGCGACTCGAACTCGTAATATTTTTGTCCGAAATTATTCTAGCGGCGTAGTAAAAATTTTCGAACAGCCGCAAACAACGTGTGAGAGTGGTGCCGCAAGAGAGAAACAGTGAGAGAGAGAGTAAGCAAAAGCTAAGGATCTAAGAGAGCAAAGGCAGAACTTTTAAGAGAGCGCGATCTTGATTCACTTGTCTTCTGATAATGTATGGGTGACTCATTAAGAGTATCATCATCGACTAAAACTGTAAATGGCTATTGTTGATATTTAAATTATTTAATATATATTTTTTAACAAATAAAAGTTGTTGCTAATAGAACGCTTCTCTTTATTTAAATCCCTACTCACCATGATAGGTTTTCTAAAATTAGTCAAAATTACATCACCTCTAATCTAACACTCGATAACAACAAACTAAAAAAAAGTCATAAATTAAATCGAATGGCAACAATGTTTGTTGTCTTTTATTAACAACTTTTCAAATGTCAGCATTATTTGCAAAGAGAAGAGGAAAGACTCGAAACTATTTGGAAGAGAGTTCTTTGTTTTTGCGCAAAAAAAAGAAAACAAAAGAGAGAAACATATGAGAGAGGGGGCTTTTAATGGTCATTAGCATTAACCTACCCCACGTTTGGGCCGCACACACAAAAATAAGTCAACCACAACTACAATAAAAAGTCTAATGTGGTCAGCGGCGATCACAACAAGTATGTTTTTTCCGCTCGCACAGCTTCAACTTGGCTCTGGCCATCTCTGTCTGTTTATGGCCGATCTCTTTGATTTTGTCATATCGTCTTTTTGTTTTTTCTTTCGTTTTGCTTTCGTCTGTCTGGCCGTTTCTCGCCTAGAACTTTCCATACAAAAAAAAAAATGCTTTTTAAAACAAAACCAGGACAAAATACCGAAAAGTTGAAAAGTTCAATGATCTTGGGTTTAATATTTGATTTCTATTATTTTCTATTATTATTCTATTTTTAAACAAATGTTTAATTTATTTGAAATCTAATTTTTTGTTTATTGGGGCATTCGGAGAATAAGAGTTCAACCTGGGTTGTTTATTTTGTTGTTGCCTTCGCTGCTGTGTTTTTAAGTTTGCCCTCCGTTCCACCCCCTTTCGCTATCTCCCTCCCCCTGCCAGAGCTTGTTGTTATTATTGTTGTTGCAGCTGCTTTTGTTGTTTACGCATTCAGAGCAACGTGTGTGTGTGTGTGAGTGTGCGAGTGTGTGCTGTGGTGTGTTGTGTGCGTGTTTGCATGTCTGTATTATTATTTTGTTAAGGCAAATAAAATAAAACAGACAAGAGAATGAACTCGCTCTCACTCGCACTTTCTCTCTCTTTCCCGTCTCCGGCTGAGCCTCTGTCCCCCGCCCTCTCTTTCTCACCACATATGTGTGTGCAACTGAAAAATGTAAACAAACTGATTATCATCCAAT
This sequence comes from Drosophila monieri, assembly GCA_035047585.1. Classification (NCBI taxonomy): domain Eukaryota; kingdom Metazoa; phylum Arthropoda; class Insecta; order Diptera; family Drosophilidae; genus Drosophila; species Drosophila monieri. The sequence goes on along the minus strand of JAWNPJ010000076.1, from coordinate 210,614 downwards.
CCAATGAATAAATAACACACTACACAAACTACGCGTCGTCGTCGCTGTTTCTACTCCTTTGGCACGGAATGCGCCTCCCCCTGGGGTCTGTCTCTTCCGCCTACCGCCTCTCTCCCAGCCCCCCTTTTCTCCTTGTCACCTATTCCCAATTGTCGCGAGCTGCATACCTCTCTCTCTCTCTCCCACAGTACTATTTCCATAATTTTAACAGTTATTTCTTAGATTTTGAGAACTTTTGCTCTTGGAGAGGAGTTCAGTGTTGGAAAGTTGTTAATGAAACAAGCTTAAAAGAAGTTAAAATCATAATTTAATATTATTATTTGATTTTATTGAAAAATAAAAATAATATAATAAAAAAAAATATATCCATTCCACTGAATTACACCTGTATCTATTTGGCTGCTCACGCAAATGTTTTTGAAGTACGTTCGGTGATATTTTCACAAAAGCGCACACACAACACTCCCAATAACAACAACAAATGCGGTGCACGTAACAAAAACAACAACAAGAGTAACTGCTACACTAACATTAATGAAACTGCCATGAAAACCGCAAGCGCAAGCGCCGCACTCCAAAACCCCCCCCACTCCGCTCCTGGTACAAAAAAAGGGGATTTACCCTGGTCGGGGAGACGTAAAATTAACAGTGGAACGAATTGCAATTGAAAATGCATTGCGGTGCTCGCATGGTGTGTGTGTGAGTGTGTGTGTGACGCGACTGTCACCTGGCAGGTGCCAAAGCCAGAGTTGCCAAGTATCAGAAAAACAAAAATAAAAACCATAATCCCCTAAAAGCTTTAAGAGAAGAAAGGATGGAAAATTTTAGTTTTTCAAATTTTACTTTTAAGTTTTATAAAATTATATATTTTTTTTAAACACTATTCTTTATTGAACTCTATTAAATATTTAAATTATTCAACTTCAATGTTTCATAATCCTTAACCTTTTCAACTCTACTTAATAAGCCCCCCAGCACCCACTCGAACTATGTTTTGAAACCAGAACTCCAAAAATTCTTACGCAACTTCTCCACCAAACTCGACAAACTCTCCGGCAAACTCTACCCCGCCCCCTTATACGCCACCCACTGCCTTAAGCTTCATTATCATCATCATAATCATCATCGCAGTGAATAGGAATAGAAAAAAAAAACATCCATACGCGCTCTGGCTCTAAACAACTTTGGAATGAATGAGTAAACAAAAACAAACGCTGACTTCGCTGCCGGCAACGCTGCTGCTCTGCTGACTGCAGTTTTGTTGTTGCAGTTGCTGCTTATTTGCCTTGCACTTTTCATACCACCACCGCAGGGGGGGGGGTCGAAAAGAGGTGGAGTCACGGGGGATAACTCTGCACGAGTGAAAAAGAGTAGGCATGTGTGTGTGTGTGTGAGGGTTATAGGCAATGCAAGAGAAAACAAAATAACGCGAATTACAACAACAGCGTGATACTTTGCAACTACTGCTCCAGCTACAACAACAACACAACTGTAAACGCAAACAAGAGAAAAATTGCACTTGGAAAAATCTCTTAGTTACTCTTACTCTTAAAATGGCCTTAACATATGTTGTCTAACTGTCCTACATGTGGTATACGTAATTTTTCAAGGGAAATATTTTTCTAAGAAGTTTTTTATTAAAAAATTTCATTTTTTTAAACTTAATTGGAACTAAAAATTGCCAACATTTCTTGGAAATTTAGTTTGAGTTGGCCTACATGTGGTATGAGTAATTTTTATTCCAAAAAATCCCTGACCACTAGGCGTATGAGTAATTTTTATTCTCAAAAAAAAATTAATATTTATAATTTAAATATTTTTTATTTTACAAAAAAATTTCTAGAATCTAAATTTAAGTGTTAAAGGGTAAGTGGGTGGTGGGTGGTTGGGTGGCTTATGGGAGGCAGTGCATGCGTCGCTTGCTAGCCACAACATTGCGGGACAACAACCGAAACAACAACAAAAATATTAGCTTGTGTCTTCTTCCTCTTGTTGGTTATTGTTTTTGTTGTTCACTTGTCTTGAGGAAAACACCGCAGAGCAAAACAATTGCAAAATATGAACAAAAATACATAACAATAAGGGGGGGGAGGTGGTGGTGCTGGTGGTGGTGGTGGGCCGCCCGCACTTGGGGTGCTGCCACTGGATCCGTAAGTGGGCGGTCCACAAAAGGGGGCGTGGGCGGTGCTTGCACACGCAAATAATAATGACGCAGAAGACGAAAAAACAACACGAGACCAAAAAAGAGAGTAACAACGGTAGGTAGGCATTTCTAACGGTGGTATGAGGGGGGTGGTTCGTTTTTTAAGGAAAAGTTGGGTGGGATTTTTTCAAAAAACACAAAAATAAAACATGATAATGATTATCTGGATAAGTATTTAATTTCAAAATTTAATTAAAATGTTAAAAATCTAATTATTTTCAAGTTATCTTCTTTTTTTTTAAATTTAAAAATAGTACTTTTTAATATAAGACCTAAATCTTACTTGCCACAAAAACTATAAACCATAGGTGCCACGAGTTGGACAAACAAGTTGCATGCAAAACCCCCTTCACCCACCCACCCCCAGCCACATATTCAGAAAAAAGTCCAGGCGCCAAGTTTTATATTCTTTTTTGTTAAAAAAAAAAAAAAGTTCTTTTCTGAAAACAAGAGCACAAAAAACAAACGCAGAAAACAGCACCACCTCCCTCCCACTGCCCACAATTTCTTGGCATTTTGTTTTGATAAGTCTGACAAACAACAGAGCGAAGTAAAAACAAAAGCTTCCAACGAATCTCGGCGGACAAGGACGGCATGAATCAGCGCGAAAGGGAGAGGGGGGGATAGCGGCGTCCACTGGGTAACCACAAAACAAAACGTCACTACAGCAACAACAGCAAGTGGCACGAACGGAGTTTTGAGACCTAAAAGCTACTAGACAGATGGACTCCTTAATTGCTGCAATTTAATTCTATTAGCAATCCACTAAAAATTAAAAAACTATTAAAAAATAATAGTAATAATAGTAATAATAGAAATACCAGTAACTAAAGAATATTTAGTATTTTCCAATACTGTGATGTAAGGATTATGGAATTAATAAACACTTTTAATTAGTTACTAAGGATCAAGGATTTAATTTTAAATGAAAATTTAAAAAAAAAATGTTCATTTTAGTTAAAAGATTTAAAAAAAAAAAGGTACGATAGTATTAGATATAGCAATATTAGTTTCTAAACGATATATCGATAAAAGCTTTAAGCCGATAATATCGAAGTTGGTCCATCGCCCATGTCAAGAAGAAGAATGAACGGTAATTCTGGCAGGATCGTGCAAGAGTGAGTGCCGAACTTTTTTAGTAAAAAAGTAATTAAGTATTTAGCATTTTATAATATTTAAATGTATATTATTTTAGTAAAAAGTTTAAAAACTTTCTTTAAACTTTCTCTTAAAACATAATTACCCCCCAAAGAAAGAGTATCAAAAATAACTACTGAACCGAACGGAACCAAACGGAACCCCGAAACAAAAATCGCCGCAATCGTGGCAAGTGCTGCGTCTCAGTCGCAGTCTCAGTCGACGTCGCTGCCGGCGTCACATTCACGAACACATTTCGCCGTGCAAAACAAACATTTCATCATGCAGAGCAACAATAACAACAATAACAACAACAACAAACGAAAAGCACATACGAACGGGAATGGGGAGGGGTGGGCGAGGGCGCTGAGAAAGAAGAAGAGCGGCGACGAAATGTCAGGGCCCCCAATCTTACCCTCTCCCTTCCACTCACACACTTGCTTTGCTTGCTGGCTGGCTTGCTTGCCTGGCGCGACAACGCAAATAAAAACAACAAAAGCAACAACAAACGCAGACAGACGCTGTAAGAGCCTAGAGAGTGAGTGAGAGAGGTAGCAGGAGGGGCAGTTGGGGCCAATGCCTCTCACACACACACACAACTGCGCATTTCTAAGAAAAATTTATGCGTAAAATTTTAATTCTGTTTTGATCGTCAACAACAAACACACATGCATACGTACATATGCCCCCCAAAAAAGGGGGTGGGTGGGGGTGTAGGTGAGAGAAGAGCTTTGCTCTCCGCAACAGAAAACAGCAAGTCACTTGCGCACATGTTTGCATCAGCACTCTCTCTCTCTCTTTCTCTCATCACTCTCGTGACATTTTGGCACACTCTCTTCGGCTGCTGGATGTGCTCTCTTTGGCAACGCTTTTGCTTGTTTTGATTGAAAATTAACACTACACGTTTGGTTTTTCCTTCCAGGTTTTTTGGACTGATAAGCTCAAAAAAGTGTGTGAAATGAAAATAAACACGAAACGTAACTCATGCCGAAAAATTCGTTGCTAAGCAAAATGAAGAAACACGTTTTTGTTGGCATTTCCCCTTCTGTAAATTATTAGAAATAGGGACTTATTCTCTTTCATTTTGTATTATTTAATTCCCATTAAATTTTTCATCAGTTTTTCGTATTTCGAAGTGGTCGGACTTTGTCAACAAAAAGACTAGTTGATAAGAGTCGTAGTCGCTTTCAATGAAATACAAATAATTGTGAATGACTGCTTACAATCGCTGTACACTTCCCTGAAAACTGATTCAAGGTAAATTGCCTTTATGAGCTCCCCCCCTTATGATTTATTAGAAAAACCGATATGATTCTCAAAATTCTTTAAATAAAAGTTATTGGGAAATCTAAGCCCCACCACTTACCGCTCCAAAATATTTCAGTTCCTTGCCCTTGATGCGTCGATGCTGCATCTGAGAGCCGGGTGCTCCACCACCCACTCCTGTGGGGGCGCCACCATTACCCGCCGCCGCAATCGTACCGCTTTCGTAGGCAGCCGCCGCCACGGCCGCCGCCGCCAAGCCGTTCAGGCCATTGTGGGCGGCAGCAGCGGCCGAGGATGACACGGGATTTGGCACAAGATTACCGCCAGTGGTGTTGACCCCTGACCCGGGTACACCACCACCGCCACTGCCGGCACTCAGACTGCCGCCTCCGGCCTCCATAAAGTCGAACCGCTTGAAGGCATACCACTTGGACGGATTGGGCTGGATGCCCTGGTAGATTTTCACAAACATCTTGTGCTTCTCCCGCCGGTACTGGGTCAGGAGGACGTTCATCTTCCGCTCCACCTCCGCCTTGCTGCAGCCGAAGCGCTCGGCGATCTCCGACCAGGCCCGGAACCGGCACAGCTTATCCTTGTACTTGGGGTCGGCCCTGTTCCAGAGCTCGGTATGGCAGCGGTATTGCTCGATCAGCTCGAGGGCATCGTCGTTGGTCCACTCCATGATTTTGGGCGAGGTGTCGCCGCCGCCACCCACCTGGATGCTGCTGCCTCCGCCCCCAACGCTGGGCAGTGGTATCAGCTGTTGAGTGGGCGGGAGGACAGGAACGGGCACGGTGGGGTGGTGGTGCAACTGATGATGATGATGGTGGTGGTGGGGGTGGCTCAGATACTGGTGGTGCGGGTGTTGGTGGGCGGCTGCTGCTGCGGCGGCTACAACACTGGCCGGATTGAAGTTCATTTAGCAATCGGTGGGTGGTGGTGCTGCCTGCTGCTGCTGTCCGCTACTTCTGCTACTTTCTGGCAAGCCGAGCTCTCCTCCTGGCCACTGGAGACTATATCTTCTCGTTGACTATATCTTTGAGACTGCAGACTGAAGGAGAAACTCTCAGGGAATGTCACGCGAAATGCACTCAATCAACATGGTCTTCTTGGGAAATGTCGACTGGGTCTCATTCTCTTTCATTTAGCGATTTTTTAATTACTTTTTCATTAACTGTAATGGTAAGACAATCAAATATAAATTAATACACAAAATATATAAGAGATAGATACATTTTTTAATCATTTAAACATTATATTTTTAATATTTATTGTAAAAAGTAAACCAATATTCAAGAGATTCCTAAACGGAAGATCATCGCCTTCTTGTTTTTTGAGTTTTTTAAGATTCTGTCTCTTTTTTGTTATCGATGTTTGCCTATCGATTGTTTTTTTTTCTTCCCCTAATTATTTTCTCTATTTATAGATATTCTGTTAAATCTATCTTTTCTACAGAATTCTATCATTCTTTCTTAAAAAAAACTAAAAAATATATCATCTCCTAAAGGCATAAAGACTTTTAGTCATCTATCGATTAAGATCCTATCGATTAAATCGATTTCCTATACATTTTTTATCGAAATCTTCCTAAAAACATGCTAGTACTTTCGATTTTAAACTCGTAATATAATTATTTAATAATAATAATTTAAGGTTAAGTTATAAAGTAGTATTACTCATCACTAAGTTTGCCTATCGATTGTTTCTACCTATCTTTTCTTTATTATAAACTTGTAATATAATTAATGAATAATATAAGTTATAGTACTACTCATCACTAAGTTTGCCTATCGATGGTTTCTAGCTATCTTTCTATCGAATTTCTCTATCTATCTGTAGATATTCTTACTATAACCATGTTTTGGAAAGATTTTAATTAATTTTTCTAGCAGATTGCTTTAAGAAATGAGCATTATATATATTTTATAATAAAATATAAACTCCTAAAAGCTATATCTTAGCCTTTAAGCATGTTATCGATTAATATTCAATCGATTAAACCGATTATCTTTAAATTTCTCATCAAAAGCAACCTAAAAACTACTAAAAAAACTCCCACATAAATGAATTAAATTTAAAACTAATATTTTAAGAGAAACCTAGGAGAACAAGTCTCAACAAGTTCATCAAACATGTGACCGCTTTATCTGCCTGTTTGGGTTTCTCCCCGAGCCGAGTGATAAGGTGACTCACTCTCCTAACCGACACACTCATTCAACATTTTTCAGTGAATTGTTTACGATTATTGGTCATTATTATTAAACATCAATTGGAAGCACTCGGACCAGGTTCTGTCAACTTTTCTGTTCGAGGTGTTAATCAGAAATGGGAAATTTTCGAGCCAACAACTAAGCATGGCCAAAAGCTAACTAAGATAGGCCTCTCGAGCTGTTAATTGGTTTGATTTTTATTTGATTTGGCATCTAATTGATAAACTGAAAGTTTATTGCGAAAATTCGTATGACATTTTATGTAATGGAATCCACTATACGGAAGTGATTCTTAACTAAATAGCTTTACGTTCTAACAATCCATGTGGATTTTTCTAATTGGATTGCAAATGAAAATAGCAAATATTAGATTCCAGAGTTAAATAGTTTGCTTGGGAAATTAATACAAAAAACTAGAAAACTTTCAAAGGGGTATTCTAGTATTATTTCTATGCCATTTAAAGACCTCTTCTCCCATTATCTCTAAAAATAACTTATCTAAGAAGGTCATCTATTTGAGATTAGAACAAAAATTTTTATCTAAACCAACATCACGATGTGACGCAAAATTATGAAATACCCCAGTATAGCCGTGACGTAGCTATATCTTTTTAAATGTCATCTATAAGTTGTAGGAAATTCCTGTGAGAGGGTAATTTCCCATTAATCTGGAAACTGTATTGCGTTGTTCGGAGCTTAATCTGATCGACTTGTGAGGTAGAGATGTCGAAATGAACTTTCCATTCAATAATTCCCTCATACAAGTCCCACGTCATCCCCTAGGTCAGTGGCACTATATTATAGTTCTAAAGGTGAGTGGAGGGAGGGAATATATTCCGCCGTAGATGATTTGACAAAATTTATAACGGCATTAGCATTTTGACATGCAGCTTCATGTCGCAATTTCTACCAAAGAAAGAGATAGAGAGAGAGAGGAGCAGTCTACAAAGAAAACGCATTTATTTTTCCTATTTCTTTTTTTTTTTCCTTATTTTTTTTTTTTATTTTTATTTATTTTGTAAATGTCACAAGTCAAGAGAAACAGAAACAGAATCAGAAGCAACAACAAACGATAACAAAGATGGCAAGCAAGGCAACAACTGCTAGCGCCTTGTCATTCACAATAGACGGAAGTTTATTTCGCACACGTGCGCTTTCACTCGCACCAACACCAATCCGCTATGCTGGCTATACTATGCGGCATCTCGCTTTTACATCAATCTTTGTCGAATGTAGATTTTTTTTTTTGCTTCCTGGTCGGTCGCTGGGTCGCTTGGAGCGCAATTTGCTTTACGTTTTAGCACTTGTCGTTCGAAAAATACAAAAAACTACAGAGGCGTTGAGGGAAATGGGATTTTATGTAGTAACTACTGCCAACTAGCCTATAAAATAAAATATAGTATTTAAAATTGGAAAAAAAGTAGATGAACAAAAGCTAGAGCTACAAAATCTAGAGCTACAAGAGCCATAAGGAATTTCCAGTGTTGGACAACTATTTAAGATCCTTTAAGATACATAATTTCATAAAATAAATTGTTTTAGTAATCGGTTTCTGCCTCGCGACAAAGTTCGAGAAGTATTTCTTTTTTGCGCAGATTGCGACGCTGCGCAAACAGCTGGATGATTCATAACGGTAAACGGCTCACGGCGCTCTCCAACACACACACACACATACCGATATACCAGAGTTGGACAGAGAGAGGGGGAACAAAAAAAAACCTTAATTTGTTTTTTTTAGTTCAGTTCGCCTTGCGTGCGGTTTTATTTTATTTTTTTTTTTTATTGTCTGTGTTTTTTTTTTTTTTGTGTTTAGTTGTTTGCTTTTCTTGTTTGCGCCATACTCTGCGTCAATTTTTAGACGCGACACATTTTAGTCTATTTTTAGAACTTGTTTTTTACGCCACGCTGCCTTTTTTACGCACTTTTTCCCTCTAGCTATCTCCTTCCAACACACAAACACACACATACACACGTAGTATTTTTCCAATTAGTTTCCGTTATGGCTTCAAAAATGGGAAATTTTTCAAAAATATTTTGGTTTTTTTCTTTTTTTTTTTTTACTCAGCATGGCCTCGAATCACTTTTAAGTAGCACAGTTTTTAGGGATTTTCTCGGAATTGTGCGGGCATTCGGCTTAAATTTTAATTTAAACGCATTGAGTTGTTTACTGATTGCGTTTATAGATTTTGGGTTTTTTTTTTTTCGCTAAAAATTCATTTGCATGTCGCGGTCTGTGATTTCTTGTTGTTTCTTTGTTTATTCCGAAGAAAATGTGTCTTAAAGGTGAGTTGGGGATTTTTTTTAACAGGAATTTCTAAATGTCACGCTGTTTTTATTTTTATTGTCTTGAAATGTGAATCATTTCCAATTGCTTTAGATGGGGTTTTCAGGATTATTTTTAATTAAATTTTTGTGTTTGTAGTTTTTAAACACTTCCAACACTGTAACCCATACAGTTATGTAACTTTTTAACACTTTTTTCAGAAGTTCCACGTTAACTAACACTGGAAATTTTATCCTAACTCTCTATTGCTGCTATTTTTTTCAAAGATCTCTTTTGTCTGCGTCTGCTACCATTTTGAATTCGTTAAAATCGCTGCCAAAAACAAAAAAAAATAAGAGGTCTGAATCAGAAAACGTTGAATTTGCATAAAATCCATGTTATCCACAATTTAGTTTGTTTTCGCCTTTTGTCATTTGGAATCCGGAGAAGCACGGCCCAAAACAAATTAAACAACGCAAAAAGTAAACAACATCGAAAAAAAACGAAAATTGAGCACAGAAACTTAAAAATACATTTCAAGGCGCGCTGAATGAAATAAAAAAACACACACTATATGGTATTGAAATAATGTTGTTTTTTAAAAATATTTGTTTGTTTAGGTTTTTATTTTGTTACTTCTTTTGAAGGGTTGTGGCTTTGTTTTGTTTTTGAATTGAAAATAAATTTTTTTAACCATTTTTGAAGTTTTCAAAAAATTTGTTTTTGAAAATTATTGCTAGGACATGTTCCACTTTTCAATAAATTCCACTATTTTTTTCACTCTTTAGATTTATTTTTTAAATCCACGCTGGGGATATCCCCGAAACAAAAGGGAAAAGGGATCTGCCGTTCAAAACAAACATTTCCCACACAAACACACGTATAATTACCGTTGCGATTTTTTCGGAGGCGCTGTTGCGCTTCTACTGCTCCGTATTTTCCCGTTACGCGCGCAATTGAGGCGATACTTGATATACTCTAAAAGCTTTTTCCCGTTACAACCGCTCGCGAGCGACGTCTGATGGCGTCTGTTTCTGTTTCTCGACAAACACCGACAAACCTCCTATTGGCATCGATTTGTAAACGCACAGCGGCAGCGGCAGAGGCAGAGGTGACGGCAGCGACGCAGGCAGCTCGGTAGGCAGCTCTGCCGGCATCGCAATGAAATGAGCACAGAGTAAACAGTTGTTTCGTGGAAAAAACAAAACGAACATCGTAATGAAGTTCTCTTGCCTGTTGTGAAATTCTACGGTGCTTTGTCATGCTTAAAGCAACAACAAATGCATGGGGGATGGGGAGCAGTGAGAGGGATAGCGGAGAGAGTGAGTTAAGAGAGAGCGGGTGCGCGCCAAAAAATACAAAAAAAAAACAAGCAGACTTACAGCTAGGGTCACAAGGATAGTGATGACTATTAGTTCTTTAAAAGGCGGTCCAAAATTTTCTGTTAGTTTGAAATAAATTAAATTCTAGCTAAAAATTAAAAACATTTTTTCCCCATTTACTTAAAAAAATGAACAAAATTAGACCATCGAGGTAGGGCTATTTTTGTGTCCCCTGCTGTGGGCAGTTGTTTTGATAAAGAGAAGAAACAAGGCTGCCAACAACAATAACAATAACAAAATGGGGGGAATGAGATGAGGTGGTGTTAGTGGATATGGGGAGGGTGGTGGGAGGGAGAGGCCGCTTCTTGGGCCGCACACACACACCAACACACACAAGCAGCCGAGTCAAACAAACAAATAAAATGTGAAGCAGAAATGGCAAAAAATTAAACAAACAAGTAGACAGGAGCGGTTCAGCGCCAAAGAGTGAGTTGAACGAACCGAGGTCGTCGCAAAACCATAAAAATAAAAAACAATCAAAAAGCGGCTTGGCGCCAAAATGAAACGAAATTTCTACTACGCCGTAGTATAATTCCTAAAACAAAAGAAAATAAAATTGAGATTTTTTTACTTTGATATAAGAGAGAGAGAGAAAGGTTGATGGAAAAGGAAATGGTATTTGGGAATTATTATTATTACGAATTAAAAGAAAACAAAATATGTTTAATTAATAAAATAAAAACTAGATTGAGTAACTAAATTAAATCTTTTTTTTTTATCAAAAAAAAAACATTTACTTGAAATTAAAACTTGTAAGACTTCTTCTTCTTATTTCTTAACTTGAAAAGTTGAAAATATTTCCTGCTTTTCTGTTTCATAGCTTTCCTTCTGTTTCTGTTTCGGTTTCTATTTATTTTTGTTTAGTTTTGTTTGCTCGTTAGCCCACCGAGTGGGCGGGGGTACAGTAGAGGCAGGTGCTCCGTCCCCCTGTAATGCTATCTCTTTTGCTCTCCTTTTTTCACGCTGCCCGATTCACGGCAACCTCTCATTCTCCCACCGCCCCTGTCGACTCGGCTTGTTTGTTTGTTTTTCGTGGCGTGTTGTATTGTTGTTTTTGTACTTGGTGCGTAGTTTTTACGTTCGTCATCGTTGGTATTTCCGTCTTCTGCCGGCGCCTCTGCCCACGCTCAGCCGCAGCGCCGCCTTGAGTTGTTGTTGTATTTGTATTGTCTTATTTTTGCCTTGCAATTTCTATTTGCTCTCTTTTGGGGGGGCTTTTGTTTTTATCTCAGTTGGCTCTCTCTCTCTTAGCCTTTTCCTCAACGATAGCAGTCGAAGGCTCTGCCGCTGCTGCTTATTCTGCAAAGTGCATTGTGTTTTTGTTGTCTTTTGTTTGTTATTGTTTTTGTCCTTGCCTCGTGCGCAAGTCGATTCACGTGCTGGGCTTCTGCCATCCCCCTTCTTTCTCCCGCCCCTGTCTAATCCATTGTCTAGCCTTCTCTATCGCTTTCCTACTTTGTTATAGTTTTGTGTACTTGGGCGAACTTTGTTGTCCCGTTACTTTTTGGGGAGCACCTTGTGCACTGTGGAGTTCAAAGAGAAAATAATGGTTTTCTATATTTTTTTTTATTAAATAATATTTTTAATCAACAAATATTATTAGCTCATATGATCAGAATTTTCTTCAACTAAAATTTTAATCTTATCTTAGGGCAGAGCCCTAAAAATAGTCCAAACATCATGCTTAAAATTTTCAAACTAAAACACATGATAATGATAACACTTCTGATACTTCCTAGTCACTTTGGTCATTATTTAATCTCTCTCTGAGTACTTCACAAAAAAAAGAACAAGACTCTAGCTTAAAAAACGCCAAGTCATCGTTTGCAGGGCACTATTCAATCGATGCGACCCACTGTGAAGGCCGCAGGAGAAATGCTAATTAGTACAAATTCGTTTGTCACAATTTGACAGAGAACGCGACTCTTTCTTTTTCGCGAGTAATCAAATAAGAAAGTTCGACAGAGGGCAGGGGATAGAGAGGGATGGGTGGAGTAAAGTAAATGCCGCCCTCGCATCTGCCGCAGTCACTGCCGGCGTCGACGGCGTCGCAGCAAACAAACACTTGTTTGCACAGGAGAAGCACTCACTGAGCACATTCTAGGCCCAATTTCTCTCTCTTTCAATGAGAGTGGGAGAACGAGGCTGAGAGAGAGCAAGCGCACAGGCAGCTTTTACCATGTGTGCGAGCGTGTGCGAGTGTGTGTCTGTGAGTAAATTTACAACTAGGAAGCAATTTCGCTTGTTTACAATGTTTGTGCGTGGGTGGGCATTGAAAGAAATGCATAAGTGGGAGCAGGATAGATTGCTAAAGAGAAGGAGCAGTGGGAGGGGGGGGATAACTGTCCCTGACTACCAGAAATTAAGTCGTGTCGTGTCTTGACCCCTCCACACCACACTCTCACAGCGGCTATTCTGCCGGCGTCAATGACAACGTCGACGATGGCAGCGACGCAACTGAAGGTCATTATACATTTCGAATTTCGCTGCCGCACGTCGTCGTTGGACACTATCTTTCTGACCATTTGATGTTTCTTTTGGTTTTGTAGAATGCGTTATCAGTTTCACGTATTTTTTAGGGCTTTAATTAAAGCTTAAATTACTTAGAATATCAAAAGATTAATTACAATTTGTTTATAAATAGAGTAAGGCACTGGCAGTACTGGCATACAGGGCGTATGATTAATTTTTGGAATATAAGAGATTTAATAAAAAGAAGACATATTTATTTAATTTAATTTAATTTAAAAAAAACATAAAAAATAATCTATTTAGGATCTATGAAGACTGATAATCTGGGATTTTTTTTTTGCATTGATTCTGGACTTGTTTTTTGGGTTGCCTTTTTAATCGTTTTTGTACTTCGGCTGTGGAATTGTGTAAACAGCAGCGACGGCGACGTCAACAGAGAAGTTGCCGCCACCGCCGCTGCTGCCGCCACAACAGTAACAACAAGAAAGGCAACGCAGGCATAAGAGTAAACAAAAGTATTTTTTTTTTTCGCATTTTGCAGAGACAATGCAAGAAAGTTGGGTCGTGGCTTGAAGGCTGTGAAAAGGGGCAGGGATGGATGGGCTGGTCAGGGGATGGGGGAAGAAAAGAAAAATAAGAAGAAGAAGAAGAAGAAGCGGCAGCAGACAGAGGGACAGCAAGACCGAAAGCAAAGTTAATGAAGATGAGCCTGATGAGTTTTGTTGCTCTTGTTGTTTTGTATTCGGTCGCCTTTTGTTGTCGAGCTGCCACTGCAAAAAATATGCAAAACAGCAACAATAACACACAGCAACTGCAAAAAAAAAAAAACAAAAAATGAAAACAGGGGTAAAAAAATAAATACCTCAGTATGCATGCAAGGCAGCAAAATACGCAAATAGAAGCAATGAACTTAATTAGTTGTTGTTGCTCTTGCGGCGGGCATGAAGAGAGGCGCAGAGAGTGGGGTGAGTTAAAGAGAGTATCCGTAGGGATACAGGTGATAGGGATAGCAATATTTTTAATACTTTAAATTTTAATTAAAAATATATGTAATAAAAAAACTGTTAAATAGTTTTTATTTAAAATAAAGAATATTTATTATTTTATATTTTAAAGTTTAAAGTTTATTAATTAAAATCCCATCTCTAGTATCTGTGTAGTATTTTTCTAACGGTAATCTTCTTATAGTCTCTTAGAGTCTCTTGGAATGCACTTTGTTTTTGGCCTCTTCTGGCCGGCCCGCCCGCAAGAAAACAAATCGCAAACCTTCGCAAAACTTCAACCGGAAGTAAACAAATTTTTCTTTCGCCATTTTCCTCGCTTTTTGTTTTCCATTTTCTCCCTCTTCTCCCTCCCTCCTCCACCTGATAAGGTGGCCTCCTTGAAAAACGCCCAGTGGTATGCAACACATAGTTGAAAGTTGGACAAAAACCAAATCGAAAACACAACTGTACCTCTGCCCGAATATAATTATGATGAATTGTTTATTCTGCAATGTTTTTACCTAAAAAATGTATATATTTTTGCATTATTTTCATGTTCTAGTGCGGGTGGTAGGACTCATTTTTTTAGTTTTTATAATTTTCGGTTGAAATGTTTTCGTCGTGTTGACATTGTTTTGTGCTGAACGGAAAAAATACGCTTGTCGCATTTATTTACTAACCCAGACTCAGCTGGTTGTTGTTGCAATTGTTTACTCTTGTTCTTCTGCTTATTCCATAGCTACTCTCTCTTTCTCTCGAACTCTATCTCTTTCAGTCTCTTGGCCCTGTTGCTATTGTTGTTTTTGGCATTCGGCTAGCAACAATAACAAGAAGCAGCGAGCAGAAATAGCAACAAAAAAACATGACCATAGAACTCCCGCTGCAATTTTCTACACTAAGAAAAAATTTACAAATTTATTTGAAAAAAAAATATTTTTTTATTTTCAATTATTTTTCCTTAATACAAATTGTTGATAAATTTCCTTAACATTTCCTAATTTTCTTTGTTTTTAGTGAAATTATAATTAAAATAATACAAAACTTCTGTTTAATTAATAGTTTATTGTATTTTGAAAACATTTCGAAAATTTCATCAAAATCATTGGCGTAGTTCTCGAGAAATCGTCTTAATCGATTTTGAAATCAAGTTTTTTGAAAAAATCGAATTTAAAATTAAAAGTTTTCAGTGACAATAGAGCTCTACAGCTTAGACTGAAGAGGCTTACTACTTTTTGGCTAAATTCTTGGAACAATAATTCTTTAAATAAATAATTATTATCTTAACTAAGTTTAAAAACATCTTGTTGAGTGACAATGGACTACCCTTTTGCTAAATTCTTGGGAAAATAATGCTAGAGATCTTGAGAAAGTTGAAAATAAAATTTCAAAAAAAGTAATAGCTTTTTTTCAGTGCATTCCAGTGGAGCTTCACTTATTTTTGGTTTAAACTCTCCACAACCGTGGATTTTTCGTGTGCATTCAGCAAAAATTGTTTTCTGTTGTTGGTTGTTTTGTTTTTCTTGGTTGTTGTTTAATTTTTTGTGTTATCCGTTTTGTTTTCTTTCTTTTTTTTTTTAGGTGCTTTTCTGCTGTAAATTTGCAAAAGTACAGCTGTTAACAATAACAATGACATATAAACACTCCCGCAGCGGCAACACAAAATGCCAACGCAGCTCTGTAAGAATAAAAAACAAAAAAAAAATCATAAAAAAGAGAATGCAAAAAAAATAACAAAAAAAATATTAATTAATTAAGCATTTTTTTGTTGGGCAACCAACGTTGGCCAACACGTGATCTTTTTGTGGGTGGTTGGCCAGAAAACTAAAAAAATGTGTCTACTTATGTTGTAGCCTTAGTGCTTGGCTTTTTGTTTTTATTTTTATTTTTATTTTTTTCCATAGTTGTTGATTATCTGGAATATGTCGAATATTTCGTTGCACATTTTCATGGCTGTTGTCTAGAAGCCTTGAAATGTAATTGAAAAAAAACAAACAACAAAAAACTAAAAACAAAGCTTGTCTTTTATGGAATATCAAAGCCAGTAGTACCTACCTGGCAGCAGTAGTTTCTAAACTCTAGTTAGTAATTGGGGAATTCGTTAGAGAGCACATGTTTTGAGTAATAAAAGTCAGGAATGTTGCTAAATTGGCTTTAAAAAATGGCAACTAAATGTTTGGAGTGCAAGTGTTTTTTTTTTTTACTTTTTTGTGGCTTAAATATTAAATAAATAAAAAATAAATAATATCTAAGGAATAATAATGTCCATCACTGATAGGAAGCTTAAAACAAAGCCCACAGAAAACGGTAAAATAGAAAGAAGAAGGTTAAAAAGGAGGGGGGGAGGCGGATAGGTGGACAAATGGTCCCCTGGGGGGTTGGGGGCATTGTGGGGTTAAAAGTAAACGAAGTCAGCAAGGACAACAACAATGAACCGGGACACAAACCAGCCAACAACTGAATGAAATACAATAAAATTTTAAAACAAACAAATGGAAACACACACAGACACATAGACACTCAGGGCAAACACACAAGCACAGAAAACAAGGAGAGAGCGAGCCAATGCGAATGCGACTAATGAGCACTGAAACAACAGTAACAATAACAACAAAGAAGAAGCTGAAATAAGAAGAAGAATGGCAAGAGAGGGTGGTAGAGGTTGGTGGGTGGCTATGGCAGTGGTTGCTTGTTATTGTTGTTGTTGTTATTGCAGCATTCGTGACAGTCACCTAACCAAGGACCACCCTACCACCACACTACCCCAATTTTGGCCCTCTTAGGCCAGCCCACCCCCTCTGCCTCAGCCCCCCTCTCCGGGGCTTTGGAATAAACAAATACAACTAAAATACAAGTAAGAAGCAATCAGATTTTATTTTTAGGAATTATTAATACCAAGTAATAAAGTTTTTTTTTTATTTTACTTATATATATTATTTTTTACATTTTTTAAGTTAATATTTTAATTAAATTTAATTACTTTTATAATTAACACAAAATATTCCCTTTCTCTTTACTCTCCAATTACAGGGTAGCACCTGGAACTAAGAACCGTTTGTTTTCTTTAGTAAAATGCTTATTTACGCATACAATTGCACGTGAGCAGGCAACAACATGACGAGCGGGAGTGAGAGGGCAAGAGGACATAGTGCAAGTGATAGAGAGAGAGAGAGGGAGAGATGGCTGAAATGGTCATGGCCCCAGGGGGGGGTTCTGGGTGAAAATAGGAAGTTTTGTTTGCAGTGCGCACAGCAACGAAGAGACAAACACAACTGTAACTGTAATTGTGTGTTTGTTTGCTCGAAACTCCCCAAACCCCAAACCCACACCACCCCCAACCCCCCACCCCCAACACCCAACCTTCCGTACTGCTAACTGTTGTCTGGTTTCTGCTTCTTCCCTTTTTCTTTCGGCCAAATAAAAAGTTTGTTGAGAACATTTGCAAATGTTTGTTTTAGAAAACGGAAAATGCTTCGTTTGTTTCATCATTATGATCATTGGAATTAACATCATTATCCTCATCGCAAGTTGAGTTGCCTTCTTTTGTATTTGTCTTCGGTTGACGGTTGCTGTTGTTGTTGTTTTTTGTTTTCTGTTTCTTGTTTTTGTTGCCATCTTACTTTGGCTTCCTCCTCCTGTTTACCGTGCCCCCTTTTTTTTTTATTCTTGGCTTGCCTTTGTTTTGTTTTATTTTATTTTTATCTTTTTTTTTTGGATTCGTTTAATAGAACATTGGAAAAAATATTATTTTGTTGGAAATACACAAAGAAAAATACTTAAAAAATCGAAATATGATTTTTTAATTTAAAAAATATGATTTTTTAGTATATACTCTTGAAACCTCTTCTACATCATATAATTAATATCCTTGAAAATATCCTTTACAATATTCTTTAAAGGATCATAAATTAATTGAAAAAAATCGTCGTTTTTTTTTGAAGAAATCTAGAAGAAAATATAATTTTTATAATAAATAATCAAATATAATTAATGATAAATAATGAAACTTACATGCCTTTCCAATATGTGTAGGGTATTTACCGTTAGTTAACGGCATTGTGAGTAGATGTGGCTTTGGGCTTCTCTGGACACACACACACACACGTACATTTTTGAAATCCTAAAGGAGTACCCCCTACTAATTAGGCTTTCTTGCACAAAATAACATTAAAAACAGTTAAAACTTTTAGTTATGGAAGTCATTACTAAATTTCTTTATTTTTTAAACTAATTTACGGATGAAAAATTAAAGAAAACAGAAATTTCCTTTTCATAAAAAACACAAAACGCCGGCTGCGATTAGTTATTTTGACTTTCTCAATTAGAATTTCTTATTTTACGAATAAGCACAGAAATATTTATTATTTAATTAAGATAATCTTTATTAAAAACACTTAAAAATAAACACAAGAAAAAAATAAACAAGCCGAGCGAAGGAAATGATGCCGATCTTGAGAGTTTTCTGATGTTGGTTTGAAACCTTGCTAATTTATCCGCTCACTTATCCGTCATCCATTTTGAAGTGGAAAACTTTACGCGATTTCCAATACAGTTTTTGTTTTTGGCGCCAGTATTTAAATATAAAATTTAAGATTTTGGATCAATAAATCGGAATAAAATTCCCCAGTAAGGGCATTTGAAAAGCTACCGTATTGATGATTTATTTCGGCTGCACTTGTTGTTTGGCTTGGTCCTTGTTTGCGCCATCGTTGTTAAATTCGTCGTCTGCTACTTTTGCGTAGTTCTGTTTATTCTATTTGTTTTGCTTTGTTTTATTTCATTTTGTTGTTGTTTATTTTTGTTTGATTTACGTTTGGCCGTGCCATCTACGGTGCGCCAGCAGGAGCAGGAGGAGTCTCCCCAAACCACTGCCACTCCCCCTGCCACTCCCACTTCCACTGCCACTTCCACCCCTGGACAACCGCCCACCTCAATTTGTTGGCCTGTCGCCGTGTTTTGTTTTACTTGTGCTGCTTCTTGCTCATTCTCTTCCTTGATTTTTGTTGTTTTTCCCAGCTCCTTCTTCTTCTACTTGTTTTCTTCTCTTTTCTATTTAATTTTGTTTTATTTTTTTTGTAGGTGTATTGACTTAAAGTTTGTTATACTTCTTTGCCTTTTGTCTCTTTGTTGCCGCTTCTAGTCTTAATATTGAAATTGTTGTTGTTGTTTTTATTGGTAGAAAAGGACACGCCTTCGAAACGTTTCTTCTGTGTTTGTCCTTTGGGTGGAGAATTTCCACCAAGTTTGTTCTGGGCGGTTTTTCCTCTGTTTTTTTTTTCATATTATTTGTATGTCCTTTTTTTTAGAAGTTTCAGAGTAAGGACATTGGCTGACCATTCTGAAGGTCCTAGCACATTGTAAACTTTATATATTGGTTTTTAGGCGAAGAAAACAGGAATTCTAAATAAATGTCCTTTAGAATCGATCGGGGCTTTGGATGTTACTCTTTAGGACAAAAAGAGAGGCTTTTTCTTAGAAAGTTCTCTTCATTTCTGTCGAATCTTTCTAGAAAGGTTCTCTTAAAATCGGATAAATTAAGAGAGTTCTTTTATCTTGAAAGAAGGATTGGATAGAATAATAGATATTGACTTTATTTTGAATTTGAAAATATTTTTAAAAATATTCATTCATCCTCCTAACTTTTCCAATAAAATAACAAAGAATGCCTTTCCTTTCCAATACAATATTTGTTATCGTCTGAGTCTCTGAAAAAATGTCGATAACTTATATTGTATTACATAAATTTTAGACCCATTCCAAAATTGCAAGTGAATTAAAATTTTAAAAACCAAAAAACCGCTATGAGTAAACAGAACAAGGAGTGGTCGAAGGCTCAGCTCTGCCTGCCGAAGGATAATCTGACAACGGAGGCAGGAGACCGAGCCCGGGCAGCCAACTTTTTGCCTTCCTACGAAACGGATGTAATTATTTGTAACTTATAGGTTTCATTTAACTAATATTACTCCATAATTATCTTGGTAGTGCGTTCCGCCATCAATGTCCTTTCTGCTGGGCTGGGAGTATGCCCGGATTTGGGTCCGAGATCGGGACAAGTATGTGGAGCAACGCGAGAAGGCTGTCAAGCCGAAGTTCATCAAGAACGACTTCGAGTGGTGGCTGAAACTTCGAAAAACTCCAAAAAAATTCTGCCATGTTTGATAATAGTTTCTAATAAATTTCAATTTCGTTCATCCAAGAAATAGATTTTGAACTTTGAACTACAGGAGAGCCGAGTAACAGAGTGGTTTAGAACTTGGCTAAAGCTTTTTTGAAGTTTATGTAAAACTTCTGTAAAAGTGACGTAGGAATCGATGGGCAGGTGGAGTCGAAATATTTATATTTTAAATAGTTTTAAGTAATTTAAACACATTATTTTATAAAAAAATGTAATAAATATTGAATATTGTATCTTTCATTTCTATTCTAATCTAATAATTGTTTTAACCATATATTTTAATGTAATTATTTATCTTTAATGAACATTTTCTTATTGTTTTCTTAGAAATCCTAGAACAGCTGTTTGATTCGGAAATTCAACCGGCGACTCCACAACAACACCTCATCTGAAAGCTTTTTTTGAGCCTTTTTTGGGCCACCCCCTGCTACTACACAGGTTGCTTGCTGTCGAAAGCACTCAGAATCCGCTACTCACTCCCACGCCTTCTCTCTTGCGTAGTTATGGCTCTCCTACGCAATTTTAAAAACAGAGACACCGGCAGAGGCGTTACATTGCCTTACATACATACACTGAAGAAAATTTCAAAAATAATGCGATTAAGGAAAAAATTAAATTAAGGAAAATTGTTTAAATATAAATAAATCAAAATTAAAGCCATAAAAAAAATTTCTAAAATAATTTAATAGTATAAATAATAGTAACTTTAATGTAAAATAAATAGAATAAATCTTAAATATAAGTGATCTCAAATATCCTTTTATTATTAGCCAAGACGAGAACCAAAAACGAACTAACATTGCCACTTAACATGGCTAAACTTTCTGTTAACAGTGGTCGACGTCGACGCCAACGCCGACGCAACGCCCACGCAGCCAGAGAGACTCGAAGAGAGGGAAACGCTTATGTTTACCGTTCACTCAAGTTTCGACTCACTCTCCTCTCTGTTATATTTCGCAACGGAACGGGATAGCGGATCCGAGAGCGGAGAAAGCAGTGAAAGTCCGCGATATTCTACGGAAAATTCTTACTCTGTTTTTTGCAGCGCGCGCGGTCGCATCGAAGAAACGCTTCGCATCCAAATCGCATTTTGTGAAAAACATTTAAGTAAACCCTTTTTTTCCCGCTGTGTGTTTTTTGTCGTCAATCGTTTTCTTTTTCGTTCACCATCCATTTGCGATTTTCCCAGCCATCCCAGCGATTTGTGAAAACTTGTTACGCATTTTACCAAAAAAAAAAAATAGTAGAAGAAGAGGAAAATCAAAGCAGGGAAAATCAAAACAATAACAAAAAACCCGAAAAAATTGGTTCGTGTCGTGGGTGTCGCTTTGTGTGTTTGTGTTAGTGAGTGCACTAAACATAAAAAAAAAATATTATTTAAAATAAAACGCATAAAAAATAAAAAGGAAAAGCTAGAGAGAGAAAAAAAAAAAACAAAACAAAGGGCAAAAGAAAAGTAAGTTTTCCATGTGTGTGTGTGTGTGCGTGCTAGCATATGTTGGCTGATTTTTTGCAAAATATTAGTTTTTTTTAAAAAGTAACGATAGTTGTTTAATATTCGTGGGTTTTGGTTTTGTTTTTTGGCCAAAAAATATTAAAAAATGCTTGCAATATGTTAGCTTTCAAGACACACACACACACACACAGACAAACAAACATACACGGTGAGGCACAGTTATGCAGCGGCTAACTGTAGTTGGCGTGTGTGTTTGCTGGCTTTGTTTTTGTTTTTGTTTGCCATAGTTTTTTTTTTTCTTGTTTTGTTTTTGTTATTGGTTGCCTTTGCGGCCAAGTGGCAGCAAAACGTTGCAAGCAACAATAATAATGGCAAAACAAGTGCAGTCAGCAAAACCAACTCAACCAGTGCCTTTCCCTCTCCCTCTCTCTCTGCTCGCTCTCTTCCCCACTCTCTTTGCGCGATTTGCCGCCCCCTTTTGGGGGCGGCCCCACCCCTCCTCTCCTTCGCACCCATTGACGCAACTGCATGGTCAGGGCTTCTTTGACTGCCTTTGGATTTTAGTATTTCTCTCTTTTATTATTTTTTTTTTTTTTGGCTTTTGCCTTTGGATTTGGCTTCGCGCTTTTCCGTTTTCGCCAGTCGCGCCAGTTGCTCTCTTTGCTGCTCGCCACGCGCCAAGCAAAGCTCAGCCGACACTTGTCGCGCCTTTTGAGTGCCACCCACCCCGAGGCCCCCTTGCCAGCCACCCACTGGCCAGTGTTCACCTGACAGACCCCCGCTGGCCCCCCCTCTCTCTCCCCCTCTAGCCAATGACCGACTGCACGTCTGCGTCTTTATGTCTTTTAGTATTTGGTTGGGTTTTGGGCACTGAAAAAAATGTTTAAAGAAATTGAAAAAAAAAAAATTAATTCTAAGCCAGGCTATTTAATAAAAAAAATGTTTTGCATCAAAAAAAATAAATTATTTGTAGTTTAAGGAAAGGTCTTTAGCAGACAAGTGCTTAAACCAGTTGAGAATTATAATGAAAAAAAAATATATTGAAAGCCAGAAGCAGATGGAAGATTTTAATATTTTTTTAAGCCCCTTAATTATAATTAAAAGTATTAATATTTTTCTCACTGTGCATTTTTCTTTTCTTTCCACCTCAGAGTCTTTTTCGCTTGAAGCTTTTGCGAGTTTCGTTCGATTTCCATTCGCCTTTAATTGCATTTATGCATTTTTAATCGAGTTTGACTTTGGTAAGCTTTTTACTTTGGCATATGCCCTGTGGATCCATGGGGCGCTACTTGGAGCTACATATATAGTTCCACCCCCCCCCCAAAAGGATCCCGATTTGGTAGTAAAATGTCTCGAAAAGTTTTCTAATTGGCCTTGACGCCAGTTTTCGGGGTTTTCAAAGGCACAAGTGCGAAATGCTCTTCGTCCTAAATTAGATAATTTATTTGCAATTATAATTTGGTTCATTAGAGTTAATTGAATTAAGGGCTGGAGGAGAAATGACAATGGAATGAAAAGATAAAAGGACTGGAAAGTTGTATCATTAAATACTAGATTGGGGTTTCATAGAAACTCTGTTCTATGCTAAGTACATGCCATTTTGAAACAGATTTTTCCATTTTATTCCAGCATGCTTGTGGCAATATTTTCGCCAACTTTTTCCGGAACAGCTGTTGCATCCTAAACAAACATTCGTGCCACACACACCCACTGCCAGGCAGTTGAAAGCTCAATCAGAGCCGCAGTGTGCCCCCCTTTTTTTTGTAAGTCCGCCTCCGCAAAAAAAAAAGTCGCCATATGTTTATCTATTAATCAGGGGGTAATGCGATGCGATGTTGCAAAAATATTTAATCAGAAAACGAGAAACGAAACGAATCAAAGGAGCCAAATAAACGGAACAGCTTTTCCCATGAAAACTGCTGCCAGGGCCGCCTCTCTTCCGCCCATCTAAGCCACCATATGCCAAAAAGCTGAAACCAAAAATCGTAAAGGAATAAAAAAAAATACACACACACACACAGGGAGAAAAAAAATATAAGCAGGATTTGAAATTTCATTGTCTGGCCACGCGCGCATCTCCAACAAGGTTCCTCCCGTTAGGGCTAGGGTGGCCCCAAAAACCCACCCACACAAAAATGTAAATAATTATATTATCTTTTATTTTATTAAAAAAAAAAAAATAATAATTTCTTTTCAACTATGTTTTATGTCATTTTTTATGTAATAATTAAGTTTAAATATGGCATTTGAACCTACCCTAATAAAAAGCATACATTCGGGCGCACACACACAAACACTCCCACACGCTAGTAATCCTCTCTGCTATGTATGCCAGTATGCCGAAAAAAAGTGCAAGACATAACTTTACTCGCTTTTTGCCGCTGTCGCTATCGCCCTCTGCTGCTGCTGCTGCCCACGCTAACAAACCTCCACCCGGCTTTGCCCTCTGCCCTGCGACACCCAACCACCCACGCACCACCCACTCGTAGGACGCCGTATGGCCTAACATTTACCTAGTTGGCCCGAAGTTGTCTCTCAAACATTTGTTGCACTCTTCGGTTTCGGTTTCTCACCATGCCGGTTACAGTTCACCTCGCTTTTCACGCTCTTTCTCTCTCGCGGCTTTCCCCATCTCTCTCCGTGCTGGTGCTTTCTCTTTCTCTGTTTACGTTGCATTGGGTGGGGGGGCTCTCTCTTGTTGAGCTGTTGAAGCCGGTTGGCGCTGCGACGACGTCACCGCAAAGGTCAAAGAGAAACTGAGAGAAATTAACGGAGGTTTTTGGTTTTTTTTCTACGAAATATTAAAATTTAATAATAAAAATGGAATAAAATGGTAATAATAAGACATTTTTTGTGTTTTTGTTTTTAAGATATTTTTAAGGATTTTTTTTGCTCTTATGTTAAAAAATCTTAAATTTTAAACTAAATATATAAATAAAAACTGTAAAAAATATGAAAAGCTTAAATTATTTTGTAAAAGGATATTTTTAAGGATATTTTTGTCTATTAGGTTTAAAATGGAATGTTTTTTACTAAAGTTTTAAGATTTGTTTCTTTTGAAAATATTTCTTATTTTTCAACCCAGTGTGACCAGAGCTAGTGAGGAGGTGGGAGAAAGGTGCTTCTGTGGGTGCTTCCGTGTGACGTGGTTGCGTGGGTCTCCTACCATATGGTCACTGCACAGGACCAAATTGCCACTTGGCGGAGACGACGCTTCATTTGGTTTTCAAATTGAATAGGAAGCGTCGCGACATTGTCGCCCCTCTCTCTCCGCCCCGAGGACTCGTCGTCCTGGGTCCTCCGCTAATTGAGGCATTTGTCAAGTCGCGCAAATGGGCCATCATTTCTCAAAGGCATTCCCGCTCATTGGCCAAAGGGAATTAGAGGACAAAAAGAAATGATATTTTCCCTCAATTGGGGAAATTTTTCTAATTTAATCCAAAAGTATTATTTTTAAAAGAACAACTTGCCGCTTTTGACGGTTAATTTAAACAATTTATTTTGTTAAAAAAGAATGAAAAATAGTCGAAGGACTTGTACATTTAATTGGTGGGAAATTATTGGCCAGCAGCAGAACAAAACAGTCAATTTTTTATGGTAATAGCTTGGCTAAAAGTGAGATCGGAAATAATTGAAGTTGGTCTCTACTTG
Source organism: Drosophila monieri (assembly GCA_035047585.1). Classification (NCBI taxonomy): domain Eukaryota; kingdom Metazoa; phylum Arthropoda; class Insecta; order Diptera; family Drosophilidae; genus Drosophila; species Drosophila monieri. The sequence goes on along the minus strand of JAWNPJ010000076.1, from coordinate 185,419 downwards.
AAACGCTTCGGCTTGTTGGCCATGATGGGGGCCTTGGCCAAGGGGGGGATGGCCTTCATGGGCGGAAGGACATTCCTGAAACGGGGACCGGCCACCGTGGAGTGCTTGGTCACACTAACTTGACTTTTGGACTCTTCCAGACTCTTGACCGATTTCTTGCTAGTTTTGCTCTCCAGCAGAGTTGACTTCGAGGGGCTTCGCCTAGGTGGCGCCACCTTCTTCTCGGCCTTGGCCGGCTTGCTCTTGTCCACCTTCTCCTGCAGCTCCAGAGCCTGGACGTCGGTCATGAGGGTCTGGAAGGTCATCGGAACCAGAAAATACCGACCTACAGAAGCGATCTCTAAATATTTAATTTTTTTGTTATTTTTTTTAATAAAAATTACCATTTAGTTTCTGGAGAAATCCCAAGCGCTGACCCATTTCAAGGGTCTGCTTCACCGGCACCTTCAGTTCGTCCGGCGGCAGCTGCGTATGCTTGGCAATGGTCACCACGATTTCTCTCAGTGTGGCCGGGGAATTAATCAAGTGAAGTGTATGCACGATTATAGCTCCATTAAAGTTTGGCATTGTGTTTATTTGAGTATTAGTTTGTTTGTTTCTTTTTTTTTAGGATATCACATACAAAAAAAAAAAATAAACACGACCTGTAAGCTGTATTAGAAAGATGAAAATGAACTGAATTCGTTGGGATTAGATTGTTTCTGACGGATTGCTATTTAAACTGAAATCTTAACAAAGTTTTACTTACAATTACGATTGATTTTCTTTTCAGAGACTACTTTCTAGAGGGAGATTATTACGGAGAGATTAATTGGAGAATAAAAATTTAATAAAAATTATATAAAAATGATTAAAAGTCCAGTTGGCAACAAGACTTCCATATCTATCAATAATCCCAAGCCCACACAGCCCACGAGTCGAGATCCACAACACACTCACATCTGGGGAGGACTTTGGCTCTGCCTGGCACTGCGGTTTCTAATCAGTGATTCTATAAATAGAATCCCTGACCGCCCACTCTCCAGTAATCGCCCCCAGAATGTTTGCCATATGGAGGTTTAATTAAACTCGATTGAGCGGCAAAAAAAAACAAAAAAAAAACTAAACAATAGAAACATGTTTGTCCTGGGTTGTGGACCAGGATCAAGTTTTTGTCGGTCATCCATCATGGTTATTGGGGCAATTAAAGCTTCAACAGCTGGAAGGGCGGGGCGGGGCAGGGCAGGGCCATCTGACAGGTCAAGATGTCAGCTATGTTGCATTCTGATCAGTGTCGGCGGGAGACTTCATTGAGTTGCAATCGTGTGATTAATTTTTGAGCGAAACAACTCTGACAGCTGCAGCCTGCAATCAAACCATAAAGGATGCAACATTCTCCTCTATCCCTCTCTCTTTCTCTGCTGCCGTCATCCATCTCTGTCGCATTGACAGCCAACGGTAATTTAATCAAAAAGTGTCAGACAGAGTTTGCCATATGGCAGCCATTGAAGCGTCGACTTGACACGCCTCCGGTGGGTCGCGTGGGCGTCGTGCCATAAAAAAAATAAGGACTGTTAAGAAGGACGTGTCACAAAGGATATTAATCGAATTTTCAATGCCCTCAATTTTGAGCGTCAACAAAGAGTTTGCTTTTACTTCTGATTTTGTTTCAATTTATTTTTTATTTAAAAGGAAATTAAACAAAAAAAAATTGAGGATGGAAGAATTTAATTAAATATATTTTTTCCTAGAAATAGTGTTTATTTGGGTAACTAGATTTGTTATGTTAGTTTTGGCCAACTCCCTTTGTATTAGTCCTTTTAGGGCCCAACCAACCATAGCCTCGTGGGCAGCCCATTAAAGTATGCTACGATTTCTGCCCTCGGCTCTGGGGCCTCTGGAGCGTGCAGAGATATATGTAAATGGTTTATTTTTTTTTTTTTTTCGGTTGGGGTTGAATTCTGTTTGATTTCCGTTTTGGCTAGGCCCCCGGTCTAAAAATAGAAGCGGTCGAAAAATCAAAGCCTGCAGGGCTTTAGGCCAGGAAGCCAGAAGGCCAGAAAGACACCCAGCCCTGCAACATTCAACAATGTTTGATGTTTTCCTTCGCCAATGTAGCAAAGGAGATTCGTTTGTTGATTATTTGGTTGCAACAGTTTTTTCCCCCCCAAAAAAAAAGTGAATCGTAAAGGTAAACATGCAAACATTTTGTGGAAATGGCATTTAAAATGCAGTGCAAATATTATTTCAACACTTGTCAGTGTGCCCAGGAAACAAAACATGACTGGATTTTTATATGCGGCAGACAGAAAGGATACGGCGTGCTTAGAATGACAATTCCGACACAAGTCCTTTATTATTTATGGCAGGTGAAATAGAAATTTATGACAGAATAGATAAAGTTTTTTTAAAATAATATTTTATAAAAAAAAAAAAGAATCTCCTTTTGAGTAAATGACTGATATCGAACCTCTGCACTTATTGAATTTGTTTAACTTTAATTTGTTAATCAAATATGCTCAATTGAACGTACATCCTCTACACCACACACTCGGACACACACACATGGCACCCACTTCCGGGACATTTATGCAGAGTCAACATACAGTGAGCGGCATAAGTACACAGATGGAGCTGTAGGACTACCTACATGTGTGATAAACGACAGCTCCTGTTTCCTGACATTTATACTTTCTGTGTTTTATTCCAAAAGATGACCTGTCCGGCCACCCTTTCTCTGCTTCTTCTCCGTGGCATTACACAGAGAGAAATCGAAATAAAAAAAGGACAAATAATAGTTAAAACTTAATCATTAATTTTTCTTGGTGTATATTTCTCTCTTCTGCCTGTCTGCTGGACATGTTCGGTGTATAAAGACCAGGCTAGTGACAAATTATATGCACAATGGTGGCTGAGACCAGGAGCAGGACCTCTACCAGGACAACAGGAGACAGATGAGTTGTGTGAAAGTGTCAGTTTGGGTTTTTCGAAGCAAAATGCTTTATGTTCAGCCAGCGAGACATTTTTGGCCTTTTGTATAAAATATGAGTTGCATTTTGCAGCTCCTCCTGGTTACGGCAGAGGCCATCAACTTTGACCTGTTCTACCTATGCCAGTGTGTGGCTTTATTCCCTTTATTCTGGGCTGTCGGTCATCTCATATATCAACTAATTGCACTTTGTTTATTGTCCACGTGTGTGTGTGGCTCTTTGTTGTGTCCTGGCTGGGGTCCTCGTAATTGAGTTTTATGTCGGGAACGTGTCTTTCCGAGCCAATTGCAAAATTTTATACCCATCGATTGTCAATTTTAATTGACTTGCCGGCCAGCTGTTGTGATTTGCATTTTGTTGATTCAAAAGTGTTTGTTGGAATTAAAGTCATAGAAGTCTCTCTTAGGAGCCTCTTGTCTTTCTTAAACCAGCATTTGGCAAGCTGTTAGCCTGGTCTTAGCCTGGCTCTGCCTAAAAGTATGCCGGAGAAACGTCTGCCGGAAAATTGTTTCCGAGGAGCAACAATTTTCGTCTTGTTACCCATTTTTCGACAAAGTCAATTAATTGAAGCCATTTCGTGTGCTTACTTTGGGGACTTTACCTTACCCACTTTCTCTACTTTCTCCACGGCTCTCTGACGCAGACCGTTTGCGTCAACTTTTACGCACTTGAGTCTTAATTACTCATACCCTTCCAGGTCCTGCCACTTTTTTTTCGCTCCAGACTGGCTTCCGGCTTGGAGCCAAGGCTGCTGGCTTCCGATTCGTGTTTTGTTTTAAATTCGTAAGCTTTAAATTTTCGTCTGAATTTGAAAGGACATGTATTCATCCTTTGCTTATTTGTTTCAAAAAAAGAAACAAAAAGGATTTCAGGAGTTAAGTCTTTGGTTCGTGAGCCTACTTATAAATATCCCTTTTGTGCTGCTCCGCCGCCAACATCATCATCTTCATCCCTGCCATCATTATGGCCTTCGTTATCCTTAGCAACTCCCACTCGTCGCTGCAACATGTTTGCATTTCATTTGTTAGCAAGTTGTCAACATTTTATCTATGTTATTATGTCTTGCCTACTTTTCTGCCGCCTTCATCTGCCAGGACTCTGCCTCTTTTTTCCTTTCCTGGCTAAGCTTAAAGGTAAGCCGTTGAAGTTTCTTTTTTTTTCAAGCGGAGGGGGTGGAAGGGTGGTCGGTCATTAGTCAAACGTCATGTCATGTGAATGAGGCGTGATGAGCGTGCTGCGAATTTATCATGGGGCCGCATCTCAGATAAGCTCGGACCACGCGGCGTATGAGCAATAAAACAAATTAATACTAATATTAATCATACGCCGCGTGGGACACAAATGCCAAAGATCAAGAAGCTGATGGGGATAGTAGGGAATGGAACATCAAAAGGGACACTTGACCGTAAAACTTCATGGTCCAAAATGATGCCATCAACTATGAAATGGAAATGGGAGTCCTTTGATACCCAGTAGTTCCAAAAATAATCAACATTTTGTGCCATTTTAAGGGGAAAAACTGTAAAGAAAGGAATAAAAAAATCCCCATAAAAGTACCAGGTATCATATAGTCTTTTATTCCATATTTTTTTAATTTTTTCTAATGGAATACCCTTTTCCTTCCCCGGCGGCCATAAAACTCAAGTCTAACTTGTTGCGTCTCATATTTTGTGAAAGCTCGAAAATTGCTTTCGGTTTATGGGGTAGTGGCTGCAGGGGGTAACCCACTCATGCGTCGTGAGAGTGGGTGGTGGTTCAAATATTTCCCCAATGACCCCTCACAGTAAGAGAGCCATGGGGGTGGTGTTGACAAAAGAGCGGCGGTGGGTGGTGGAGAGAAAATCTCATTTTGGTGAGCAATTTGCGCTTTTGAGTGAAAGCCTTTGAGCGAGAAATGACTTGAAGGACACTTTGCAGGAAACTAAAAACTAAGTTCTGAACTCTAGACTCTAGCTTAAGGGATTGTGGGAAGAGATCTACAGGTCCTGGATTAATCAACTAACTATCTGCTGAGTTTTTACTTTTTTTTTAGCTTTAATCTTCCTTAGTTCCTCTACGACTTGGCTTGTATTTTTTATCTACCATATTTTTCCCTTCTTATGTTTTTGTTTTATTTACTTTGTGTTACCATCTTGCGACGCTAATTAAATTTTCTGGCTTACCACACACACCCACTCTGCTATATCTGTGTGTTGGAGCGTCTTATCCTTAAAAAAAATGTATCTGGCACCTCCTGTAACATCATTCCTCCGGTCCTGGCAGCTTAATTGCATTTTTTCCAGCTCTCTCCTCCTCTCGCAGAGGCCAGTGGCATATTAAATAATCTCTGCACTAATTTAAAAAATTATTAATTCAATTAGGGTTTGTTGCGGTTGCCGCGGAGTGAGCAAATATTTGATTTATTTCCACATTTCTCCACTTTTCTGCATATTAATTATGAAATATGGAAATGAGAGGGAATTATTTTATTCCTCACACTATTTTGTTATAATTTTCTTTAAAATATGCACAAACTAGATATTAGATATTTTATAATTTAATATTCATGAATTTGTTCAATTATTGTTTAATTAAACTTTAATTAAGTTTCTTCATAAAATGAATGCTATTTGGAAAATATATCTGTATCTTGTATAGCATTTCAGGGACTCAACCACATTTTTCCCATCAATGGAATTGAAAATCAACCGAAAATGTTTTCATTATTTCCCCATTTGAAGCCCTGATTCGCTGGCTTAGTTTCTTGAATATGAAATCGTACTCGAAACATATTCAAGTTGTGTAAATTGAATAGAAAATAACTTCCGGTATATTGTAATATATTATTTAGTTTGTCAGCCGCAAGGACTCGCACAACATTTTCGGTTATCTGGTGGCCTGTGCACATTGCTCATACGCCACGTTGGTCGCATAAAATATTGAAATTTTTGGCCAAAACGCAATTTACGCATTTTTGGGAGTGTGTGGGTGTTGGCATCTATAGAATAGAAGTTGAATAGGTATTTGCATTTTCATTTCAACATTATTTTTCCACATCTGTATGTGTTTTCGGACGCTTTGATTTTATTTGAGGTGTGTGTGTGGTTTTTGAATTTAAAGCAATTGCATATAAATTAGGGGCTTAAAGTTGCAGCAATTGCGGGTTAGAAACTACAATTTATTTACCGGCATAAAATATTTATTAACTGGCTGGCATATCACTGATTGCCTTTGCCATAAATGTGTTTTTAATTGGGTCAAGTCGGTGTTTAAATCAGTTGAAATATTGGCCCGTTTATTGGCCAACATTTAAGGGCTCAAAGTCCAAGAGTCTCCAACTCCCAGGATTCCCAGGAAGGCACACAATTCCCAGGAACTGCTGCTTCCCCCTTTTCCACTTGCATTTATGATTTGATTTTAATTAAAATAAATATTTTATGGCTTTCGATAAACAATCTTTCTCACAAAAAAGGGGCACACTCACAACACAGAGGGGCTGAACCATCGCCTCGAACTTGTGAGGACAAAGTTCATACATAGAAAGTGAAAAACTCCTTGAGTTAAGCAATTTTCTTTCTGTTTTCCGTTTCGTTGCAGGCATTGCCAATCCGAAAGGTGTAAATAATTGAGGGGAAAAACTTGGCCCTTACGACTTCCCGACTCCCAAGCTAAGGTCTGAAGGCAACATGACACTGCTGCCGGTGGCTATGTGCAGTGGCAGCCGCAACAACTGGAAACTGTTGTCACAACAGAGTCTCTATTTGCAATCTCTGATTAACTTAAAGCCAGCCAGTATTTATTGAATTACCAACTCAGCCCCTCAGCCCCCCAAAAGCCAGTAATTCGATACAAAAAGTTCGAACAAAATGGCAGCTGCTGTCCTGGAGGCCAATGAGAGCAAGCTGGATCTGGTGTGCGATGAGTGCGATTACTTCGGTTCGACGGCTACTATTTTTATCGATAACAGCACCCAGACCGATGACGATGGCGAGGACGACGATGAATCGGAATCAAGACCGCTTAAGACCAAGTTAAGTCAGATCCTTGAAGAAGATTCGGAAGAGGAACCCGAAGTGGCAACTGAGACAGAAAAGGAAGCGGAACCGGAAGCGAATGGCCTGCAAAACGATAACAATATCGATGGAGATGGGCAGGTGGAAAATGAAGTGCCATCGAAAGCCGAAGAGGAAGTGGATCCCGAGGATGTCGAGGAATCAGAGAAGTCTCCAGTCCAAGAGTCAGCATCTGCTGAAGAGGAAGTCGACGATGTGGCTCGACTGACCAGCTTGGCCTTCGGAATGGGCTATGCTCGTATTATCGATTACGATAACTTGCGGATTATCGAACAAGTTATCGAAAGCGACGACGATGAAGACGATGGGGATGAGGAGAATAGCGAACGCGTGGCAGCTGGTGGTGCTTCTGAGGCAACACCCTCCGATTTGGTGACTTTTATCGGCGAAAGCTATCAGGTAATCGAAAGGTCAGGCTGCAGTACCCGGGTCGAGCCTCAAGTCGTCGACAACAACAACAACAATCGCAGTAGCGATAGTGGGCGTGCCAGCACTAACCGGAAATTGCAAAATGGTTCAACTTCCAATAAAACCCAAGAGCAGGATAATCAAAAGGCATCCACAAGCAAGTCGACAGCACCAGCATCAGCACCAGGAACTTCCAGTGCTTTAATCAAAGCTTATAAATCGAACTTGACGCCGCTGGCTCCGGTTTTCCAGCCGGCCGCCCTCAAGGCCAAGCAACTGCAACAAGCAACTTCGGTGGCTGGCGGCAACTTGTCCTCCGTAACGACGACCACAACCACTGCTCTAGGCTATGCCGCCTACGAACAGACCACAGTGTACTATCAGCAGCAGATACAGCAGGCCACCCAGTCCCAGCAGCAGCAGCAACAGCAACAACAACAGCTGCAACATCCACTTCAGCAGCAGCAACAGTTGTCGCCAAAGCATCAGCATCAGCAGCAGCAACAGCAACACTGTGCTCAACATGGTGGCATGCCTCATATTCATGGCGCCCAACTGCTGCCGGTGCAATTGATTACCTTGACGCCAACAGGAGCAACTGCAACAGCAGCAGCAGCAGCAACAGCACCTACTGCCACAACAGCAGCAGGAACTCCAGGAGCAGCATCAGCCACTGGCGCCGCTTGGCCACTTGTGGAGGCGCCAATTTACATCGACATCAATGGCGAATATCGCAGCTATTGCCCGGCACATGGACCGCCAGCAGTGACAGGACCTCCGAATGGCGCCATCGTGGCACATCCCCATCCCCACACCCATTCCCATCCCCATGTCCATGCACATCCTCATGCCCATACCCTTTCACATGCCTTGGCTCTGCCTCTTACCCATACCCATCAGCAGCAGCAACAGCAACAGCAGCAGCAGCAGCAACATCAGCAGCTTCATCATCACCAACAGCAACAGCAGCAACATTTGACGCCGGCGGCTGTGACAAATGTTAATGGAAATATTGCCCAGGCAGCAGTAGCGGCGGCAGCAGCAGCAGCATCGGCAGCCGTTGCTGCAGCTCCTCGATTGCTATTGCAACTGGACGCTGCGGCTGTCCAGCAGCAACAGCAACAGCAACAACAGCAGCAGCAGCAACAGCAACAAATCGTTGCCGCTGGCAAGCGTAGCAAAGTTTATCGAGGTGAGTGGCCGTTTTATGACATTTGTTGTACAGTTTTTATTCCTGGCCATGATGCCGGGAGCTATTTGGGAATCATATAGTTTGTCCAAGGAATTTCCCAGGCACTGAAAAAAAAAATATATCAACTCTAAGAGATATGAGAGATTAATTAAAATTACTGTTCCTTAAGAAGCTACTCTAAAAATCTTTTTAATTCTAAAATAAATAAAATATCCATAATTTTTAAATAATTTCTTTAGTAATTTCTCTCACTGCACTGACCATATAGACTCCACACGATCCAAAGTGTCCTTCTCGGCAACTTTGGCCATTACTTTGTGCTTTGATTCATGACGAGTGGAGGAAGAATGGGGCAACACCCGGGAGTAACCAAGGGACTTAATCAGTTAAGCAAAACCAACTGAGCCGGCCAGTAACTGGCCCGGACTGGATGATGTCCTGGGCCAGAGTTAAAATTAATTTCGAAGCCGTTGCTCCTCCTCGCTTTTGCGACTGTTTGCTTTTTGTGGCTACCAACCGGCCTAGGTAGGAAGGAGGCTGGGCTCTCTTGGCTTGTTTGTTTGGTTTATTTACCAAATAATCTGCTTGTTTGGCTATGCAATAAGTAGTTCTGGCCACGACAAAGCCGGCCCTCAGACAACAGATGGCCCAAAAGGTGAATCCAAATTGAGAAATAATTGTTTTAGCAGGAAAGGCAAAGGGGGACCTAGTTTATAATTTATTAATTAATTAATTAAAAGTAAAAGAAAGTATCATGGCTACCCCCTCTCAACCCCATAACAGCTCACTGCTCTGATATCCTTTGTCCTTTTTTTGTATTGCCGACTATCGATGGCATCCTTTCGACTCGACACCTGACAATTGCCTTCCAGGTCTTCTGTTGACTTTTATCCGGAAACATCTAATCCGATTCATTTTTTTTTGCGGGGCGAGAGTTTCAATTTGCATTTGCCGACATCTAGGATTCAGGCATTCCAAGGGATGAGGACGACACTGGCAAGGACGGTGGGGTTTCGTGGGGCAGTTGCATATTGAAGTCATCACAGTTGGCGACACTCCCAGGCAATTTTGTGCGCCAACTTGACCATATCCAGCTGTGAGTATGCAGAGGACTCTGTGACACCAGATTCTCTCGTGGAATTTTAGGTCAGAGCATGTCCTGTAGGTGTTGGCTTAGTTCTATCATAGTTTTTATATTAATTTTTATTTAAATTCTGGTATTTTGTAGAGTAATAAGCCTACTAATCATGGGGTATATATGTATCCTTATGAGGTATAATAGTATCCTTACATCCTAAGGTATCCATAGTCTATTCCCCATTTGAATCATAAAGCCACACGCTGTGGTCTTATGGACTCTCCTTTTTATTTTTTTTCGTTTTATTTCCTTTTTCAGTGCTTCATCTGCATATATCCTTCTCTCTCCTTCCTCTTCTATCCCTTTCTCGTCCTTTCTCTCCATTACATTCTCTTCCCAGAGACAATAGTGTACATTTTCCTTTGTTGTGCCGCTTTTTCCCAAATTTTCACTTACACATACGAATTTTACATTTTTTTAACAATTTTTTTTTCTGGTAGTTCCTTCAAGCCCGGCTTTTTGCCAACAAAACATTGTTTTTTTTTTATCTCAGTTCATCTATCTCACTCTGACTCCTATACATGTCTCGTTTCCTCAATTTGTTTCTTTTTCGCTGCTGGTTGCCATTTTCCATTTTCCATTTTCGGCGCATTGTCGCCATTTTTGGTAATTTCCCTTCAAGGATGTTCTAAAAAATGGCAGAATATTATATATTTTATGATTTAATAACAAAGTTTAAAATATTTAAATAAGAAATAGTGTTGAAAAACGATTATTAAAGCAAACTATTCATCGATATAGTTGAGTTTTTTAGGGAATTAATGGTTTTATATTTTTGAAATGATGTGAAAACCGTAAAGTGATTCTGTTTTTTGGAATGAAAATAAAATATTTTTTTGGCTGGTTAGCTGTGGCTGTGCAAAGTGCGTAGCATGTGGCATGCATCATTCGACGTTTTTCTCAGTCAGTCGACTGTCGCCAATGCCATCGTGTGTCCACGTCTACGTCCATGTCCATGTCCATTTCCATGTCCACCATTCCCCATACCCCCCAGACACCCATCTACGTCCATGTCCACTTCGATGTCCGCATGTCCAGTGTCAATTTTTACCAACGCCATTGGCTTTTGGCTGCCAGTTGAACGGATTTCTCATCTCTTTTGGCGGACCTTTTCCTGTCTTTATTTTTCTTTTTTTTTTGGGCTTCAGCCAGTGCAGGATCAGCCGCCTGTTGTCATAATTTTAGCACTCACTGTGTGATTTTTTTTTCTTAATTTTTTTTTTTATGTCGCTGACTGCAAATGCGTTTGCCAGCCCCGGTCGCCCTCTTTTAATGTTATTCCTTTTTTTTTTGTTTATTTTTCTTGGTGTAATTTATTTGAGACTCGTTGGTAGTTGGAAGTCGGCATCCCATTGGTTTATGGCTTGTAAGTTGTTTATTATTAATGCTTGGCTTATGCCGGCAGTTGGCTGGGTTGGGCCCTGGATTCGTTTCGGCTTCTCTGGGCCGACTCGCACTGCACTTTACAGGCATGTGCTCATAATGAAGTCATAGTTATCTGTCCCCCCAACGTTTCAACCATATTTGTTGGCCATAAAATATACGCGTATGCGTCACATTGCGACAATGCTGTATCGGATACCCACTCCTCCCCCGATGGTCCAAGCCCCTGCACCAAGCCCCTGCTGCAAGCCTCCATGCCATTCCAGTTTCTCCTAAAAAGTTCCGCTCCCATTTTCAAGCCGAAGTGCATTTGTATTTTTCATTTATAATTGTGAGGCATTGTGAGGCATTACTCATTCAGGGCTTGAAATGGAAGTCTATGGTTTAAGGTATTTTTAGGAAGTTAGTTGAAAATGATTGAAATAAAGGTTTTTTAAATATTTATTTATCTTTAAGTTTAAAAGTAAATAAAATTAGAGGATTAGCTATTAAAAAAATAGAAATAACATTTTTGTTGCATACTTTTGGGTGCTTAGTAACCAGCCATTTAAAAAAAAAACCAGTAGGAGAGTAGAATAAAAAGTCTCTAACTCAAGGACATAGCTTATTAAAAGGTTTACTCGACTTCCTTGACAAAATAGTTATAGAAGGGGAACTATATCTACTGATATCTTCAAGTATAGAATTTCCCAAGAAAGGATATTATATCCTAGTGGAAAATAATAAAGAAAAGAAACTCGAAAACTTCGGATGACAAGTGTTGAATTAGAAGAAATCAAAGTCAGCTCAGTTTATCCCAACTCATGGAGCATTTCAAATTGCAATTAGCCGCAACGAGCCAAAGCGATTAAGCCATGATTTTGATGGCCAAGACAGAGACAGTGACAGTGAGTGAGAGAGAGAGAGGAAGAGATGGGAAATGGGAAGGAAAATAGGGGAAAATGGAGGTAATAAACGTGCGATTACTTAACTCCAACGTCGGGAAATTGTCGCATTGACAAACACGCACAAGTCGAAAGAGATGGCCCAAGCTGGGTGACAGAGACAGTCACAGAGACAGAGAGAGAGAGAGAGAGGGGGATAGGAAGATGGGACATTAAACAATTTGTTTCACATTTGTGGAACCTTTTCCTTCTCATTTTCCCCATTTTCTGCCCTCCCTTCCCTGTGGAGGTTGAAAACTTTTGCGGGCAACGTAACGTCTGCGACTTCATATTTTTCCATTTTGTACTTTTTTGAGTGTCTCTATGTGTGGAGTATCTCCGAGTGTGTGCTAGTGTGTGTGTGTTGCATGTATAACATTACAAAACGGTACACATGTGCAATCTGTCTACGTTTAAATTTGTTACGTTGCACGCCATGCGAACATAAAAAGTGCATTTCCAACTTGGCACCATTCGACACTAAAGATTGCAAATCGGGAAAATCGTGTCTCCCCGTATTCCTAGCCCCCTTCCACTCCAGTTTCCCTGTCCTTTCAACCCTTGCTCCCCCCCAACCCTTATTTCGTATGCAAATTGTCGTTTAAGCTAAAACACGTGACCCCTGGTACGAGAATTGTTTCATGGAATATTTAAGAAAATGTCTCTACATCTTTACATGATGTAGGCTTAAAGTTAAAACAACATTTAATAATTTTACATTTTTTTACAAGTTACTTTTCATTAGGATATTACTATTTTTTATAAAAACTACTTAAAATTTTACTATAATTGCCATTTTACAAATAATCTGCTCTACAGTATTACCTTGCAGAGAAGCATTTTTTTTAGAATAAATATAAACCATAAGCTTTCATAAAATTATAATGACTATAAAAGGGCTTGATTCAGAATCGATCTACAAATCTTTAAAGACATTCCGCTCAAGAATCGGTTAGAAATTGGCCAAGATATAGACATACAGACAGGCATATAGACATTCCAAAGAAGGATATCTCCAGAAATAATTTAAAGACTAATAATGCGTAAAATTTTTGATTTAAAAAATGATTTTTTTAGATTAATATAAACCATAAGTTTTCATAAAATTATAATGACTATAGAAGAACTTGATGCTGAATCGATCTACAAATGTTTAAAGATATTAAGATCCGCTCAAGAATCGGATAGAAATTGGCATAGATATAGACATTCCAAAAAAGGATATCTCCAAAAAAAATGTAGACACCAATAATGCCTAAAATATTTCATTAAAAAAGGAAAACTAATGTAATAAATACATTAAAACCTTAAATATATTTTCTATGAAAGCTGAAAACTATTTAAAACCCATTAACGCAGAGCCTGTTGAATTGTGAATCATTCTTTATTCACACTTGATGTCCCTCATTCAAAAAGATTATCAAAACCATTATTGAATTAGTAATGCATTTCCACTGATTAAATAATATAGACTGTCACTGAAATAAGTGACTTTGTGTGCCGCAATGACAAACAAACAAAAAAGGGCAGTATTTTAATTAATGATTAACAAATCAAAGCCCAGTTACTCGTAATGGTTTACAGAGAGGCTTTATTATTCAACACGAACTGCTTTTGTTTATATAGTTTTTAATATCCGTATATCGGGGCTGTTAGTTTTACTTTCTGGCACTAAAAGTCAAACAAATTAAATCAATTCCCCATCACGCATACGCCGTGTATCCACCAGATCCCTCGGGTGAAACTTTTAAATATGAATATATATTCTATGGACATGTGTTCAGCTTAAAGTTGGACAACACTCCGTTGCTAGTCTTCTCTTATTTCCATTTTTTCAAGGATGGTTTTATTTTTGGGTGTTAAGCACACACGGTTGCGGCGTTTAACAAAGTTGAAGGCAACCGCAGGTTTCCCAACATATGTGTGGCGCCGAATGGAGGGCAACTGCCGGGATGCCCCCCGGGTGGATTGAACTACAAACTGCACTTTTCCTTTGGCAGCTTCAGAAACTTTTTGCCCATGACTAAGAAACTTTTGGAAGCCCCCGCCCAGCACCCGGGAAACATTTTCAATTGTTGCACTCTGGCTTGCCTGAAATCTTTCCTCTGAAGAACTCCCTCCTTCAGGGCTACCAATTAAATTCATGGCTGCAATCTGTGCCGCTGCCACACTCTGCGGCAATTATAAATGCCACATAATTTTGTGGCCTAAGCGTTTTTAATCCATTTCGGTTTTAATTCTTTCTTTGTCGGTCGCCTTATTATCCACAAATGCTTTTAAAGGGCAAGATAAATTTCACGCCTAGTGACTGTGGATGTCCTTACAGCCACATCCTTTGCCACACCCAAACAAAGCCTTTTGCCGCCAAACTTTGGTGTTTGTCATGTTTTGCGTTTTGGTCTTCAACTGGCCAATTTGTGAAATAATCCAACCATGAATCTCTGGCCATCGCCTAAGGGTGCTTAAAACACTTTAATTAAGTTCATGCCGAGAGAGCCGACTTTCCCTACGATCCTTGTCCCAAAAAGCTGATTGAAAGTTGCGGGAATTGGTGTCAACACATTGCCAGACGAACTGGGTGTATGTGTCCTCGTCTGATTCGATTTCCTGATTTCAGTTGAAAGTTTTTAGCATTTCATTAAAAACTTTTTCCACACTTTGTCATGCAGCTCGTCGAGTTGCACATCCGACGATTTAAAGGTGTGGCAGATAAATGTTGCATCGAGTTGCAGAACTTATGGCCCAATCAGATTGAAAAGGAGTTAATTGAGAGACTAGATGCAATTGATTATCGAAGAAGATTAAAGTCTTGGAAGTAGAGACTTTATCTTGATTTAATTTCTGGCTGAAATTCATAAATTTTTCCCAACCACTTTTGGGCCTATTTGGGACCACTGTCTACATTTTCTCATCAATCAATTTGCAATGTTAATCCAGCTTGTTGCCATGACAAATGATATTCGCGGCCTGACTCTGAAAATCTCTTACATAATGCATAAATCAGAGCTCTACAGAGGCAGAGGCAGGTAAACAAAAGCCCCGACAAAAACCGACAAATAAATAAATACAAGAAAAACATTTTGTACAAATGCATAATGACAAATAATTTGAGTCGAAAACTCATCTCGCACCTTTCACCGCTCTGAAACGAAAAAAAAAAATATAAAACAAAATTGTTGGGGGCTGAAACTTTTGTGCCAAGTAATTCTCATGATTTCAACTTTGAACCGAGTCGCCGTCACTTGTTCAAGTCGCGTCTTTCTCCAGTCGCTTGCTAATTTTTCTTGCCCACCTTCCTTCCTCCAAAAAAAAACCAAAAAAAGGAAAAACTTCAAACTTGTTAGATAGGAAAATTTTGCCATTTTCTTTCCACCACCCACAGTGGGTACTCCCCCACTTTTGACAGCCTTCACGGCTGAAATTCGTCCCGCTGCCTCGCTGGGGGACACACACCAAAAATTTATGCAAATATGTTACAGTTACAGGGCGCATCCCTTGGCCCCCTCCCCATCTTGGCCAAAAACTTTTGGCCTAAAATGTCGTCTTGGCGCCAAAGTTTTTTCCTCTCTCTCTCTGTCTCTTTGTCTTTTGCAATTTTTCCATCGGAGAGTTTCAGTTCCTCTTTTTTTTTTGGCCTGCAATGATTACAAGGCAACTGGAAAGTTGGAAATTAAAGGCAACAGCAACTTACTGACCAGAGTCCTCGATTAAGTTGATCCTTTAACTCAACAGGACGTCTTTTAGCTGGGAGCGTATGTTTAACCAAATTCAATTACCTCCTTTCATACACAATTACAATTGCGATTCCCTGGCGAGTGTTTAACCACAAACACGACACCTGTCCACAAATAAATTCTGTGGGCGGAAGCGCTGATTTTGGCCTGGCTTTCTCGCCTTGGGAGGATGAGGTAGAACATCAAATATTCAAAAGGTAAAGTCTGGTAGAGGGGGAGTTGAACAAGGCTTTCTTTCTTCGAAAAAAAAAAAATCTGTAAATTTTTGGAAATGGACTTAAAGCCATCTCCATTCCTTAGCTCTACAAAATCCCAAGACTAATTATTATTTCCATCCTTGATAGACATTTAATGGAAGGAACAATTAAGGAAACTATGGGGGAAAATTAGTAAAACACATGAGTAGCATCAGTAACATTAGCTCGTACACCATAATCTAGTATAAACAAGCCGAAAGCAACTAGCAACACAACACCAAACAAGACCAACAAACACCCAAAAGCAACAACAATTGAAATTGTTGCGAAAACAAAACCAATTACCGCAAAATAATAGACCGGCTTGTAGTATATTTGATCCGTAACCACCCACTTTGTAGGCCACTACTACCCAGTACCCAGTAGCCATAAAACGCCATCGAACAATGCCAAAATTTGCCAGCTATTATGTCGAAATTAAAGCTCATTCTCTGACATTTTGCGGGGGAGTGGGTGTATAGAGTGTGTGTAGAGGGTGTGTGTAGTGTGTGTGTGTTATTTTAATCATAGCCAACAATGGCAGTAGACCAGAAGTGGGCGTGTCTATGGCAATAAACTGTCAATTTTCAATTATGGCCCTGACGTGTGGTAGCCACCACGAATCCTAGCCGCCAGTCCTTAGTCCTTTTTTGTTTTCTGTGACATGTCCTATATAGGGTATATGTATATAACCTTCCAATTCAATGCCCCATTGGCTTAGTCCTGTCCGTATTCAATTGTCCGTCGAGTGCACTGGCCAACTGCAAATCCCTGATCCTTTCACCAGGACCTCGTTTAGCCGCATCTTGAGGCTGTGACAGGCGGGCCTCCATGGCCCATAAATGCGACTGTCATGATTACCGTATAATGATTCTCCTCAAAATAATGGGCCAGCCCTCTTGGCCACAGCGAGGTGGGTAAGAGAAGTTCCACAGTATTTATATAATACCTTGAACTAGTATAGATGTACCTACTTTGTTGAATCTTGTTTCCAGTCACGTTCTGTCCATGTAACCACTGTAACTACCCACGTTCGTTGCTGTTCATGACATTCATTAGCTTCAATGGGAAAGTGTTTCATCCGACAAACCGAGAGCCAGCCAAGGGTATAAAATCGGGGAATATGGACACCAGGACTGGGTGGCAGACAATTGTTCAGAATCCTGCCGCCCCCTCTCCACTCCCATTTCATTGTCCGTGTTTATGTCATCGGCATTGTTATCCCTGTCATGCTTTATGCCATGTTTACAAGCCGATTTTTATGCCCTGTCCTCGTCCTCCCTGAAAGGATGCCATGGTTATTCCTATATATATGTGGTTGTGTGTCCTGTGTAGCTGGTGTCGTCAAGTGCAACACTTGCGGCCATCTTGAGCGAATTGAATCATCATTGGAGCGTCATTGAGGCACTTTTAGAAAAAAGGTCACTAAAATATACAAGATCTACTCTAATTGTAGTTTAAAATTAAGGAAATAGTACAGTTGCAAGGTCACACCATGTAACTAAGTGTTACCAGCTTATTAATAAAACACTTCAAGCTCAGTGTGACCTTAGCTCTTACTATTTCTCTCAGTGATTAATCGCTCATCCATATTGCTGAACTCTACTCTAATTGTAGTTTAAAATTAAAGAAATAGTACAGATGCAAGGTCACACTATGTAACTCAGTGTTACCAGCTTAATAATAAAACACTATACAAGCTCAGTGTAACCTTAGTTCTTACTATTTCTCTCAGTGACTAATCGCTCATCCATATTGCTGAACTCTACTCTAATTGTAGTTTAAAATTAAAGAAATAGTACAGATGCAAGGTCACACTATGTAACCAAGTGTTACCAGCTTAATAATAAAACACTTCAAGCTCAGTGTGACCTTAGCTCTTACTATTTCTCTCAGTGATTAATCGCTCATCCATATTGCTGAACTCTACTCTAATTGTAGATTAAAATTAAAGAAATAGTACAGATGCAAGGTCACACTATGTAACCAAGTGTTACCAGCTTAATAATAAAACACTTCAAGCCCAGTGTGACCTTAGTTCTTACTATTTCTCTCAGTGATTAATCGTTTATCCATATTGCTGCGAATGTGTAATTGCTGTTGGCATTCGAATCGGTTATCCATATCTCGAGAGCAAACATCCGCACAGGAAACACAAATTTTCAAATCAAAAAGATGATTTTTTGGCCCCTGAGGGCTCTACATTTCGGGTTGCTAAGCAAACAATTTGTATCCCAAAATACAGATTTTGGGGCAGACAGCAATTATTCGGAAAGTCATCCCGTGTTGTTATTGCATCATCACGATGGAAATTATTGGTTTCGGGTTAGCCAGGACCTGAGATTTGGCTGGTGGCTTGATGGCTTTCGGTCAGAAGGCAAGTGTGGCATTACAAAATTGCCTGGAAGGAAGGATAGGCTTCAAGACAAAACAAAAAAAGAGTTCACAAAGTTTTTTTTTTTGAATAGGAAGGGAAGGGAAGAAAAATGAATGATGAAGGCCTTCGATGGGCAATTATTGGGAATCGCCATAGGAAAAGAAATGAAAAGTTGATGGTGTTTCCCAGCAGCGAGTGAAGGGTTATTGATGCTTTTTATCTTCGGGCTGGCCGAATCGCAATTACGGGTTCAATGGCTAAATTTTGATAGTGTTTGGGAGATTTTAAATTGAAGATCGATTGAAATTGAAAATTATTGAAAAAGTTTACAAGGAAATTCATTTTATTTCCTTTAGAGCCCAGCCATCTGATTATCCAGTCTCTGTGGCAGTCACACTGTTGCAATTTGTTGCTTTTCCATCGCCAGGCAACATCAAGGGCTGGTGCCAGTTGAGAGGCTGTGGCAAGTGGCGCTTCGGTGTTGACGGCATTGTTATTATGACTGCCACTCTTGCCATCCTCCTCATCTTGTACTGTTGCATGTTGCTCTCTGATGAGCAGTAGTTGTTGCTGTTGTTGCACCACCAGCTGTCACTCGCTAACAGCAGCAACATCAACATCACCATCAGCATCAACGGCAACATCGACCGCGACCAAAGTCTGCGCGAACATGACAGAAGATGACGTGGTCTGATGATGAGGTGGCGATGCTTCTTGTTTTTTTTCCCCATTTTTTTTTCGTTTCTGCAACGATGAGGCAGGAACCGTAGTAATATGGTTTATGCGGTGCAAGTTAAGGGGTTCTACTTCCATTTTTTGGGTAAGGACAGAGTGAAGAGTTTGTTTTTCTTTTAAAAATGGTATTTAAACTATGTTTTTTTGTGCTTTTTATTATTATTTTACTATAATTATACTATTTAGATTTAAAGTTTCATTATTTCTTTTTCGAGATATACTTATCCCAATTATTCAAATTTTAATGAGACTCAAGTTCGTGACTTTCCCAGACGCATAATCCTCCTGTGAAGAAATGCATTTGGCTGCTCATTTCGAGCCTGTCAGTTCATTTATCGCGCTGGAGTCTGGCTTTTGCACTTCTGGGCCGCGAACCTTAACCCCTCACCCCCTCAATTTCAACCACTTAGCCCCTCTCGCCACCCACTCTTGTTTCGTCTGATGTCGCTGCTCATCAACTTCAGTTGTTGTGTCGCATTATGCAATCAATTTTTCAAAAAAAAAATTTAAAAAAAAAGGAGAAAAGACTGCGCCAACTTTAGTCTAAACTGCAAAGGAGGGAGAGGCTTTTGGCCGGAGCCTGGCCGGGCAAACAAATTGGAAAGCCTGCTAAAGTTGATTACCAAAAAATGGGGAAAAAAATAAGGATAGAAAGTCCGGACAGGAGTCCTGGAAAGTCCTGCCACCGGATGGCTAAGTGCAACTTTAATTGGAGCTTCGTAATTTTTGTGTTTTATTTTTTTTGTGCAGTTTCCTATGAATTTTTGGTTTAATTTTGAATGTTAATGCGATCTTAATGCGAAAGTTTTCCTAATTACATTTTGCTAAGCTTATCTTTGGCCAAAACCTCATACTTTTTTCTCTTTTCTTTTCCCTTTTTAGGTTTATCTTTTTCCATTCAAATTTCTATATTTTTTTTTTGGCCCGGCACACATGGCGTATACTTGTTAGCTGGCGCTTTTCCCACAATTTCCACACCCCCGTAGGCCGTTCTTTCAGCCAAGTTGGTTGTTGGCTCTTGACTGCTGCCTGTTGGCTGGCAACAGGTGAAAACTCTCATTTCGTTTTGGGGCTAAATCAACTGTAAAAAATTCAAATGCCTTATCAGCTTAAGCTTCTGCTTCAATGGAGCTCTATGTCAGTGTGTGTGTTTGTTTTTGTATCTGGGAGTTTGCCGGGAAGTATCTGTGAGATAGACCGCATCTGTGTGCGCTTTTGTTGGCCGCGTCGTCGTTACATGATGAGCTTTTTTTGACTTTTGTTTGCCATGTCGACTGGCGTGGTTGGCTTTTTTCAGGCTTTGCCGCCGAATGAATGCAAATGAATAGGAAAATGTTTAAAATTGCAATTGAAACTGTAATTGAGTTGGCCAAAATGTGAGGGGAAGTGGCACCAGAAGCTTTGGGGAATTGTGTGGCTCTTTGCTGGGCCGAGCACCACACCGAGCAGATGGCCCAGAGTACTAAAGTCTATAGAATTTTCTTTCTTTTTTGGCCAATGATGAGCAAAATGAGTTTGGTGGGTGGCTCGTCCCCGATGGCCCTCCTTTATGTGGCTTGGGTAATAAATTGATATTCCTGACGCACCTTTTGAGGTGAACGGTAATCGGAATGCTTTTCCATTTGCTTAGTCTCGAGTCGAGTCTGAGGTAGCTGCTCCACCGGGACCCGATTCAAGTGAAGCTTCAGGATTTGGAATAATGCTGGAGATTAGATAGAAGCATGATGGAGTGCTCCTCGTGTGTGGGCTAACAAATGGTAGTAGATAAACAGATTGTTGGCCAAAAGTGCTCCTTCAAGTAATGCATTAGCCGAGATTTATATTCTAAAATGTAACATGGTAGATGTTTTAAGGTTTTTCCTCCCAAGACTCTATATAAGTAAGCCCTTTTTGGAGTCCCTCCACTATTATGACTATCTAATGACAGTCTCAAGTGACCAGCGAAATAAGTCAAACACACTCAAAGTGGTGTGCACACTCCACTAAATTCATCCACTCCAAATGGAAAGACTATTACATAAAACTGCAGTGGAGCGTACAAGAAATTATACCGGCGGGTAAAAAAAGCCATTAATCATCCCAGCATACTATGGAGTTGTCGAGAGCGAGAGTCTTGTGAGTGCATATTAAAAGTAAAATTTTCTGCAAGTATTTCGCTTCAATTTTTTTTTATGCCAAATCATTGCTGGGCTATGAATTTACTTTCTAGAGGCAGTCAGCAAAAAAAAAAAAGAAGGCTAAAATAAATGCTTACCTCTTTTGGTTGGCCAGACCAAGCGTCAAAGGCTCGTGCAGTGAACCGCCCAAGATTGGTTCAAGATTTGGCCAGAAAGGTGGGGAGTTTAAGAGGAAAGAGTAGAGGCTTTAATCTCAATAAAAAATATATTATTTTTCTACCAATTTCTCCTTTAAAGGCAATGAAAACCTAAGATTATTATTAATAATTTTCTATTTAATGAATTAAATCCATAAACTAATATACCCTCCCTAGAGGCCAAGTTAAAAGACAAAAAAAAACGAAAGGCACCTCATCGCTCCGCTTATTATAATGGCCAAAAAGGTATGTGCGGAAAGGCTAAAGGCGGGGAGAGGTAGTGGCTTAAAGAGTGGCAGAAATGAGGGGAAAATGTGAAGAGGCAGGAGGCAGTAGGAGACTCACTTCCAAAAAACAAGTTGTACGTACTTGAATGCGCTGCGAAAGGGAAAAGTCTGGTGGCAACGAGAAAAGCTGACTTGAATGGAAAGCCAAAGCAAGAAATCCAGCTAAGAAAAAATTCAAAAAAAAACTGAAGAAAAACCGCAAATAAATGTCACGAATGAAGTTTAAGAAAAGGCGATGCAACAATTGCTGCCACGTAGGGGTTACCAGGAGGGTGATGAGGATGAGAGGGATAGCCAGCCCCATCGCGGTACCAAAAACTCCTGACAAAAATAACAGTGCGGAAAATCCGCTCAGCAAAGCATAAGAAGTGGTGGAAAAGCAAAAAATTAAGAAAAATCCAAGGCACTACTGGTGGGGATAAGTTTCCCTCAAGAATGAAAATACGAGTATGTGTGTGTGAATGGAGAATCCCGCAGCGACTATTTGCCTGCAAATGACTTTGAAAGTGCGCATTTATTTCAATTCTTTTTTTTTTGTGTTTTTTTATTTTTATTTTTTGTGCAACTGGGAAAAGCAATACCAACAGCTGTCGCCTGTCTTCAACATTCAACAACTTGCGGCCCAACTTGCGTCAAAACTAATGAAGCGTTCAACTGCGAATCTGGTTCAACTATTTGATTAGCCTTCTCCTTCTCCATTCAATAATGTCATGGAATTTGCATCAGGACTTTGACTTGGAGGTTTTTTTTTAGGTTTTAAGGATCTAGATGAGTTTTTTAAAGCTTGAGGGTATTAATATATGTTTTTATTTCTTGGAACTGGCTGATTTTAGAGTCGATTCGTTGAAGTCTTTAGGTAACTTTTTCTAAAGGATTTTCTTAAAAAAAAAAAACACAAACTCAAGGAAACCAAGGCTTGGATAGTTCTATCGTTGAAAGTTTAAAAATAAAAACAATTTAATCTTTTATACAAAAAACAAAAAAATACATCCTTCCACATTTCAAATAAATAAAATCCACTGTAAATAAAGTCCTGAAACTCCTTGTTCTTTAGTGTCTTAATGAAGTCACTTAGCTCTTCCCTTTTAGCCAAGTTTTTTCCGTTACTTCTCGCACCTACAGACCGCCCTCATTGTTAAACAATTAGAACAGCCAACAACAACAACAAACAACAAAGCAAAAAACAAAAGTGTTGAAAAAAAGAGTCCTTTGGCGGAAAAGGCTGCAGGCTTCAAGCTCATTAAGGCATACAAAGGGGAGGGGGTGGCGAAACAATAAACAAATGAAAATCCAGGCAGAAAAACAGGATTTTTAGGTAATGAGTTTAAATAATACATATGTATGGGTGTAGAATAAATATTTAAATAAATAAAACTATAAAACTTGCTTTTAAAATTAAATCCAAACTAAGAGGATTAACCTTAAAACTTATTTTTTTTTGTAATTATTTGCAAAGCCACACCTTTACAACCAACAGGTGTTGATTTTTGTTCCGCTCCCCGTGTTTAACTTTTTAATTCCGTGCCGGCGCTTGAAAGTATGCTGCAATTTTCACTTTTAATTGGAAATGAATTTTCCCCGCCTGCCATTCTGACTTTGCGTGCCGCTAAGCACTCTGACCCCCAACCAACTTTTTCTAATTACTTAATTTTTGCTTTTCCACTTTGTTTTGTACACATTCCATGTTTCCATGTTTCCATTATTTAAAAATAAAAGAGTTTTCGGGCTATTTGATTGAAATAAACAAGCCCTCAATCATATTTTCTCATGTCAGAGGTCAACAGACATTTTTAATGGAAGTTGTTATCCTGGTTTCTCGTCTCATATTTCGTTTTGGGGCATAAATAAGTTCTGCTCATTCGACTGTGTGTGTTTTTTCAGCACATTTTTTTTAACATGATATTTGATCAATTTCCCATTAAATAAATAATGGGAAATTTTCATAGGAATTCCAATTGACCGCAAAGGGTTAAGCCATAACAATTTCAGCATTTTTTGTGGTTATGATTCTTTTTAATAAGGATTTTTAATACAGCAGCCCAGGATATAACGAAGTGTTTACGCTTGTAAGGATATTTTTTAAGTTTATTAAATCAAATTATTTTTTTATTTAATTTTCTGTTGCAGTGTTGACCCTAACAAGGGCTTATGCATTTTTTTTTAGTTATTAAGAGTCTACGATTGCGTTTGAAAAAGGTAAAAAATAGGGTGTACTGGTATGTAATAAAATATTTAATAAAATCCATGAGGGATTTATTTTTTATATAAAAATTACTCAACCAATGAATTAATAAAGTGCCTGAAAATGAAAAACTAGCGTAAAGGTCAAATTTTTCCATCAAAAATCACGTAAATTCCAGTAACTTTAAGTACGCACTTTGTCAGGACGAAGGATCTGGCTAAAGTGGGGTTTTTTGGGTGAGGACTTGGTCCTTCTTTCCCTAAAAGCAGCCTGCAGCTGGCGCCAAAAGCGGCAGCCACGGCTTCTCATTCATTGTAATGCCTTTGCCGCTCCGACTGCCAACTAAATGTCAGTTAGAGTAGCCCCCCTAGCCACCACCAATCCCTACCATTTATGTTCCGCCTCTGGACGTCCTGCCACGCCCATTTGCTTGTACATGCATTTCAGCTTAGGGTCATAGCCGACGGGGCAAAAGGGACGAAAGGCTGGAGAGAGAGAATGCTGGCGAAGGAGAAAAACTAAGGCACGCAGTTTTCCAATGCATTTTCATTGTTAAGCAAACATTTTATGCTACTGCTATTAGTGACACTCGTTAGCATGTTACCACCAACAGCCACGCCCCCTAGATGTCGCCCCTTTGAGTCATCCAATCCGCCAGAGGACACCTCCTTCTCCTCCCATCTGAGCCCCCTCTGGCTCCCCGGCATTGTGCAAATATTTTGCTTACAATATACTCGTTTACTCGACATGCATATGCATATTTTCCGAGCATTAATTTGATGCGAAGCGTCGAGCGAAAAATGTCAGCACGTTTGTCACGGAAAAGCGTCCGAGAAAATGCCTGGAAAATTGTGGGTAAAAATCCTGGCAAGAGAATAGGACGCCGACCAAGTGGGCATGCACAAATTTTTGTTTAATTTGTTGTGCAGGCAACGGACTTTGGTTGTTGAGGGACATTGTCGGTTGGGGGAGTCTATTTGGGGGGAAGAATGGCTTCAAAGTGGCTATTAAATTTTAGTATTAGTTGCCACAAAATGTTAATAAAACTATAAATACTAAACTTTAATTTCAATTACTATTCAACCACTTTATTAATGAACTGAAAACCCATTCAATGAATGGCTTTCAACAGAAAACACTCTCACTTTCGCAGGATTAAAATAATTTCGAGTTTCGACCCATTGACATCATAAATTGGACACTTAAATACTTATGGTTAGTTTTTCCAGAGGAGGAAAAGTTTACGAATTCAGATGAAATGAATTTCTGTAATGCTACTATTTATAGGTATTTTGTTTTCCCCAAATGTGGCCTGCAGTTCTACAGATTTGAAGATTTAAAATAAAAGTTTGCAAAGTTTATGAGAGAAACTCTCCAGGCCAAGGTCTTTTTTTTTTTAAATATTTAAATGTATGTATTTTTAAGAAGATTTGATTCTTTTATTGATATTTCCATTGAATTGGCTGCCTAATTGTTTGGTAAGCGCATTAAAAGCCAAAAAATTTAAATGGCGTTGAGGAAATAAAATGTTTTCAACACCAAAAATGAGCTTAGTTCTTTTCATTTCATTTGATTTTTCAATTTATTTCAATTTTTATTCCAATTTCAATTTTCCGCCAAGAGCAAAGCAAGCAATTCATGGAAAAGTGGCCCTGGTCACACCAACCAAAAAAAAATTGTGCAAAAAAAAAAAAAAAAAAATTTTTGTTATTCTTTTTTAAACAATTACCTCAAGTAATCCAGCGGAGGCCTCGTTGCCGCTCGTGTGCATATCTTGCACACGAAGTCTCTTTTTGATCACTGCAGGGCGGTGACTACTATTGTCGAATAATCCAACAGCGATAAGTGAGACTGAAAGCGTCTTGTTTATACCCCTCGCTCTGCGCGTTGCGTAAGCGAGAGGTCGCTTAAAACTTATTCAGCAAGCTTTTGATATTGAACTGAGAATATCTGGTACTATGGAGGAGTCATCTGCTGGCTCGCAGCCTAGTTACAGGAGGGAAAAATTCGAGAAGATGAGACAAATAGCTGGCGCAGACCCAGGAGAAATAAGATCCCAAATCCGCGACCGCCACTCAGGTCTATCAGCCTACCTTGCAGGTATGCCTGATCAAACAGCGGTTCCCAGCCCCATTGTGACAATCAGCAGTAACTCAACTACCAGTGTTATCTACACCATTACGAATGCCAAAACAACCTTGAGCAATACATCAACGTACACCGTGGCTGCAACTGCGGCCAGCAGTATATGCTCAACCACGACTCCGCTGACAAGTGTATCATCTTCGTTGGCGATTAAGACAAGTAATTTGAAATGTTTGTTCCAAGCTCCTGGACGAAATGGCAGCCGAAAAAGAAAAGACGTGGCTCAGCCCTCTTTTCCTGCTCTCACTCCGCCCCCGATCCGCAAAGCTAAATTGCAGACCTCAACGCCGCTCAACAAGCCGACTAATTCCTCCTCTGCAAAAGTATTGGAAAACAATAGATTCGCGATTCTGGCTGCTGAAGCAGATCAAATGGAACAGGATCTGGAGAGCCTCGATTCTGTCAATGGCGACACAGATGCCCTTGGTAGAGATGACCAACCTTCACCTGCAAAATCTAATAAGATCCCTGCTATCTGCGTACCGCACGTAAACGATCCTGTCTTATTAGAGAAATCTCTAGACCATAGCATTGGCTCCGCTAACTACAACATTCGCACTTCTAAATTTGGGGTCTCCAGGATATATACAGCCAACTCTGACGCATTTCGGGCTACTGTAAGAACTTTGACATCGCTTAACTGCCAATTTTGGCATCACCAACTAAAGGAAGACAAGGCCTACAGAGTAGTGCTTAAAGGTATCCACTCAAACGTTCCAAAATCACAAATTGAACAGGGATTCACTGACAATGGCTTCGAGGTCCTTAACATATACTGCCCCAAAAAGTCTGACTGGAAGAATATCCAGATAAACGATGATGATAGCGAAGCTACTATAAACTATAAAACTAGGCAAAACTTGTTTTATGTCAATCTAAAACAAGCTGCAAACGTAGCTGAGTCCCTAAAGATAACGCAAATTGGGAGATACAGAGTTACCGTAGAGCGTGCTTCCCGTAGAAAAGAACTACTACAATGTCAAAGATGCCAAATTTTTGGGCACTCTAAAAACTATTGTGTCCTGGACCCTATTTGTAGTAAGTGTAGTGGCCCTCATGCTACTGGATCCTTACTCTGTGTGAGCGATACGTACATGTGCATAAACTGTGGCGGTAACCACATGTCAACAGACAAAAGCTGCCCAGTCAGATTAGAAAAAAATAAAAAACAAAAGCCGAGACCTAGACTGCCGGCAACCACTGATCCACGACGCGCCTCGCGTGGATTTATACCAGCTGAGGCCCTAAGAACGAACATATCGTATGCTGACATAGCGCGTGGATTTATACCAGCTGAGGCCCTAAGAACGAACATATCGTATGCTGACATAGCTCGACCAAAGGATATGCAAGCAAGGACTGGCTCAACCATGCAGAGTGACGCAAGCTCTTCTTCTGACCCTCGGCTCAACCATAAGTTCGCAGCGATTGATAATGCCATTCGCGACATTAATAGCAAACTAGACACTTTATTTAAGTTAATGCAAGAAAATGCAGAATCCAACAAGGCCTTCAGAGAGCTGGTCCATGTTCTTATTGCGCGATTGCCGAAATGAATCAACCATCAATAAAAATCGGATTATGGAACGCTCGTGGATTAGCCAGAGCATCTGAAGAGCTTAGAATATTTCTCAGCACTTATAACGTAGACATAATGCTTACCACTGAAACTCACATGCGCGCTGGTCAGCGCATCTACTTGCCAGGCTATCTCATTTACCATGCTTATCACCCCAGTGGCAACAACAGAGGTGGATCGGCAGTCATTTTAAAGGATTCACTAAGTCACAATCCCCTTCCCCCCGCCTCTAGCAATGACAGGCAGATAGCGAGCGTCCAATTACAAACTTCGGAAGGGAATGTCAATCTTGCGGCGATATACCTACCTCCAGCAGAAAGATGGACACGAATAGAATTTGAATCTTTACTGGCCGGACTTGGAAGCAAGTTCATTGCGGGAGGTGACTTTAATGCCAAACATGCATGGTGGGGAAACTCTCGAGCCTGTAGTAGGGGAAAGCAGCTACAAGAAGTCATTGCAAATGGGCATTATCAAGTACTTGCCACTGGTGAACCCACTTTTTATTCATATAACCCCCTGCTAACACCGACAGCGCTTGATTTCTTTATAACTAACGGATATGCTACAGATAGGCTGCAAGTAAGAACCCTCCACGAACTGTCCTCAGACCACACTCCTATCTTGGCCACAGTGCATACCATTCCTGTGAAAAATCCACAGCGCTCGCGACTCCTTGCCAGAGGCGCTAATATAAACGCTTTCAAAACCCACCTAGAACAGCTGAGCGAGGTTAACTTACAAATCCAGGAACCATCTGACATCGACAACGCCATCAGCCTTTTCATGCACATGATAAATCAGGCTGCTGAGATAGCTGCACCCAGAACTCAACAAAGAATAGATACTTCTAGACATCCCCTGCTGCCACCCAGAATTGGTGCGCTCCTTAATTTAAAGCGAAGAGTAAGAAGAGAGTATACAAGAACGGGAGACGCACGAATCAATCAGATACATAAACGACTGGCTAACTGTCTAAGCAAGGTGCTTGCTCAAAGAAAACAAGAATCTATAGACAGATTTTTGGAAAACCTGGACACAGATGCTAGCTCTAACTATTCGCTGTGGCGTATCACTAAACGGTATAAGGCTCAGCCCACTCCAAAATCAGCCATTAGAAATGCCTCAGGTGGCTGGTGCCGTACGAGTCTAGAGAAAGCTGAAACGTTTGCTAACAACCTTGAGCAACGTTTCAAGCCATACGACTATTCGCCTGAAAGTATACGTCGACAAGTTGAAGAATATTTGGAATCCCCATTTCAAATGAGCCTGCCTGCTAACCCTGTCTCACTGACAGAAGTGAAAGACCTTGTACGTAAACTTTCGCCAAAGAAAACTCCTGGTGAAGATCTTTTGGACAACAGGACGATTCGACTCTTACCGGATCAAGCATTGCAATTCTTGGTGACGTTGTTCAATAGCGTATTAACTGTTGGATACTTCCCGAAAGTTTGGAAATCGGCGAATATACACATGATCCCAAAACCAGGAAAGCCACTAACTGACGTGGACTCATACAGGCCCATTAGTCTACTACCATCTCTGGGTAAAATTATGGAAAGACTGATCCTGAATAGGCTGCTTATTGACGAGAATGTCACCAGTGCGATTCCGGAATTTCAGTTCGGCTTTCGTCTTCAACATGGAACTCCTGAGCAATTGCATAGAGTTGTCAACTTTGCTTTAGAAGCCTTAGAGAATAAGGAGTATGCAGTTGCTGCCTTTCTTGACATCCAGCAGGCCTTTGACAGAGTGTGGCACCCTGGGCTCCTGTACAAAGCCAAAAGTCTTTTTACACCGCAACTGTTCCAGCTCGTGAAAAGCTTCCTGGAAGAACGCACTTTCCACGTATCTGCTGATGGATACAAGTCGTCCACTAAACCGATCTCTGCCGGAGTCCCCCAAGGTAGTGTCCTCGGCCCTACTCTATATTCTATTTATACTTCAGACATGCCTACACAAACTCCTGTTACTGAAGTGAATGAACAAGACGTACTAATTGCGACCTACGCTGATGACACTGCTGTCCTAACCAAAAGCAGTAGTATCTTAGCGGCCACATTTGCATTGCAAGAGTATCTGGATGCATTTCATCAATGGGCCATGAACTGGAACATTCGAGTGAACGCAGACAAATGTGCCAATGTTACGTTCTCCAATCGCCGAAGCACCTGCCCAGGAGTCAACCTCAACGGAAGCCCAATTAGAGCTCTTCCGGCATACAAGTACCTCGGTGTTACTCTGGATAAAAAACTCACGTTTAGCAGGCACATCACTTGCATCCAAAACTCCTACAGGATCAAAGTGGCTCGGATGGCTTGGCTTCTCGCACCACGCAACAAGCTCGCACTTGGATGTAAGGTCCAAATATATAAGAGTATATTAGCACCAAGTCTTTTCTACGGACTCCAGGTTTATGGTATTGCTTCAAAAACAAACCTCAACAAAATCCGGGTTTTGCAAGCGAAAACTCTCCGAAGGATCTCTGGAGCTCCGTGGTTTATACGATCCAGTGACATCGAACGTGATCTCAACGTTCCCAAACTTGGAGACAAGCTGCAGAAACTTGCTCAGAAATATATGGAACGATTAAATGAGCACCCCAACAGCCTAGCCAAAAAACTTGGCACCGCTGCTATTAGCGCAGATCAAAGGAATCAAGCAAGAAGAAGATTAAAACGACATCACCCTCAAGACCTACCAGACCGGATCTTGACTTAGTAAATTTGCTATCTGCATTCAATTAAATCCATAACATGTATTCACTTCTTGCCCTAAGTAACACTTAGACACATTATTGTATAAAATTGTAAATACTCATTAGATTAAGCTGCCAATTGGGTAGCAGTGCGCTAATCATTAGAATAAAATTTCCACATTTATAAAAGTTAAAAAGCAAGCAATTGCTAAAATGTATTGCCTGCTTTTCGGCGTTGTCTCTTAAAGTGGAGGACATCGCGTATACGCCGTGTGTGTGTGTGCCATCAGTGCTTGTCAAACTTTGGGGAAATAATTGAAGTCAAATTTTATTAATTATAAATGAATGCCTATTATTGCAATTATTTTGCTGTCCTGAATGTCAAAGTCTTTAAAGTTATTCAATTTTTAGAATATTTTCATTAATCCGTTTAAATGGCATTTAGTTTAGGATTTAATTGGAAAAATAGGATTTTATTTTAATTAGCAACTAATTGCTGGTGTTTAAACGTAATGATTATAACATATTGTTTTTAGTTTTTTATGCAATCACTGTTACTGTGAGATAACGCTCTTTGACCTTTGCATTTCAACGGCGAATAAATCACAAAAAACCAGAAAATTTTTAACGTTTTTCGGCTTTTATTGCAGTTTGCTTGTTGCCTTTGGTGGGTTTTTTGCACGAATGCCATATAATTTTGTTGCATTCGCTGTTTCGTATGGATTATTGTTGTTTTTATTGATTATTGCTGGCCACTAAATATAATGTCGATTATAATGAATTTGGCTTTTATGTGGCCAAATTATCGGTTAAGCAACCCAAGCTGAATATTTTATGTGCTTAAATTATATAAAATTAATCACAATCAGTGGCACTAGTCGGATTTAAATCTTTTTACCTTTCATGTTCGGACTGAGTAGTTAACTTGCCACCTTTTGTAAAGCTTTAAAGTACATATTACGAAAATACTCGCTGTCACAACCTTCCTGTGGAAATCTTGGCCAAGAGGTTCAAGGTTTCTTATGACAGAGCTGTTTGCCGCAGACAAGCCCCATTTGGCCTTTAACCCCCGTTTTGCACCTCACAAACACACCGGGTCGTATATATTTCACGACAGGCCCACATAGCTCATCTCGTTCACACTAAATCTGAGGTCAGAGTCATCATCTCGGGTTTCTGCCGCCGCCGTTTCCCTTCATCACTTTCGGATTCTGTGTAAATACGTTTGTAAATAAATAATAAACAGACTTGGCTCTACTGTTGCTACACAGAGAGAAATTATTAGTTTTCGGGAACTATCAAAAGAAGTTTTGAAAGGTAGGAGAGTATGATTTTTCAATTTTTTTCTTTAAAATAATATTGTGTTTGAAATACTAGCTCTTCTTTTTATCACTGTATAGTATTTTTAGTAGGTGTTTCTCTTTGATTCTTCACCTTTCATCTTCTTTATTTCTTCTCCCCTGTTTTATCTACCATTTTCCTCTGTTTGACCTTTCTCTGCTTAATTTTCCAGCTGCGAATGGTTCAGTTTCTGAACAGCACTTCATTAGCTGACGGACACGCTCGATGGCTTAAAAATTTTCCTCGTCGCTTGCATTTTAGATCATTGCCCCACCGCCCATCTCCCACCTCCGCCCACTTTTTTGTTTTTGCCTTTTGGCGGTTTTTGGTGTGTGTGTGGGGGTGTCCGTTGTGTTTTCGGGCGGGCTTTAAATTATAAAGTGTTAATGGCGCTTTAATAAACCGCTAATTTGCTGGTGATCTGGCCCCAGATTGTGTATGTGTGGGTGTTGGCATATCCTTGCATAAAATATGATATATGACAGCATCAGTGTGGGTCCCTCCCGCCCATGGGAGGGGCTCACTGTTGCTGTTAACTAACTTTGCTGCCATAAATCGCTAAAAGCTTAGACTCTTTAGACTCTAATATAAAATATTATAAATTAAATTAAGTTTTTGTCTGCCTATTTATGCATTTTATTAGCCAGATCATCGTTTTCTTGTTTTAATGATGCCTTGCCCTTCTCTAATTGACTTCAATTTTGCTTGTCTGGATTTTAGGGTCTTATACTAAGTTAGTTTATGAACAAAACAGCAAGGAGCTGATTAAAAAGCAGAATTTACTGAAGTTCTTCAGTCCCAGAGTTGATTACAGTTTGAGAGCCTTTGGTCTGGGGTTTCTCTTAATTACAGTTTGGTTGCCATTGAGGTAAATGAAAAAGGACTTCTTTAGTAAAAGCCAATTATTTCACCGATTATTATTTAAAACAATAATCATTTCCTCAAAAGGTTGTAAATTCCTCAAGAAAACCGAAAAGCTTCTTAGAATCCTCTTTGTTTGCCAACATTTTGCTGGTCAACAAGGATAATCCTGCGAATAAATCAGAACTTGGTAGGCCGATTTGTCAAATATTTAATATTGAAATTTAAACAAAGGTGTATAAATAATAAGTCCTTCATAATTACAAAGTTAAGTGCCACTAGCTAGCTATTGGTTTATTGCCTGAACTTGTGGAAAAAAATTAAAGAAAAGTCTTTATGGCTGAAATGACTTCTGGCATTCCTTGCAGCTCTCCCAGCGGCAATCATAATTTTAATTAAAGCGTCTAATTGAGACGCAAACACGTAAAAATGTCGTTATTAATGCTATTAAATATTTTTGTTGTTTGGCCAACTTCGTTGCGAGAAGCCATTAATTGCGCATTGAATTTATTAAAAAAATTTATAAAAAGAAAACTTTGAAAACTTCATTTCGATGTATAATTATTTTTAATTAGTTTATTTTCCCTGGAAGCTGTGAAATGGCTATACTTTGCTGTGAAAAAAAAGAGCTCAGAAGTGAGGAAGATTTTTATTTTCCTGGAAACCCCTTGACACAGTTTCATCTTTGAAAACTGAAGAGAACAGTTGGGTCATTCTTATTCTTCAGATGAAGCTACTTGATGATGTCTGAGGATGTCTAGGCTCTCTTTTTGGGAAATCTTGTAATTCTCCATTTGATTGGAAATTTTTGTCAGACAGCATTTCAAGAGTATTTCCTCTTTCCGTTCACCTCTGGCATATGCTTAATGTTTGCTAAAAAAATTGTTAAGTCAACGCCACAAAGACACCTCGTAGACTGAAATGCCAGTCCCTCGGCCAAAGTCCTTGCCTGTCAGGTGGCAGTGGATGGTGGTAGGGTGGTGGTGGCTTTTGGCCAGAGTTGGTGGCTCAGATGACTGAGCAGCAGATTCCTTGTCGTCGTCATCCTCATGGCGTGGCGTGCCTGTATGCAATTTGCAGGGGACAGGCTACAGAGAAATGCACTAGACAAAAGGAAAAGAGCTGCACGTCCGTTTCACATCACACCAAAGACACTGTGACAAAATGGGGTTTCCAATAAGGATAATTAAGTCAATACCTAGGGGGTTTTGAAGCATTCTGTTGAGACTTTTTGCTAAAAATTCTATGAAATTCTACTTGAAATTTATATTTCTTCGATATTGGACTTTAATTTTTTTTTATGTGAATCCACCTACACCACCCACTCATGCCTTTTGTGCATTCCTCGTTTTTGTCATGCCATTTTGCCATTTCCGTAGCAAAACAAAAGTCAACTAAATCTCTTGTCACTGCTCCTCTACCTCCCCGAGGCTTTTGGTCAGGTCGCCACCGGTAGGAGACCTGAAAAAAAAAAGAATAAAACGAAGAAGTCAAGCCTCTGGAGTGGCAAAAAATTTCCCACTGCCCGTTATAAACTTTTCTTGCCACCAGCCTAGAGTTCCCAAAAAAAAAGTGGATGCAAACTCAGGTATTTTCGGGATAAAAATAAAGTTTGGCCTTGTCAGCCTTAAGTTAATCTAGAGGAGAACATTAAAGTGTGAAAAGTGGATAAAGCGGGTCACTAAAATGCAACTAATTGAGAGAAGACGACACATCCTTTGACATTTCCTCGAGAGCAATACATCATCTTTCGGGGGAAACAGATGCTGCAGTTGACAATATTGAAAATATTGGGGGATAAGATACTAAAGGATATAGGAATACTCAAGATACTCTTAATGTTAGGGGAGATTATAAAGAAAATGTTTACTAAAAAAGACAATTTATGAAAGAATTTATGAAGAATTAATATTTGAATAATCTAAAATAATTATTCAGCTTAATATTTATTCCTTTATGTATTTATTTTCCAAATAAAACTAATATTTTTTACTAGAATATCAATTTAAAAAATATATTCTCAATTAAACAAGATTGTTTATTTTATAATTTGACTTTTGGGCGCCGGAAAGAGTATCCTTGGCAACTGTCAGTAAGCTGATAAGTGGCACAAAATGGCATCTGGCATTGACATGTATGGATGCCAGTGCCTTCAGTTCCTGCTACAGCTCCCGTTGCCTAGCCCCTCCCCCGAGAATGTTAACGAGCTTACAAGGACTGCTCTTCCGAGAAAAAGGAGTCTTTTTCGAGCGCATCCGAAGACGAAGACGTGTCCTGTACGTGACGCATATTCTGCAAACTTGTTTAGTTTAATATATCCTCATTCACATGTCTAGTGCTGCGAAAATATATATATTAGATCTTTCCTTCAACTCGCAGCCAGAACATTTTCAAATTAAACGAGTCTTGTCGGAAACAGTGAAAAGAATATAATCCAGGTATCAAAAATCAGTTATTTATTAACTGACAGTTGGGTTTCCTTATTTTTTCTGCACAAAAATAACTTATTTATGATGTACTTGATAGATTGATTTTATTATTTTATTTTCTTTATTATTTCCACAGTTTGTGTAGTCTTGGCCAACTTGAGATCCGTTTAATGTCACTAAAACTGGCAACAGTCCCGGCCCACATCCCAGAGTGCATCAAAATGCAAAAAAGGGAAAGAAAACGCCAGAGATTTGCATCTCGGGGGCAATCTCTTTCAATCTGCCGCCTTCTCATGTGGCAGCCAGTTCCACATTGGTGGGGAGATTCATACTCATATTCAGATTCATATTCCGATTCAGATTCAGATTCATGGTGTTGCATGGTGTCCCGACAACGTTTTGGCCCTGTCATCGCTGTCGTTGTCGTCGTGCTTAGGCAGCTATCATAAATTGTTGCTTAAATTGCATATCATACGATGACATCAAATGACAACGCTGGGCTGCCAGTCTCCGACACATCATCCACCGGCAGAACACATCCATCAAGATTCATTTTTTTTTTTTTTTTTGGAACCATTTTTTATTTGGCCAACCCAGGTGATGCCACCAGTCACTCCCCATTGTTGTTCGGCGATTTGGCCAGTCGTGGCACAGGTTCCGCTTTCTAAAGATGGCACCGTGGCCATTAGATACATTTTGGGGTACATCCCACAAATCCCTTTTTAGTTTAAAAAAAAAAATTTTAAAACAAGAGCCTCAGAAGCCATCAGGAGAACCTGCGCTCTGTACTGCAAAGGGCCATTGTTATTCAAAATAAAAAAAATTGTATTATAAAATAAAAAACATTTTAAGCATTAAAATATTAATGAGAACCTCAGATGGAAATGAAGTATTAAAAATATATAAAAAATTGAGTAAAAAATAAAGAATAGGAGCAAATGAGGCAGAATCCAGTTCAACGTAACTATATTCCGAACGTTTTAGGGCCCGCAAGAAAGTCCATCGTTCATGATCAAAATTAATAAAATTAAAAAAATAAAATATAAAAATCAAAGAAGAAAATCAGAGCCCACAAGTAAAGAATAGGAGCAAATGAGTGCAGAATCCTGTGCAACGTAACTATATTCCGAACGTTTCAGGGCCCGCAAGAAAGCAAAGTCCATCGTTCATGATCAAAATTGATAAAATCAAAAAAATAAAATTTAAAAATCAAAGAAGAAAATCAGAGCCCACAAGTAAAGAATAGGAGCAAATGAGTGCAGGATCCTGTTCAACGTAACTATATTCCGAACGTTTTAGGGCCCGCAAGAAAGTCCATCGTTCATGATCAAAATTTATAAAATCAAAAAAATAAAATATAAAAATCAAAGAAGAAAGTCAGAGCCCACAAGTAAAGAATAGGAGCAAATGAGGCAGGATCCTGTTCAACGTAACTATATTCCGAACGTTTTAGAGCCAGCAAGAAAGTCCATCGTTCATGATCAAAATTGATAAAATCAAAAAAATAAAATATAAAAATCAAAGAAGAAAGTCAGAGCCCACAAGTAAAGAATAGGAGCAAATGAGGCAGGATCCTGTTCAACGTAACTATATTCCGAACGTTTTAGAGCCAGCAAGAAAGTCCATCGTTCATGATCAAAATTGATAAAATCAAAAAAATAAAATATAAAAATCAAAGAAGAAAGTCAGAGCCCACAAGTAAAGAATAGGAGCAAATGAGGCAGGATCCTGTTCAACGTAACTATATTCCGAACGCTTTTTAGCCCGCAAGAAAGTCCATCGTTCATGATCAAAATTGATAAAATCAAAAAAATAAAATATAAAAATCGAAGAAGAAAGTCAGAGCCCAAAAATAAAGAATAGGAGCAAATGAGGCAGAATCCAGTTCAACGTAACTATATTCCGAACGTTTTAGAGCCCGCAAGAAAGCAAAGTCCATCGTTCATGATCAAAATTGAAAAATCAAAAAAAATAAAATATAAACATCCAAGAAGAAAATCAGAGTCCAACCAATATTAATTAAAAAAGAAAAATATTAAATGAAAATAAGAGGAGAGTTGAGATGTGCTTTGTTGACCAGCACGGCTTTGACTGAAGAAATAATTTGTGTTCAGCCAGGGGGTCAATTTTTGTGAATTTGATCCTAAAAATTACCTAAAAGCTTAGCAACAAAGGTCGCTCTACAATAGGCAGATGGCCACACTAAATTTTCAAAAAGGGTCACACTGTTGTCATTTAAATTGTAAGAGTTTATCAGATTTAATAGATATTATTTGAAGTAGGCATATAATTTTAATTTTAAGATTATGTTTTTTTTATGGAGGAACGAACTCATCTCTAAAAACGATTTAAAAAAAGAAGGGGTATCTGTGGAAGAAGCTGCATTGATTGCCAGTCAGTCAGGTTGCCAAGATTGTGGGTTGCCTGCGGCACTCAGATGCGGGTTGTCACCTCATCATCATCATGTTGCTGTTGATTATGATCATGAAACGTAAATGTAATTAACATGTCAATCTGCTGACAAACTTTAAGCCTTTTGTGCAGTTTCTTCAATTGCGGTTTTTGTGATTTCTGTCTTTTTTTGCTTCTCGTTTATTTATTTACTTTATTTTGAAAATGTGTCAAGGCAGAAACCAGACAAGCGACCGTCTAAAGAATTATTCTGGCCACAATCAGAGGCAAAGTCAAAGGTCTTGACCTTTTCGGCCCAATGCAATGGCCTGAAGTCCGCCCACGCCTTTGGTTATCAAATTGTTTTTGTTTTCGCATTCAGGTTTTACGATTTTTTCAGGTTTTCTGGTTTTAATTCTTAACATTTTCTTTGCAGTTTTCAGTCTGTTGTTGGCTTTTGCTGTATTTATGACAAAGGTAGCACCGGAGCGCTTTTGAGGTTGAGATTGCTGATTGCCGCCAGCTTTGGCACTTCATTTAATGAGTTTTCATTAGCAACGAAAATTGATTGCGGTAGCTTGAATAATTTATTTACAATTACAATACCCGTACATCTCTCATTAACCGACCTTTAAAAACTCTTTAATTCTTAACGTCACTTTGGTACAACGAAAAATTGATAAATAAATAAGGAAAGGAAGGGTTTGGCTTAATGGTGGACGATTTTTCAACTTTTTACGACACCTCCGACTTTAAAGGGCTATGAAATTTTTTAGTAATTCATTAGCGTAGACAAGGAGAGAAATTAAAATTCACTTTCGATTTACTGTTATGACATTTTGAGAAGGTTCCGCCAGCTTCTGGGTTATTCTGGTTTTATTACCAAGAAAAGCAATACAAGTGTCGTAATTATTTTTTGGAGGTCAACTTTGCGAGTTATAAAATGTTTATACTTTAAATTAAATATTTTCTGAAAGGATTAGGAAAGGGAATTGGTAGCAGAAAGGGGGTCAGGGATTCCATAAACATTCCAGACTTTTAATTAGTTTA
This sequence comes from Drosophila monieri, assembly GCA_035047585.1. Classification (NCBI taxonomy): domain Eukaryota; kingdom Metazoa; phylum Arthropoda; class Insecta; order Diptera; family Drosophilidae; genus Drosophila; species Drosophila monieri. The sequence goes on along the minus strand of JAWNPJ010000076.1, from coordinate 146,995 downwards.
TTTTGGAATTAAACCTATAATCTATCTTGTATAAAAAATTAATAACTACTAAATATTATTTTTAACATTTGATTCATAAATTCAAAAAAAAAAAAAAAAATTTAGCTCATTAAAATGTCTATCTAGCCTACCTCTAGAACTTGTAACCACCTACAACCTGTGATCAAGTAGCAGTTCTCTTGTAACTCTCTTACACTCCCCAATTCGCTCTCTTATATTCTCTTATATTATAGATGTGGGTCTGCTTCAGGGTCCCCAGTTTCTAACTGGAAATTCCTCGAATCTAAGATCTCACAGATACACTGAAACACGGGCTTTAGATACAAATGCATGGCAAGTGTGATGACGTTGGCAGCGATGTCGGCAGCGCTGCTTTACGGGTGCCTGAACTCCAAACAGAGAGTGAGAGATGGGGGAACAGAGAAAGAGAGACTTGGGGTCTTCGATGGTTTTTTCTGTCTTTTTTTTTTTTTTTTTTGTTCCAATTGAAAACTGGAATTGGTTTCACTGGAAGCATTGGTATGCGATATTCGGAATCACGGAATGGTCAATGGAAGCCAAGAAGTACAACAAGTCATAATAATTGAGCACTTGATCAGCAGAGAGAGAGAGAGAGAGAGAGAGAGAGGAAGAGAAAGAGGGAGAGCGGTGTGGAGAAAGGGGGCGAAAGGGAGAGAGAGATGGTGGGAAAAGTAATGAGACAGGAAGGCATAAAATAAAAACTAAATAATAAAACCACTTAAAAAAAAGATATAAAAGAATGTTGAAAAAGAGAGTTAGTTGGAGAAAAAAGAGAAGAAACTAGGAGAAGACAGGCAGATAGAGAGAGTGGGAGAGAAGGAGAAAGACTGGCGGAATGGGTGACCAGCAGCTAAGGTATGTAATTCCACTTTAGATTCAACAGCCAACTGAGCAGTCAACAAGTCACCTTACAGATACAGATACATTTCACGTTCGGATACACATACATTGACTTCTTACTTAGATGCATTTGTTATTGTTGTTTCTCATGTTTTTGTTTTTTTTGTTTTGTTTTGTTTGAGTTGTTGTTGTTGCTGTTGGCAAACAAAGAAATCAATGCACACAGAAGAGTGCTAAAAGACAAGCACAACACGAATCTTGAAGCTCGAGAAAAACTCCCAAGTCAGAGCCATCGATGCAACTTTTCTCCCCTCGACCACCCACCCCCCACGAAAGAAAAAAAATACCAACAACCTACAAAATATATAGATACTATGTATGCTATGTGTTTGTATATAAACAAGTAATGAAAGCAAAGCACTGGAAAAATAATGATTAAGTCTCTGAAAAATCAAGTCTGTGTGTTATATTGAAAAAAAAAAAAAGAAAAATTAGTCGATGAGGAAAAATCTACTTGGAAAAAAAAATTGCGCGTCGTCTTGTCGTGTAAGAAAAGGAAGAAGCAGAAAAGGGGGAGGTGGTGGGTTGGGAAAAAAAATTGGAAAAACTCGATTTATGAGTTTCAATGCAGTTTCCTTTTCCCTCTTGCCAGCTCTCATATGAGAGTCTTCAGACTTCAGTCTTTGGACTGCATACAAAAATCATAAATTTTTGTATCTTTGAAATATTTATTAATATTAGTTAAATTTTAAATAATTTATTTCTCAAAAAGAATAGTTTTAGAAAGATATGTTTCCATTAGAGATTTGTATCTTTAGGAATCGAAGGTATCTTAAGATTGTCAGTCAAACTATTGTTTAAAATTTAAATATTAATATTTTAATTTTCACAGTTTCTCTTACAATACATATATGTTTATATATTATTTTAAATATATAATTTTTTTTTAAGCCTTTCATGATGTTTGAAGTGTTTGGCTGGGTATGTGGCCAAGACTGCTGCCTGAGACTTGCTGACTGAGTCACATATCGCCTTGGCTTCCTTCTCTGCCAATCAGATGTTTCGCCGTTTGCGGTAATAAATTTTAATGCCCGAACTTCGAAATTGCTGGCGATCCAATCGAACAGCACACATCAACCAAACTTCAAGAGGCGAAGATGGAAAACAGGCTTCCACTACGATAAACATATAACTATAGATATATTTCCGTATGTATGAAGTTATTTGCGCAATATTCGAGTGCATCCAGTCAGTATCCAACGGGTTTGATTTTGCCGAGAAATAAACCAAAAGTTGATCGCCATTAAGTTGAGAAAGATTTACTCAACTTGCTCGTACTCTGCTCTCGTATATTCAAAATCCATAAAAAATCACTTTTAATAAATTTTGTCATAAAAATACCATTTTTCCCTCACCTTTCCCTTGCCCAGTCTGCCTCCTCACATATAAATTCTTAAGCTCATAAATATCCGGCCTAGTATCCCTCTCCCCTCCATGTGCCATAACAATAAAAATAAGTCGTTTACAATAGACAACAGGGAAATCCCAAATAAAACAGAAAAAATAAGAAAAAAAGTGCAAAAAAAAGTAATTCTTTCGCAACTATTGGCCACCTTATACTCGGATATGGGGACTTTAAAAGTAGACTCTTAACGCCCAAGGTCCTACGACAGTCCCCCAGTACAAATTTGCTGCAATCACAACTTTATAGAAAACCGGAGGGTTAAGTGAAGAGGGTTTCACACGCAAACAGCTGGAATAGCCACAACAGATACAACTTTTATTGAAAACAAGAAGGGAACTAAAAGTATTGATGACGAAATCGAACTACTCTTTTTTTTTTTTTTAAATGGAATAAACGAAAATAATACTAGGAATTTCATAAAAATCTTTCAAAATAAAAGTTAAAAAATTAAGTAAAAGAAAGTTAAAATGAAACCCACAAAATAACCCAGAAATTGGTGACGAAAATTTTGTGAATAAATGCACTTTCCAGGCAGGTGACGAGTTTTCTTTTGAAAAAAATACTCGAAAATATCAAAAAACTCCTATTTTGAGATTTTAAATTGTAAGGAAAGAAAGAAGAAATAAGAAATCCTCCTGCCTTAGTGGATATACCCTCTAAAGTCTAAAAAATTAGCTGCAGCAGAAAAAAAAAAGATGCACCGCGGTGGCAATAAAATAAACGAAACTACAAAGGCCGCAAGCTGGCTGGAGGAAATATATATATCGCTTATATACATAAAGATTGACTGGTCGGTCTAGAAAGAGATGGGTAGATGGAGTGCAAGCGAGACAGGGCGAGACAAAGGAAACTTTTTCAAAAAAGCTTGCGAAATAAGCGAGGAACGTGAGCTAAGCCGAGGAAAAATTTGCAATTTGCAAAAGGGGGGGGGGACGAGTACAACATAAGCAGAATTACTCACACCATCACACAGCCTGTATCTTTGTGGAAATTTGTGTATGTGTGGGTCACCATATTGCACCTATAAAGTGGAAGATGCAACAGAATCGGACGGACGGAGGGATTATGGTTGGCCATATTGTAGAGTTGGTCTGAAGAAGATGCTGCTAGAGTGCGACCCCCTTTGTAAGCCTCTTCCCTTTCAGAGATTGTTTTGCTTGGGGCACTGAGAGAAAAATTGGTGGCGAACAATACAATATAGTATAAGTAATACTATTCTGGAATAGTAGGCTTAAAATTGCAATTCTTCTTCCAGTGTCTTCTGAGGTGAAAGACAAAACAAAACATTAATTGCATGTGGCAAGACAATCTCAGTTGGCTGAGGAGTAGAAGCTGGGTCTGAGGCGGTGTCGGTGTCGGTGGCATCAGGGGCGTGGCAGGTGGCAGGGCGGATAGGCCTTGCGGTTGCATTTCGTGACGTTGATGATAAGACACTAAATGATGTTGCCGACTTGTGGCTGGGACTCGAGTCTATCTCGTCCCTCCTGCCCTAACCTGCTGCCTTCTCTGCCTCCCTGTACCCCTGTGCGCCACAGTTTGGGGCAAGTTGGCTTCATTTCGTTTCGTTTGTCTGAGTGTGACATGAAAAATTAACGCAACATGTCGACAGCGACAATGGTGAAAGTTGTGAGCATGCTTTTCAAGGTCTTTCGAATGGTGGTGCCTGCCTGCCAGCCTGCCTCCCCATCGACTCGCCCCATTCACTTCCTCCAGCGATTTACGATTGGTGCTGCAACTTGTGGCAAGCAGTGTGACGGGAGCAAGCGATATTTTGATTGAAATTTCGTAGTCTGATACACGGATGCCATAGATTGACTTGTTGTATCGAATGAATGAGCCCCGCGGGATGGGGCTCTGGGTGGGTGCTAGAATTGATTACAAATTGGGGCACGCTCCACTTTGATGGAAGTCAGTTTGTTGCCAAAGGGCCGAATTGGGTTACTGCTATCCGATTTGTATGTCGGCCAGCCCTCGAGGGAGTTGCACATTTTACATCCTCCTCCTCTGCCAAATTGGTTGTTCATATTTTTGTTATGTTTTTTAAATGAAGCTTCTATTGGTTAATTAAAATGAGGTTACAGGGTTGCAAGCTAATTAAACAAGAACTAACAGGGTTCTGTTTGAGCAAGAGAGTTGCTTTCGATTAATAATTATCGATATGATTACACTATCGGTAGTGAAAAGTGCTGCCCATTGGTAAAAAGTCTCATATCCCACAACAATTCTAAAAAATCGAATAAAATGAAAGCTTATAAGGTTAAGAAAGAATAAAAAAAAGATTTTATAACTTTTATTAAACTTTCTATCCTCCTATATCCTTCCTCTCGACTAACACTGTTTGCTTTCGATTACTTATTATCGTTATGATTACATTATCGGTAGTGAAACATGCTGCCCATTAGTAAAAAGACTCAAATCTTACAAAGATTATAAAAAATATAAAAAAAGAAAGCTTTATTAAGCTTAAGAAAGAATAAAAAGGAAGTTTCATAACCTTTATTAAACTTTCTATCCTCTGTATCCTCTATATCCTCCTATATCCTTCTTCTCGACTAACAGCGTTTGCTTTCGATTACTTATTATCGATATAATTACACTATTTGTCCTGAAAAGTGCTGCCCATCAGGAGATAAACTGAAATTCCACATAAATTATAAGTAATGGAATAAAATGATGCCTTCATAACCTTTATTCAACTTTCTATCCTCTATATCCTTCTATAAAGTCTCCCCAGAGTACTTTCTCTGCATTCGAAATTAAACTTTTCATTTGAATGCCATATCCTTTTATGGCCTGAATGAGTGTGTCACCGCTTCCCGGAGTCATTCGATATGCAAATCTCAAGCCCACAAACCTCTCTCATCTCAGATTTCCCATTTCACCTTTCTAGTAATGGCCTCTGAGCTGGCATTTCCATATTTTTTCCGTACTAGTGCAAAGTCAAAACCGTACGAAATCGGAAAAAAAAAATAAAACCAGATCAAGTCAGTTCAAAGCCAAATCAAGAGGAGTGGAGTCCCCGCCCCATGGATCGGTTTCTTTCGGTTTCTTTGCTGGCCAAATTGGACCAACTGCTAATCACATACTCGCACAGAAAGCCACACGGCCAAAATCCAAGTCGTTAGCCATGCCAATTGCTCTCCCAGACACTTGGCACAACCCGGGTAATCGGGGAATGGGGGAGCGACCCCCAATCACCGATTTTCATTTCGATTTCCATTACCATTAGCATTTTCCACCATGCCATAGCCATAGCATGCCATTTCCCCCAACAACTAGGCCCCATTTCCATTGTCCGATTTTCAGTGGCTGATGCATGTCAACACACACCCAGTCAAAAGTGCAACAGCAATCTGCAATCCACAATCTGCAACTTGCAACCTGCAACCTGCAGACATCTTGCAAAAGCTGCAGCAGCAATTTGCACAATACTGAGCAAATTAAATCATTAAAATTGCGACACTAAAAAATGCCAATTAAACACCAATGGGAAATAACTAGAAATTACAGATTACGCGAAAAATGTCAAAAAATCAACAAGGGAGTCAGAGTCTCAGTTCGGAGAGTCCCATAGTGGAAGACGGAACTCAACTGCGGAAAGCCACAAATTAGATGTTGAGAGATAATACCGAAACGCCGCTTCTCAATCTGCAACAATTGCAGCTAATCTGTGGAAAGAAAAGGGGGGCACAGCTACAACAACTACAAAAAAAAAATTGAAATAAAATCAAGAGGTAGGCGGGGAAGAAGAAACTGGAAAACTTGTCGGCTCGTCGGCTTTGCGGCTGACGGCGAAAACAATGTTAACGAAAAATAGCATTTAAGGAGAAAGTGCGCATTCCAAAAGCCAAAGTTTTACAGTCTAACAATTACAACATGATGAGGCCGATGATGCCGATGACGATGACGATGACGATGACGATGACGATTACGATTGCCATGATGATGAAGATTGTGGTGGAAAAACCAGAAAGAAAGGCCTCCTCAATGATACAAAGATACTCTTTTGTTTAAAGGGGAACTTGAAGAATAAGGAAAAGGAAATGAGCTTAGTAACCTGAAATTATAAAAATTTTATTTTTAATAAGAAAAAAAGAAACCTGATTTCTTACTATAAGAATTTTATGAAAATAAAATAATTTTATGATAATAAATTTTATGATAATAAAATAAAAAAAAAATAAAACTATTAATCTATAGTCCAGGGTAGCTAGGGTATTCCCCGAGAGCTAAAATCCCCATCCAGAGCCACCTATCATTACGAATTAAGGCAGTAGACGTAGAAGCAAGTTGGGGGACAAAAAAGCGGCCACCGGAGGGGCAAGATGAAGCTGTTGCAGCAAAAGAAGTAGCAGAGTGGCTGGAAAAAAAAAGGAGAAGGAGGTGGAGGAACGGGTTTAAATGAGGTAAAGTCCGCCTTGGGCCTATAAGATACAAAAAAAAAAAAATAAATAAATAAAAGAGAGTGGAGACGCAGAAGCCGCAGCAGCATCAGCAGCCAAGCTGGTCAGCTAAAAATATCCCAGAGGCCGATGCATCTGGCAGATACAAAAAGCGAGTACACCTAACCGAATCAAAGGCAGGAATTCCGCGAATTCTGCCAATTGGAGTGACACTGAGCGAATGGAGCTGGAGCTGGAACAGAGCTGAGTTCAATGACCAACTAATAACCGAACTGACCCTGCCACCGATACAAGTACAGATGCAGATACATTTGCTCCGAGATACTCATTCTTTGAGATTGCCTGTCAAGTGCTGGCGATCGCTTATTATGAGTGATAACCAATTGACACTCGGCCAGGACTTCTCATCTCGCCTTTAATTAAACCCATGTCGAGGAGGGGAGACCATAAAGTATTTAACCAAGATCAGGATGTAACTGATATCCCAGGGCTGTGGCAGAAAACCTGAAGTTCGTTTTATGATTACTTCTGCCACGTTTTAATTGCCCCACTTTTTGCCGGGGCTGCCCTGCCACTCAGACCTTGAAAGCTTGTGGCAAATAAATATATGTACTGGCCACAAAAAACGAGTTAAGCTACTTGGGGATGAGCCCAGGATACAGATTTAATTACAAAATCCAGGATACTTTTTTTTTTAATTTTTTTCCGAATGATTAAGCTTATAGTATTTGAACTTAATTTCAACTTCAAATAAAACCAATAATGGATATGAATCCGGGTATTAGAAAACCCCTTTGCAGCTCTCTTGCTCCGACAGAGTCGAAATACTCGAAAAATTAGAATAACAACAAGGATGTGTGCTAAAAGTTAAAAACACTTGAAATTGCAGTCAAAATTAATGGTGAGGAGTTGTTGTGAGGAAGAGGGGGAGACCACCAACACATTCCATCAAAATATGTGGCACAAGCTGATTCAACGAACCATCTCCAACTCCGAGGCAGCGATAGATGGATGGTTCAGTTTGGTTATATGCGGGACAGTACACTGAAAAAAAAGGGAGAGTGTTTAAAGGAAAATTTAAAAGAAAATTAGACTAAGGTTTCAAGGCAGTATGATACCTGATACTTCTTCCCTTTTAAGTTTAGACTTAAAAGTCTTTTTATAAATTTGAGTCAATAATAGTCGCTAGATATTTTTCACAGTGCCTGCCTGTATCTGTAACTCTCTCTCTGTGTTGGTGAATCTTTGTATGTAGTTTCCATTGCAATATATCAAACGACGAACGAGGACAGCAGTCGACATGAATGGCAGCATTTGCTTTGGATTTTCTTCAACTAGAACTAGTTGCAGTATTTGCCTAGATGGTAGTGTGGTAGTATGGTAGTGTGCCACCCCCACACACCCAAACACACAGAGACCCCCTTAGAGGCCCTCTCAGAAATCCAACTAAGCTGCAAACATCAAATGCAATTCAAATTGAAATCTTTACAATGCATACAGTAGTTGCATTTTCGGGGTTTTCTCGGCGGACTCTGCATCTTTTCTTTTGGTTGTGTTGTGCCTCCGAAAAAAAGCCGTCGAAAATGTGGCAGTGGCAGATAAAACAAGTAGAAAAAGGCACCCAATCTGAGGCAGAAGTAGCAGCAGCGGCTACACGAGAATCTTGAACTCGAAATGGAACTCACAAATACGGATACTATGACAGAGCCACCCGCTTGGCTACACAGATACTTTAATATCTAGTCCGACTAGTTTGAGGTGCCCCCTTTTCCTTATTCCTCTCTGGCTATTACTGTTTCAAAAATAGATTGTCTGCAGTGCATTTTCAAAGATTCCAACTCCTCCCACCACTATTTTTTCGCTCCAAACATTTATGGCCCGATAACGTTTGGGCAACAAACACCGCCAACCACAGGGTGTTGATGTAGAAATGTCCTCTTTTTTTTACGTTCAGATATTGTTTTGTTTAAGGATGGAGATGACCTTGATCTTTGTGAAATTTATTCAGTTGTACTAATGCCATTCTACCTTGCATATCTTTTCAGGTGAGTGCCATCAGACTGGGGACTCTTCTCCATCGGATCATTTGCATTTATCAGAAATGACGGTAACGGTTGACGGTAATGATCCAACTGATGTTTGGCCTTTGACAATGTTTTATGCTAATTTGGGTTGTTATGTTAGAAGTACTTGCTGAAAGTGATTTATTTTATGGTTGTTTAGTATTCATAAGACAACTATTTAAAGGTTATACAAAGTTATATAATTATGTTATAAGATTTCTAAATAAAAACTATGAAAGACTCTGAAACCAACCCTAGTATCTAAGTATCTAAGTATCTACGTATCTTATTCCTTTTACTTGAACCCCGAGCTGATCCCTGTCTAGCCAATCCTTTGATAAGATCTACATCTACAGAAATTAGCTCAAATTGTTTCAAATGCCACACAGCTAGAGCCAGGGGGAAAAAAAATAAGGAAAAAAAAACACAAACTGGAAATCCCGCACACACAGATGCTGCGCCTCAAATTGCAATTCCCCCCTTTTGTTATTTTTTTTTGTAACCCTGGTCACACGCAGCTTCAACCGATTCTGTAAAGTGGCCAGTTTCGAATTCAGCCCACTGCCGCCCCCTTTAAATCATGCCCCGGCGGACAACCACCTCCCCCCCGCCCCTGTCTTCACTCCTGGAATTCAGAACAAGTTGCAAGTCGCCGCATCGCTAACAAAGCCACTCGACAACTGCAAAAATGTGGCCAGGCGGCCAAGTGTTGATGAGGCAGGAGCAGAGGGGGGGCCTCTCTGTTTTATTTTTTCTTTAGTTGTTGTTGCTATCGCTGCCAGGGGGGTTATGGTTCTGATGCTTCTCAAGAGGAATAGTGGGATTGCTGGGGGTGGGGGGAGGGGCAGCAGCAGATTGGCTAACTGGCAATTTGAAGAGTCGGGCAAGGCGACCAGTTGGAGAACTGGAGAACTGCTTCTGATTCCGATGTCGAAGCTGGGATGCTGGATACTTGGACACTGGACTGGATTCAGAATGCTGAGGCTGCCTTCTCGCATGACAAGTGGCCTGCAACTAAATCGTTGTAACAGCAACAATTGCACTGAAAGAAATATTATTGGAAATTTGAGTTTCTTTTTAGGGAAATGGCTAATAAATGAAACAAGAATTTATGAGAAGCCTCTCAATTGTTCTCAGTGCTTAGCAGCTGTAAGACTATCTGTGGCACGTTTCTAAAAGGAACGCAGGCCAAGACCCGGCTTCTCGTAGCCTTCCTTTTTCCTGTTCTCAAATCTTTTTTTAGTTTCTCTTTTTTTTTTTTTGCATTTCAATTTAGTGCCCCGGAACCACAATTCAAGAGCTTTATGCTAGGCATTGCCTTTGCCACCCACCCAGCTGCCTGACTGCGCCCCCGCAATAAAACAAAATCCACGCTGCCCTGGAGCAGAAATTGTTTTGGTTAAAAATAACATTTGATGCAATTGAAATTATGCGTATGCCTGCCTGCTAGCCTGCCTGCCTGCTAGCCTGCCTGGATGGCCGATGCAAAAATATTTCGCATGAAGCGCCATCTGTTGTCGGACTGACCTGAATTTTTGGATGTCTATGGGTTCTATGTCGGTTGGGGGCTGGGGCTAGGAGGAGTTCCATAGTTTCATTTGCCATTTACAAAATATTTTTATGGAGTGTTCTTCTGCTTGTCTATGCATGAGATGGCTAATGTTGGGGGTTTTCGGGTTAAAAAAAAACTCCCAAAAAATAGGACATTTTATAAAAAAATGTTTTAAATATTTTATAAAGGATGTGATGAATAATATGACCACAAGCATTTAATATTCAAAATATATTCATGTATGTATGTAAATGTAAAATGTAAAAAATACAATTTGTCAAATATTAGGGCGCTGCCATGTAATGTACGGCTCATGGAGTTTAACTCCTTTAGAAAGGCTTCATTGGTACTTAAAAAAACCTTTATTTTCTATTTATTTTACCCAATTGCAATCAATTTCAAGTATCCTATTCAAATCCTATGCAAATCAAAAATTAATGAGCTACCAAAGCACTTAACTCTAGAGATATAAACTTTCCAAGACAAGGACACCCCCGCAACGAAATCTCCATTAGTTGGGCATCGGAAAACAGGTTGCTTTGGCGTTGAACCAAAAATGCCCAAATACCGATGGCGATTCAATCAATAGTAGAGCCAAAACACGTGAACTTTGAACTGACCTAGCCCACAAAAAAATGCGGCAAGAGAAACCGATGTGAGAGAACCACGGAGAGAAATCGAGAAAGAAGGAGAATAAAAAAAGGGAAACGAAACGAATCGAATTGAATGGAATTGAAAACGGTGCACGAAAAGTGCAACAAGAGGCATGCAACAAGGGAAAGGTAAACACGGTGAGACCGAGATACAAAGATACATCTGCCGTGGCACTGCTCAGATACATTTTGGGCAATTTTTTGGCCTGGCACTCGAAATGCAATTGCAAGAGGGCGGAGTAACAAAAAAAAAAGAAACAGATCGTTATAATAAAAAACGATATATATCTCCATATTTATTGATTTACGCAACGAAAAAAATGGCTTGAAATGTTTTATTTTTTTTTTTGTGTGAAAGTCACAATGCTGCTGAAATAATGAAATCAATTGCAGGTTTCTGTTGCCATTTTTAACAGTTTCTTTGGTTGGATTTTTTGTATTATTTTTTTTTTTTTTGGGTTGATTAATTGGCAATGGCCAATGCAAATGTTGTTGGCCTTTTGGCCGGGGCGCACAGATACAGATGCAGGCGCATACAGATACAGATACCGTATACAGTTGCATTGTCAACGTTCCAAAACAGACCCAGCAGCGTATGGCATACAATTTAAAAATGTATCCAAGAGATACATTACACATTACGGCCATGGCTTGCCAAGTCTTGACTTGGAAATTCCCTTCACTGCATTCTTTCCCACACCATAAGCCAGACAAAAGAGCCCCAGCGATGGTGAGGTGATGGTGAGGTTGGGGGCGAGTAGCAAAGACCAGGGCGAGATACATAGATACTTTTTGGGCCTTTGGTCTTTGCTAGTTTTGGTTAGTTGACTGCAGGGCTTACAGCTAAAGCTACAGATACAGATACTACACTTACTCCCTCCCAGCCCGGCCTGGCCTCTCAGTCTCCATCTTATTCTCAGACTGAGTCGTCGCCGTAGTCATTCGCATTGTCGTAAATTTTATTAGAGTGTTGCCACCCCACCCCCCTCCTCTCTTCTAGCCCCACCAGCAACATCATCATCATCATCGTGCGACCTAACACAATTTTACTTAGTTTGCATTTTAGCTTATGGCTTTTGTGTTTTACCCGCTCCAAAAAATACAAAAAAAAAAAAAAAAAAAAAATACAAGAAGAAAAAATACACACTCGTAAAGCGTTTCACATTTCAAAGGCCACATTATTATTTTCAGCTATTACTTTGGGGTATTTTTCAAAAGTTTTCAATTTATTTTTTGTCGTGGAAAACTGATACGTCTTTGGCTTGACGGCTTTGAGTTATTGCCTTAACATCAATGCTAGTATTACCTCCCCCTTTCTATCTTCAATTACTTGGCATCTTTTTTTTTTTTGGATTCTCAGTTCAAAAGGTTATCTTTGAATTTTTTATTTTTATTTTAAAGCCAGACTCCCCAAAGCACGGAAGCATCTCTAAGAATTTTGGTTTATTGGTTCGTGGGTCAGTTTTTGGGGTTATCGATGATGGTCTAAGAATAATTCGAATTTTTTTACTAGCACATGTATTCTAAAAAAAATCATAAATTATTTGGAGGCTTGAATTTGAAGATTTGAACAATGAGTTCGTTGTCCGTTCAAAGGTTGGATTTCACTTGAAATATTTTTAATATTTTCCAAAAATGAAAAACAAAATAAATTAAAATTTTTGGAAAAAGCTAATGAATCATAAATTATTAAAAATGTAAATTCATTAAATTTATTAAAAGTTGAAACAATCATAGTATTCCTTTCCCGAAACAAAAAAACGAATCATCACGATTTATAAGTAAATTTTGTTGAAACTTTATTGTTTTCCTAGAAAGCAATCGAATATTAAATTGCTTTTAAAATAATGAATCCACTTTTTTCGGCTTCAAAAACGGGGATTTCCAAATAATTCGCAAAAGTTTTGGGCCAATATATGCGCTAAGAGAGCCCCTCTCTTTTGTTTGCTCTTGCAAGCCCCCCTAACACACACACGCACACACACTCGCGCAATAAAATGCACCTAAAGAGCAATGCCGGTTTTTCTTGCCGACAGTGTGTGTCTGTGCTACTACGCTGCGGTGACGGTCGTTCGTTTGCTTTTGTATCTCTCAGATAAATGACTGTTGGTGTTGTTGTTGCCGCGGCCTGGTAGTAAAAATTCTGCTCAGCTGTGCTGCGGGTTGAACAACAACAATTGACATATGCGGGGCCCCTAAGCAGCGACGTCGGCAGCAAGAGTATCTTCCAGTGCCGCTTTCCAATTCGGAGAGATACATTTCGGAGTCGAGCCACCAACGAGGGGTTCCAATGAGAGCGCACTTCGTGCTTAGACTCGTGCTCGGAATTTCATATTGGGGACATTCGGCTGTGGGAGTCGGTTTTAGTTTCTGATTTGGAATCGTATTCGTGTCGGGTGCTGCGAGCAATCCGATGGATTCACAAAAGAGCTCCAACAGCCGGCAATCACTGGGACTAGAATATTAAAAAAAAATATATTGCATCTATGATATATTTTTGTTGTTTTTAAATAAAAACTGTAATTTATATTTTCAATATAATTTAATATTAATTGAAAATACACAGTCTGCCCATAGTACTCGAAGTGAGCAGATACTGAGAGAGAAAAACAAAAGTAAGAGACTTGGAGAGAGAGTTGGACTCCGAATTTCTGATTCGAGCCAACATGTTGGGTATTGGGGAGTATGACAAGAGTGGGACAGACTGTTGGATCTCTCTTTCCGGCCCAACTTCTCAATGTGCAACATGTCGTGTGGAGCGAGAGGGGAATAACAGCTCCCATAGTCACCTCTCGCTTGGGCGCCACTGCACAGTACCCGAACATGCTCGATAGTCCGAAATGTTCGAAACGAGACACTGGAAAAAAAGTGGGGTAATATAGGAAGAAACAGTTGGGGGAAAAGTATCTCATCTGTTATTGGTGTTATTCTCAAACGCGCGCTCAAAGAAGAAGCATCGAGACCACGGAAGCTCCAAACAGCCGGCATACGCGTAGCGGTCGGATTCGCGGATATTAACTCCCACACTGGGAAGAAAATCGGGGAAGAGAGGAGAAGAGAAGACAGAGGGAGCCGTAGAAAGGCAGCGCGACGTGTGTTTTCCTTCGAATTCTACGAAAAATTCTGCCACACTGCCCAGTAATAAACAATTGTTAGTTCTACAAGTTTTAAACAATTAAAAGTGAGTGTGGAATAAAGTGCAGCAAAATCTAGAAATTCAGAATTAAAAAAAAAGTGTTTTTCGAAAAAAGAAACCAATAGTTTCTTCCAAAACATACTCGAAAGAAACACTAAAAGTACTAAAAATGGTTATAAAATTTTATTGACATCCTGTTCTTTTGTGCAAAAAAAAAAAAAGAGATTCTAAAAAAAATCATAAACATAACAATCGTCATAATCATAAATAATAATAATAATTTCGTTTGACGTTTAAATGCAAAAAAAATACAAAAATAAATACTCGAAAAAGGGAAAGAATGAACAAAAAAATAAACAACAATGAAAGCAACCACTTTTTTCAATTGTAATTTCCGGTGTAGCGGAATTTCACTGTGCATTGTGGTCTTTTTCTCCCTGTGAGTGAGTGTGTGTGTGCCTGAGTGTGTTGGTCTGTGTGTAATGAGTGTGGGAGAGAAAATCAAGATGGAAAGAAAATCTGGAAAAAACATAAACAGCCCAGAACAACGTGCCTTGAATGTGTGTGTGTGTGTTTGTGAGAAAAGAAAACTGAACCCTAACACAGATACAAATACAAATACAATTCAAATAAAATAAAAACAATCTTAAGTGCAGATATTGTCTTTGGTTTATTGAATTTATAGCCAAATTTTGTCTTTTGGCCCATATTGAGGTTACATAAAGATCCCCCTCCTCCAAAATATAGTATATTGTATCTGAAAAAAAGTATCTGTATCTTAAAACCTGTACTTGGAACTAGAATTAGCTAATGATTGGCAGTAAATATTAGTGCCTTACTTAATAGTTACTTGGAATAGTTTTCCGTAAACAGATTTTTAGAAATTTCAGGGCTTTTTTGTACTTTACCCGCCGCTGAGCTCATCAATTTGCATTCAATTATCAAAGTCAAGCGATTCGGCTTATCAAAGTCAGAGGTTTGGGGGGAGAACTGAACCCTGACCTGGCACTCTGACTAAAACATATTCTACTTTGCCATCTTTGAGATACTTTTTGGCAAGCTGGGAAAAGTTTCAAAGACCGCAAAACTTTGATTAAACATAAGACAAGCCATAATGTAGGAAATAGAGTCTCCGGGTGGGGTTGCCGGCTAATTAATATGGAAAATTTCCGGGAGAAGAGTATAAATTTTCAGAATTTATAGAAAGCTTCCCATCGGCAGATAATTTTAGCGAGCAGCCAGCGAGTACTTGTAGATACAAAGTTACAACCACAAACAAACACCAGACCCCAATGGCTATAATAAACAATTAAAAATTATTTACTTGCCTCTGTTGCGGCTCGAACAGAAATTGAATTATAAACAACACACAAGATGTAGTATTCCCTCCCTCCTCCCCCAGTAATGGATTGCCAGTAACCTCGATTTGGATCTGGCAAAAACTCATACCTAATACATCATTTTATAATATAGTATATTTGTGTATATTTTTCAGTCTTGGGGCTTAAGTGCAATACCAAAATCGAACACTGAAACATTCCAATAAAACCAGATACTTGATCAAAGTGCAATATAGAATTCTTTGCCAGCAGAACAATAATTAAACAATAAATATATTAAAACTTATGAAGCATTTAACAATTGCTATACTAAATAAATAAATTTACAATTTTGTGCAATTTACATATTAAATAATCATAAAGAGATACAGAGCCTTGAAAAGGTCAAGTACTTTTTGCTAAAAACTCCAGTTAGATAAATTGTTTTAAAATAAAATATATAGTATAGCTGATAAACAAATTTTATGAACTTAAAAAATCGTCAAACCAACCAGCTGAGGATTAAAAATTCCAAATAATTTTCCAGCATTTTCTAAATCATTGTAAGTATGAAAATAATTTAAAAAAACTAATAAAATTCTGCAAGTCACTTGAACAATCCAAAAACGTTACATCTTTTCTGGGGATAAGAGATTTTTTGAAAATAAAAAAAAAATGTTGACCCATTTTTTGGGTTTACTTTCGTAAAGTTTCCCTTTTATGGGTCAAGCTTGAATTTTCAGTTGGTTGTCGCTGAAGGATTAGCATTTTAATGAACCTGGGAACCCCCCCACCCACCAGCACCTACCTGAGAGATTTTCGCATAAGAGGATTTTAGTAGACACACACACACACACACACACAGGCCATAAAATAAATTTAACTCAATTGCCCAAACATTCCAGAATGGTAGAGCGTTGATTGTTGTTTTTTGATTGTAGATTGTGGATTGTTGATGGTTGACTATTTTCGTTGTTGTTGTTTTGTCGTTGTAGCTTTCGTGTAAACTTTTTATCTCTGCTTAGATTTTTGGACTTTATTTATTTTTTTTTTTTGCGCCCAATGATAACAACAAAGAACATGCAATTTAGTAATTATTAATTTTACGCTCTGGTTGAGCCCAGTTGAAGTTGGAATTTCTTGCAAAAGGTGCTCGACTGCATAACTGTTTATCATTTCCGTCAAAAAAATACAAATTATTTTGAAAAAAGTTTTAAAAAACAAACTGTCCAAGTGTGTCGAAGGTCAGTGAACTTTTCAGCGGCTCATGTTGCGTGTTTGTTTAGGCCCGAAAATCCCAAGCCATCCCAAGCCTTTATTGCGGTTATTGACTCCCCAACGTATTCCTCCGTCTCTTCATCTCTTTTATCTGCTTCTCGGCCCACACACACTTGTCCATCATCGTTCTGGCCTTATCTTTATGTTTTCTCCTCCACTTGTTTGGGTGGGGAAACGCCTTAAAAACTTACAAAAAAAAAAAGGGTTAAACACGGAAAAGAATTAACATAATCAAATTTACTTTTTAAGTTACGAACAAGTTTCGTGGCAAAAAATTGAGAGGAAAAAAAAGTAAAATCTATTATTTAATTTTCGTGTCAGTCGGCGCTGAGCTCCAAAGTAAAATTATATTGACGAGCCGACACGCTCCCCTGTTTACAAAACGCCAATCGAACTGACAAGGTGATCTATAAACAGATTATGCCTCGGATTTGGGGGCAGAAGTGGTTACCTTTTGGGATTTTCCTTTAGGTTATTACATAAGGATTATGTCCTTAAGCCGAAGATGGCAGATAGTAGATAATAGTTTGTATCTTTAGCAATTTCTGTCACACAGTCTCTTTATTTTCTAGCTTTTCACTTCTCAATAATACATTTTTTAAGTTATTTTAACAATTTCCAAGTTTTAGCCTAAATTATGTGCATTCTGTCGTGTAGAGTTGATAGGAGGGCGGCAGGCTCTAGTTGCGGTTACCATTTTCAGGGCAGACCTTGGTCGCTTGGCGTCTGCCCCAGGAGTGACCCGACAGCGCCGCTCCATCGCAGATGGGGTTCCGGCTCGAGGAAGTTGTGGCGGGAACGCAACGACGTTGTGATCCAGCGAATGGCAAAGCTCTTGGATTGTTATCCGGAGGAAATCGGAGAATTCCTCCATGAGCTAACGCTGCAGAACTACAGCCGACTGTTGTACCCCGTGGGTTGTGGCAGGAGTCCGTGCAACGTGCCCCTCTGTCATCCGACTGTCTGTGAACGGTATATGGGCATTTTCGATGAGGGGGGCAACTTGCGGGACCCCTCCAATCCGCGGAGTCTCTTCAGTCTGCTGTACTTGCTGCAGCGTTGCCTGAACGGGCAACCGTTGGGCGGTTGTTCGGGACTCCCAATAAATTCAAATAAAAAGTGCGGCTACGAGGAGTGCTATCCAAGGACTGAACCCGAGAACTATATTGGCCTAGCCCAGGATCAGGCTTGGCAGCTTTATAGATTTGGTAATCCCAAAAAACGCAAACGCGTTAGTGACCAGTCGAGGTCCGTCTTGCCCAGCCCATCTCTGACATCGACTCGGGTCACGGTGCCACGAAGTAGCATCTCCTCGGCCTATGCTAGCAATATGCATCTCTTTAAGCCAGAGGATTCGATGGAAGACAGTTGGCGGTCTCGGCCTGGCATTAAAACCTCTCTCACAGACCCCCACATGGATCCAGAACTCAATTTCGAAGTAGAACTTATAAAGATTCAAAGAAGGGCTTCGGAAATTCGGGAAATATTTAACGATTTTGTGGAACAGAATGTCCTTCATGTTGATGCCGAGAATCTGATGGAGGCTATTCGGTTGGTGGACCTTGGCGATTTGGAGTCAGAATCGGATGAGAAACGAAAGGGTATAGGGAAAGTGTCGGCCAACAAGATAATCGATGAGATATCCAAGTTTTACAACGATGTGGTGGGGACTAAATCCCATACAAAAAATTGTAATTGGAGAAATTATCAGGCAGCTCTGTATAATAGGCCTGTCGATTACCAGAGGTCCTGGAATGTGCCCTTTAACGTAGCCTTTTAAAAGTTATTTGCAAACTTCAGTTTGGGGGAAAAACTGAAGAAAAAGATTGAAAAAAATATCATTCGGAATAATAATAATTTTAAATAAAATTTTATTAATTTATGCTCTAAAGGGTTATTGTTTTTTTTGGGTTTAGTTTGAAAATATCCGAAAAGTTGAAAGGTTCTTTAGAAGATGAACTCCTACCTTGGAGGATGGAGGTGTGGGAAGGGGAGATATGGTAAGATATCAGTCTAATTCCAAAAGAAAAAATGTGAAATTTCCTAAAAATAAGTAGGTTGTGCCTTTAAAATCAACCACAGATTTGTTGTTTGGCCAACAGGAAGGCTATCGATTCAGTTTTAATAATGTGTTTGGTTGGATAACAGCCTCTGAGTGGCAATTCAAAATTTGAAAGTCTATTTTCGGCAAATCCTAGGTGGTCAGGCCGAAATGAATACGTGTTGCTGCCGGTCGAACAGGGATCGATATGATCCCTTGGCCTGTATCCCGAACCTGCCCAGGCTGCAACCCGTCCAAAACTGTCGTCCTTTTCTGGAGGGACGCAAGGCAACGGCAGCCAGCAGTTGCCTGTCGAGCGAAAGGCGGTGGGGCCAGTTGAACAGCGGCATGATCGGGGCACTGGCCAAGATGGTGAACAAGTCGGCGGACAAGGTCTGCCAGTTCCTCCACCATCTGACCCTGCACCTATTCTCCAGGATCCTGTATCCCCTGGCGGCTGGCTGGAATACGCTCAGGATACCCTTTGTCCTGTCCGATACCTGTGAACTGTACTATGGCATTTACGATGAGGACGGTAACCTGAGGAATCCGATCCCTACCCGGACACTACTAGTGCTTATAACCATGATGCGCTACTTCCTCAACCTGCCCATGCAGAAGGACAAGGGTTGTAGGGCCAAGAAAAAGTGCTGTCAGGACATGGAGCACAATCCTGGCTATTGCGGCAAGGGCGCCCTGATGTTGTTCGGAGGACCGAGGCCGCCCAAGATTGAATTTTCGGCAGCCAAGGAGATCTGGGCGGGCCTGAGGCGAGTGGGCTATGATCAGTTTAGTACTCTCAGAGACATTCCCTCGAATGATTCCCTGGCATACGGTTATGCGCCGTATCGGTGTCCTTGCCAAGCCAGCGATCCTCGGGGCCTTCTGGCCCTACAGTCCAGGCGCTCAATCGTCAGGCCCTTTGACTATTTGCCGGAGCCCTCGAAAGCGCTGGCTCTGCAAAATGCCTGCGAGGAGGAGCAGAAGGAGCTGGAGCGCGACGATCCTAGTCCGAGCAAGGCCGCAGCTCCGATCAGTGCGCCATGGGTGAAGGTCCAGCGCATTTACATCGCTCGCATTTCGGACCTCTACGCCGCCGTGGTCCAGAACCAGCACAGCCGACAATTGTTGGGCGACGGCCGGAAGCCTCGGCCGAAAACCGAGCACAGGATTGTACCCTGCCGGAGATTCTCCGGTGGCTACATGCCCGGGCCGAACTTCAACGGAATGCCCTGGAGCTGGATGCCTCGGGATTCAGACAAGACAGTGGGTCCTTCACAAGGACGCTTTCAAGTGCACATACCGCCCTACAGGCACCAACCCATACAAGACGATTACCAAAGGATCAAGTTCAAAGCCAGGGAGCTGGGCAACCTGGAAGGGAGTTTCCGTCCTCTGGAGGATAGAACTCTGGCTGACAGCTGTCTGGCCCTTGAGAGGCTTGGCTGGCAAAGCAGGCTGCCGACGATTGAACGGCCACTGAGACAGGATCTTCCAGCTCCTCCAACCATATCCATCAAATCCTGCCTCCGAGAATTGGAGCCATACAGGCCGGCCCATCCAGCTGGGTCCCCCAGAGCCGCTCTTGATTTTTGGGAAGAGCTGAAGGAGAGGGAGCACCTGGCCAAGATGCGCCACTTATGGAGAAAATACCCCTGGCAGCATCTAAAATACTTCTTTGCTTCATCGAGCTCCCAGGGAAGTACGTTGGGCTCCTCCAAAGAAAGTACTCCCGGCTCATCTATGGGAAGTACCTACGGCACTACCATGAAATCAGAGAGGAGTCTTACCTCGAAAGCAACCTACAAGTCCTCTTCCCGCCAAACAGAACTCAGTTCTGGAAGGGCCAGAAAAACCGGCGGAGCAAACACTTCCACCAGCTCTCCCCAACGAGTCCTCAGCGCCATAGAGCAGAAGCCCCCATTGCAGGACAGGAAATCAACAAGCTCGTCCCAAGACAGTGCCGAGGAGCATGGTTATCCCGATCCCGAGGACTACCGGAGAGAGATCGCCCGGAGCTCCTCGCGAATAAAAAGAAATCAAAGCAGAATCGCTGGCGAGAGCTTCCTGTTGGTGAAGCAGGCCGATTTTTTGAAGAAAAAACCAGGAATAAGTACAATGAACTGGAATACTCCAGCAAGCAGGCCCATAATAAAACCAGATCCCCAGAAAGGGTCAATGAGGGTGCTGCAGGGGGCTCGGAAACAAGTGCGATTCGGAGTTCCTCTGATCGCCAAGAAATCGCCCGCACTAGACTGTGACGAAATGAAGCTGCGGACTTGGCGCAGAACTGGGGACCAAGTGAGGTCCATCATTAAGTCGCCGCCAGTGGTCGAGAAAGGGCCAGAAAGAATCTTCCTAAAGACAAGACTATGCTCAACATTGTATGAAAGTCCAAGTCCATACAAAGCAAAACCAAAGGCCACAGATCGAAGTAAAGGCATTATGGATCCCGGAAAGGGTATAGTCAGGTATGCCAACGCCCAGGATCCATTGAAGAAGAAGAGACCGTAGGAACATCAACCAGCCACCATATACTGCTGTGTACCCCTTTTTTTTTGCCCAAATAGCTTTGATTTTAGTGAAGAGTAATGTTGAAATGCCTGCCAATCTATCAATCGTCAATAAAAACTGTGCCTGACCAGCCTTAAAGGTGCTGTGTTTTTAGGGGTTAAAGGGTACAGGATGAGGTCCTTTTCGCAGCCCTGCCATGTACACCTACACTGGCTGGAAGCCGCAACACTGCAGCATAGTTGCGGCGTGTTTGGCTGCGCTTTTCCCCCTTTTATTCAATAATCGGGATGATGATGTTGCTGTGGCCTGTACTGCGGGACCTGGCTTAAAAGCTTTTGACCCACCAACCCCACGCATAGTCATAGTTTTGGCCAATTCCTGTTTTAAATTCTTCCATTTTGAGAGCCACCCAGGCAGTCTTTTTAAATATTTTTGCGCACAAGCCACACAAAAGTTTGAGGCCTGGCATTTGAGTCATTTTGACGCGTTTACTTTACGTTGGGGGCCTATAATATGCCAGTCAGGCCTCACCCTAACCCCACTCATTCAGCCATCCATTTAAGCCAAAGGGGCGGCGGGGGCATAAGCCAAAGGGCAAACGGTTTGCGGCCAAAACGCAATTTTCCTGCTCAAGTCGTGAAGCGTGTTGGTAACAAGTGCCTCTCACTTTGGCCCTCGGCCTGGTGGCCCCTGGGTGGGCCGGCCCATCAACTGGTTCGGAGTTTGGCTCCTCAGCTCTTTTAGGAGACTGGCTTTTGGGTTTTTTGGATTTAAGACAAACAGATTAGATATTCATATGAGATTTGAACCCAAAAGTATAAATTTTCTGTCTGAATAAATTGCGAAAATTAGCTGGCTGGAAAGTGGGTGACACTTTCTACATTTTTAATCATATTTAAACCAGAATTTGTTTTTATTTTAAATCTTTATTTATTCGAAGTTTAAGTAAGAGTTGTGGCAAGCCATAAACTGGCAACAATGCTACTTGCCACCAGAAACCACCAATAGTTTCCGCCAATGGCAGCCCACAACCTCCCCAGAGACACCACATCCTCACCCTGATTTCCCGCTGTTGTTGGGTTTCTGCGAGATAGATGCCACCCTATTCCTGGGGTGGCTCCATGTCGCCATAGTGCTTATCAGACTGATGCGACTCTGATGATAATAATTCAGAGTCGAATATCGCGCGACGTCTAGTGGCCAAGTGGCCATGATTTATGGCATTCCATTCGAGACTTAAACAATACGATAATTATTTATTAGAGTTGAGCAGCCAGCCCGTTTTGGGCAAAACTAGTACTTTGTGCTTTGTACTTCGATGTACATACATTCCACAAACATACAAATAGTATTTTTTATAAATAATAAGTTTTTGTTTGGCTGCCCAGTTTTGTTTCTTTTTCCCTCGCGCGGGGCAATTTATAATGTTGAGTGCCAAGCAGTTAGCTGTTGGAGTTGGAAGTTGGATCTCAGTACATCTCTCTATAAATGCTTCTACATATATATTTTATAGTATATATAGTATAGAGGGTATAGTAGACGACAGACTAGAGTCGCCCTGACAAAACCAGTTGGAAATGGCCTGGCAAACGGAATTTATTGCAATGGAGTGCTGAAAACTAAATTATCATCTTCCATCCCAGAGTCCAAAGGACTGTTCTGGGTCGGGGTAGTGTCCCCACAACAATTGATACACTCTCCACCAGCTCATTTAATATTTATGCGCATTTAGCCCAACGATATCGATGTAGTTTCAGTTTTTTGCTGCCCAAATATGCGCAAAATAAATACATTTTTTATCTTGGTTTTATTATTTTTTGGCCCTTGCTGGTAGGCATAAATTATGCCCATACAAGGCAAATATTTAACGCCTTTCAGGACAACAAAAAAAAAAATGATATAGGAATAGTCCTTGGAGCCCTGGTCGAAACCTCAAGCATCTATGAAATAAAAGTAAATTGGTTGTCCGGCTCTGGTGTCTCCACCACTCGAACCCCCTCACCAAAAACCTCCTCCATATCCGCATATTTTTTCTCTTTCCTCTTATTCCTTCATATCGTTTATATTGTATTTTTATTTATTTATTTTTTTTTCCTCGTGTAGATTCGTTCAAGCTGTGGCATAATTTTTACGCATTTGCTTGGACTTTGCCGCTAAATAAGAAAAAAAATAAATATGGGCAAAGGGGAAGTGGGCGTGGTTCACGCATAGATTTCCTGCTTCTCCATCACAACAAAAAAAAAAATAATAAATATTTTAGGAAAATGCTGAGCGAAAAGTTAAACAATTCATGACTGAAGCTTAATGCTTTATTCGCAAAACTTTGAGTTTTGATTTTGGTTGTCAGAGTAGATTCTCCTCCAGCTTCTCCCTTTGATTCCATCCTTTTTTTTTTTTTTGGTGGTTTTTGAAGTTGTATATGTATTGGAAGGCTTATCTGTTCCGGTTGCCAAGACGCACATTTTCACACACACGCGTACACACACACTGCGAAAGGACTTTTGGAAACTGTCACTATAGTGATGGTTGGATGCTCTAAAGTGTGAAGGACGGACCTCCTTTTTCCTCATTTTTTTCAATTTCAAACAATTTCAAAAATATCAAAAACTTTAGTTTTTCAAAACATATTTTTATAAAAAATCTTATGAAAACTATTCTATAATATTTCTAATATTTCAAATTCCTACTTCCTTTGGCTTAGTTCAAAAAAGGCTTGAAAAAGTTTCAATATTCTCAGCTTAAAGCCTAAAAAAAAGGATTATTTTTTAGGAGATCCCTAGAAACCCTAGTATCTCTTTAGAAAAGAACATTTTCGAAATCGTCGTAACCAAATTAACAAGTCGCACATTTGGGGTTCTTTTATGTTTATTTGTTTGGGGCCGGATCGCTTGCCAAAAACCAAGGCTGTCTGTCTGCCGTCTTTCCCCCCATTTGCCGTCTCCCTCTCTGGCCATCTCTTTCGCTCTGTGAGAGGCCAAAATCCACTTAAATCGATAAAAACTATCAAATCTGTGCGGGGCGTGTGCCTCCTTTGCTCCGGGCCGTGTGCGGAGTCTGGGCCGGAGTTTCGTCACTCATACGCCATGTGCGCCAGCGTCGTCGCCACTCATTTTTCGCCCATGTTGCGTATGTTGTCAAGTCTCTTCCGTTTGCTGCTAAAATTGTGTTTGTTTTCTCTCACTGTATGTGTGTGGCCTGTCCTGTACGCTGGGTCCTGATTTTTTTCTACATCTTTTTCTATTTTTTTTTTGTCTTGGCATCAGGCACTATGCTGCTGCTGCTGCTGCTGGCATGTCCGTTTTGGCATGGACTTGGCCCAAACCCATTGTTTGGGAATATCTCCCCATTTTTGTGCCCATTCTGATTTTTTTTTTTCGGGGTGGTTCGGTTAGGCAGCAGCATTTCCGTTCTTTTCCGCTGTTGTCAAGCAGGCTAACACATACGCACACACATGTGTGTGTGTGTGTGTGAACTTATAGGCGCCGGCATTAGGGGGAAAATTTCCGCCCCGCAGCCCCAATGATATATGCTAGGATATATACGCCTTTCTCAAACTATAATGCTAAATGACAAAATATGACAAATTAAAATAAAAAGAGGGAAAAGTATAAATCTTTAGTGAAGCAACAACGAAGGAATTTGCTCAACAAATTTTACGACATTTGTCATGGAAATCTTTCCATTCGGCTGATTCGTCTTTTGTCTGGCCAATTTTGTGGCTGCCCCACATGACAGTCAGACACTTGTGCCTCTCGGGATACACTTACTATGGATTTTTGTTTTTTTTTATGGATCTCTGCCCCTGGGAGGCCTCTGTGTATTAATACAAAAATCACGCACTCGCAAATGTCCCTTTTATACGCTTTGCGTGCCCGGATTTTACAATGGCTGAGAAAATAAAGAAATACTAGGAAAAAAGATTAACAATAATCGGATCTAATCATGCTGTAATTATGTGTCATAGTAAGTGGCTTATGCCATTTTTTTCTTTTGCTTAGGAACAAGGAAAATGAGTACTAGGGTCTCCCTATAATAATCTTTAATAGTTGAAACCTTATTTCATTAAAAGTTCAAGTCTTATCCATATCAGTTGATAAAACTTTTACCTCTCCGAGGAAACAAATTCAAAACAAATTAAGGACAAATCAAAAAAATTTTAATCTAGTTGATAAAATTTAATAAAAACCGTAATCCCATGAACTTCACTGGCATTGGATTGGAGGAGACTCCGAGTACCCCAACACCCAGAAAACTTTCCAATTAGAGACCGAACGAGGCAACATTTTTGTTTTTATTTTCCATGTTGGCTGTTGTTTTCTGGAAAATCGAAAAGTTTTCCCAGTTTTTGGTTTCATTCTTTTTTTTAAATATATATATATGGGGGGGAGAGTGCGTGTGTGTTTTTAATATATGTTTGGCCAAAGCAATTTTCACACATGACCCGAAATGGCACAAACAAACAAACTAGCTGCAGAAACTTTATAAACTAATAAACTCGACCGTCGAATGCAAGTGCCACACCCGCCTCGCCTTCGAAAACCTTCCCTTCACTCACCGACTTTCGATTAAATTTTTGTTTAGGTATTTTTTCAGATTTTTTTACTGCATTGCCCCCACATACCTCTGCGTATAGCTCAAAAATCGGAAAAATTGCCGAAACTCACACATTGCTGTGTGTGTTCCCCATAAATATTTCTGGCAAATTTTTCGTTTCGGATTCGACTCTGGGTCTCTGTCGATTTTGCTCCTTTTTTCTGTTGTGCGAATGGCAGTAGATTTTATGCATCGATTGTCGTTTGCCATATGCAACTTGCAATTTGGAAAATTTGGTGCAGGTGCCACTGCACCTTCCGTTCTTCAAAAAATCACACAATTTCAAACATGAACCTCAAGGCACTTCTTTGGCATAAATTCTGTTTTGGGATTTGTTGTCGTTGTTTGATTTACAAACAGATTTAAAATTGATTACTTGTTTCTGATGAAATAGAAATGGAAATGGCAGTTGCATAGAAACTCGATTCGATTACTTAAAACGAAAGCCAAGGGGATTATTTAGGAAAGTGCAAATTGTTGGAATATTTCGAGAAAATATTTCATAAGAGCTTTGCAAACATTTGGCTCGTATTTTCCAAACAATTTTGACTCTAAATTGGCTTAAAAGCTTGTACTAATTTTTATGATTCTGCACCATTTTTGGGTTATTTGTACTTTCTGCTAATTACACGCCCCACTGCCTGCCCACAATTAATTGGGTTTTTGTTTGGAGTTTTCGCTTCGCCGTCCAACCAACTCCAATTGTGAAATTACAAAAAGTATATAAAAGCTACAACCAAGCCGGAATGAAAATTTCTACCAATTAGTGAAGTGAGCGGGCCGGGCAGTTGCAGTTAAGGAATGCAATTATCAAAAGGCAGCAGCCCTCCCGTCAGAGTCCTGGATGGTTCCACTAAAATTTTACCCGAAAATGCAAATGTCTATAACTATCTGACTCTTTCCTTTCCCCACTCGGCCATTTCTTTCACACAATGATTGCTGCATTTATGAGATAAGTTTTTACTGTCGACAACAATTAAATTACATTTTAGAGTTTATGGCCTTCGCCTGCCGGGCTGCTCATGGATGGGCATGGGGCATGGACTCGTTGTCGAGTCGCTTCTGTCGCCAAACTTCAATAAATTCTAATAATTTATTTCATTACCCGAGTGTCCCTGCACGAGTGTGTGTTGTGTGTGTGTGTGTATGGCTGTAACTGTAATTTCTACTGCATTTAAAATGTATGAAATGCCAAAAAAAAAAAAAAAATGAAAAAATTTAGAGCACACAGACAATGGGGCTATAAAAAAGTGAGCTTGCTTCTGGATTTGTGGCAGGACTTTTTGGCGCTTTTTTTAAGCAGGATATCTGTGGCAGGGCTATGTTGCATAACATGTGGAAAATGTGTTCTAAATTGAGAGTATAATTTTTTACACATTTTCTTTTTAATTAATTTCCAACTTTATTCAAAATTATTTTATGCTTTTTTTTTGGCCTGCACTTAATTCAACATTGTTATCTCTAGCCCTGTGGAATTTTCATAACTTCTTTAGCCATTTTTCGACCGTAATTTCCAGAACTACAAATTGATTATCATTAGAGACTAGAGGCAACTATTTATGTGGCCCGCATGCTGGTGGTAAAATATTTGCGTTTCGGGGCACGGGCTGGGCTGATCTGGGTTGGTGTGGTCTGGTCTGGGGGTATTGCCTGCATCGACCACGCCCACCCGCATTTTGGGCGTAAGTGTGTGTGGCGCGGTGTCTGTTTGTTCGGTCCAAGGGCATTCATTTAGTCATTTATGTGGTTTACATGCGCTCCTTTCAACACCAACAGCCACGCCCCCAAAAATAACACAAACGCCCAGTGCTAGTTAGTTATCGGGGGGAAATTGAAAAACCGCATTGCATGTGTGTTGTTAGACAACTCCCCCGCATTTTCCATTTTCCATCGCACTTCGTTTTCGGATTATTTTTGCACGCCAGGGGTTTCGCCCCTGGGCGTGTTAAACATGAATATTTTGATATACGAGCGTAGTTGCCACCATACATCCTTGACAGTCCTGGGCTGCAAACGGAACGTTTTAATTAGTAGGGTCCTTTAACGACCCCTGCTCTTGTCCCTTGCCCCCCATGGCACACTGACTAATGGGCGTGCGGGCACCGAAGTCTATGCCCTGAAAAATGGCCAATGCTCTTTTTGGTAAGTGGCAAGCCCATCAACCATTTAGTGGTTTTCGGTTTTGGACATTGATTTAAAATTGGAAAGCAATATTTTTAGGAAAGTATGTGATTGGTTTTCAGGCTTTTTCTCGAAAGATCTCCCATAGGCTCTGTTCATGCCACACAAGACAAAAAGATGAAATGATTGCTGCCTTTATGCAATCGCGGTAATTAGCCGCCAACGCTGCCACAAAATGTAGTTGCATTGTTTTTATTACACTGCCTTATGCAACCAGAAGAGGCAAAGATGCAAAAACATGGACAACGAAAAAATGCAAACAATAACCAGAAATACAAAAAAAAAAACCAAATCATTAACATAGTACAGGAATGTGTGTGTAATTAAACGAAGAAGCTGTCGCACAACAGGTTGCAGATTGTTGGTTACAAATTGTTGTGTTGCATACGATGTTGACTTTTTTTTTTGTGGTTTATTTTTTTGGAAAATACATGAAGCGACCGCAGGTGGAAATTATCGAGGTATTTGCTGGTGCGATGCTTATGCAATTAAGCCGTGTTGCTGCTACAGCAGCAGCAGCAGCTCGTGAGACATATTGCATGTTGCATGGCCTGAATGGCGAATGGGTGGCTTTTATTCTTTTCTTTTTTCTATTTTTTTGCTGTTGTTGTTGTTTGAACCAGAAACCATTCTAAACGGAACCGATAACCAGTCATTGAGCCTGCTCTGGGGAGGGGAAAATGTGGCACGACATAAAACGCACTAAGGCACTTGCCTCGCCAGACACGACGCACTCGAGCGCACAAAGAAAGCTGTGAAATGGCCGCCATTGACTGCAGCACTCAGTTGCTAACTCTGCTAGACATTTTTTCATGTCTTGGCTCGCCAACTTGGCCAACTTGTCTATTAACGGTAACTAGGTAAATGTTAGGAATTACCGTTACAAAAATTGCCCCTGCTCTATTGCTATTTGCACACAAAGTAAGCCATTTGTTAAGTTGCAAACACTAAAAAAAAAAAAATAAAAATACCTTGAAGAAAAATGTAGAATAAGGTGTTGAAGAATTCAAAGCAGGTGGGTGGGAGAAGAATTGCTTTGAAGAGTGGGAAAGTGTTGACTTGGCCCAAACGGGAAGCCCTTCAACTTTTTTTTCCAACTGACAACTCAATGTTGTGGAAAGTTCCCGATTTAAATGCCAAAACACGAGATTTTGCCATTTTGGCCAAACTGCACACTCGCCTTATGGCCTGGTCAATAATTTATTAGACATTTGACACCTTTGGCTGAGAAGACACGAACGGCGGGACATTTGCCGACACCTTGAGATTCACGTTCTGTTGACACTTTGGAGGCGACGCCTCGAAATAATGCAGACGAGGACACGGATGTGTGCTCCTCCGATACTCCAACAAATGGCCTCATCAAGACGCTCAACGTGTCGCAAATGCGTTGCTGTTGAGTGGCCGCGACACGCCCACCACCGCCCACTTTTCAACGACAACCTCGCTCCGAAAACAAAAAAAATGGAAGAAAAGTTCCTGGGGGCAAGTTTTTACTCAGTTACCACCTGAAGCCGGTCTAGACACTTTTGACACAAATGCGGCGGGTGTTAAGAAAAAAAGTCTACAAATGTCTCCTCTTCATCTGTCTGCCATTTAATATAGCAAAAAAAAAATGAAAAAATAAATAAAAATAAGGAAACCACACACAAGAACACACACACACAGCTGAGGACTAAAACAAAAAAAATATAAAACAGAAGAAGGCTAAGCTGCGTAGATTTCCGCGTGGTATCCTCGGTCTCAGTC
Organism: Drosophila monieri; assembly: GCA_035047585.1. Lineage (NCBI taxonomy): Eukaryota > Metazoa > Arthropoda > Insecta > Diptera > Drosophilidae > Drosophila > Drosophila monieri. Next base: position 117,187 of record JAWNPJ010000076.1, on the reverse strand, counting down.
CGCTACCCGAAACCCACTCCACCCACAGTCTCACCTTGCCTCCAGCACCCCACCTGCCTGTCTGCAGTCGACGCTGGAGGTGCGTGCCTCATTGTCTTCTACACTTTATGAAATTTCTACATCTTTTTTGCTACAAAAAATGCAATATTTTCATTTATTTTTGGTTTCAAAATTTTCATAGCATACTTTTCAAGGCATTTTATGGTTTTCCGTCAAGGACATCTCTTATAATTGTTTATTTTATATAAAAAAAAAGATTTTGTTAAATGAATTTTTTTTAAATATAAAAAATACTTTTTTTACTTAACTTATTAGTTAAAGCTTCTAATTTTTTTCTAATTTTCTTATTAACATTAGAAACTCTTTGTTACCGTGTAGTTGTGAGTATTGCCCAAGGGGCATATGTAGGTGGGAGGTTGGGGGGAAAAAAATCCTCCAGATAGAATGAGAAACAGTGAGGTCTCCGGGAGTACTTGAGACAGGTACGAGAGTCCATATTGAGACAGGTGACAACAGTCGCACTTCATTCTCTTGTTTTTGTTGTGACTGCAGCGCCTCCTCCTCCTCCTCCTCCTCTTCTTCGACGACGACTTCTGCTTCTGCTTCTTCTTTTTCGCCTTCACCATCTTCCTTGTAGCATGCGACATTTTGTTGTTGTTGTTGCTTCCTATTACCGGTACTGTTTGGGCGGTAATTGCTGCTTCTTGCAGCAGACGCACTAAATCAATTAGAATGCAACCAACGCAGAGGCATTTGCAATGGAAATTTCGAAGCAGAGAAAGATTGTTCTACTTCCAGTTTGCGATAATGGTGGGGGAGGGGGGTTTGTAAAGTTTTGCAACTCCCTATTCAGATTGCAGTTCTTGAAATGGCCTGCCACAAGTATCTTTTTAGCAGTTACGAGGCATTAGGTTGATGTGGCAAATAGTTGCACGCACAAAAGCTTTGCCAATTAAAATTATAATAAGTTTTGGTTTGAATTCCTTTCAGAGTTCAAAAGTGAAGCTTAAGAGGGGGTTTTAAAAAGGATATTTTGAAGTCCTTGCTTTAAGAAAATTGAGTAAAAAATAAGTGTTAATATTTATTTAACAATCATTCCTTAATGTTTCGTTCCCCCTTGAGGAATTTCTTTCACTTTTCGCTGCCGTTTCTCATATTTGTTCGATGACTCCCAGCGACAGTGAATGGCTCCCCGAAATGGAAATGATATTTTGCTGGCTAATGGGGTTCACTGACCGACCCCACCTCCTTGTACCCCCCCTTAACCCCCTCTACCACTGTCACTTACTTTCAAGATATGCAATACCAAACACCTTTGTCGAAAAAAAAAGAAGAAAAAAAAAAAGTGTCCGGTCAGTTGTCAGTTGTTGGTGGAAGGTGCGATAAATGCGGACAGACGTAACGAGCAAAAAGGGCCAAAAAAGAAACCCATTAAAGTAAAGCTGCATTAACGGCTAAATGAAAACACCCAACAAAAGCACCAACACCAACAACCAAGCGCAGGCATCAAATTTCGCGACAGACAGAAAAAATATCTGAAATGTTGGGGTATTGGGGGGTAAGTAAGGCACCGGAAAAAATTCATCACTAATTATGGTACTTTTGTATTAAAAATCCATTAGATATAAAGAAGATTAATTTTTTAAGCACTCTTATAGTGGCCTTTCCAATGCTTCTCAAACTTTCAAGATGGAGAGTTGGTATTTCTTTAAAAAAAAATACTAGAATCCTAGAACTAGGTGGTTTTGGATGGTATTTTTGAATAAAAAATCCATTAGAAAGACCTCTTATAGTGGCCTTTCCAATGCTTCTCAAACTTTCAAGATGGAGAGTTGGTATTTCTTTTAAAAAAAATACTAGAATCCTAGAACTAGTTGGTTGTTTTAAATAATTTTCATATCAGACTTTTAAAGGATATATCTTTTAGCTTAAATTTGTATTATTTTTTTTTTTTTTGTTCTATACATTTTTTTCTCAGTGCGTGTTAAATATCAGGGGGAATGCCAAATCGAACGATTAAGACACGCTTACGTTTTAATTTTGCTTTTGTTGTTTTGTTCTGCAGTTTCGTCTTTCTGGTTTTCATTTTTTATTTTTATATTTAGTTTTTTTTTTGTTTTTTTTACTTTACCCTCACTTTTTGTTTTGTTTTTTTTGTTTTGTTATTTGCGGGGTTTCATTTAAGTGCCCGCTGGTGTGTTGTGTTGGTGTTGCTGCTGTTGTTGTTCTTGTTGTTGTTGTCTTATTAACATTGCTCGACAGTCGTTGCCGTTAGTTTTCACTCTTATCTCTCTCGTTATTCCCTGATGTTATTATTATTTTTGTTGTTTGTTTTTGTGTTTTTTTTTTTTAATGCATGTGGGTGTTCCCCCATGATACCGCCCCCTTGCCACCAGCCACCCCGCCCACCCACTCTTTGTTGTTCAGTTTGTGCCTTTTGTGAAAATATTTCAATTATTTGTCAAATTGACACAATGCGCAATTCTGCCTGCTGCCTGCTGCCTCTATGGCTGTTGCTGTTGCTTTTTCTGGCAAATTACAATTTGCAATTGTTGTTTGGCTGGCAGCAGCAACACGAAGCTGAGAAGCAACAACAATTGCTCCGAATCTGCGATGCTGTCAACATTTTTGAGAGATAATTCCAATTTGATTTATGATTCGCACTAGATTTCAATGAAAATATTTATTTAGCTTAGAATCTTTAATGTTCTGTTCTCTTTTATTTAGAACGGAAGTAGTCTTTCAGACCAGGCCTCTACTCTCTAAATATAAGCCAACATGTGTTGGCCATACGGGTGGTCTATCTCTTGCCTTGGTCTAAAAAAATGTATTCATTTTTTGTGTCAAGTATGTCATAGAAAATGACATGACTTTGTTATAAAATATTAATCTGGTTACATGGATAGTATCTATTAGATACTTGTATTTCCCAGAAACCTGTAACAAATAATGCAAAAATTCACAGAATGAAACCCGATAACATTGTATACAAAAGTCCAAGTTCGCAGATGCGGTGGGCGGGTTTGTTTTGTTCCAAGCTCTTATCGCAGCCAAGAAATGATAACGTTTTGGATTGGTAACCAAGTGGCAGACTCACCGTCCGCCGGGCAACTATTAATTTAAGGCAATCTATTTGTCGCATTTCGTGTTCTATTCCAGATAAAAAAAGAAAACAAAAAGAATTATTAATTATATCGCTGAAGCTGGCAACAGAGTTGCGGCAACAATGTTGAAAGAGGCCTAAGAGAGTGCGAATTCTACGGCAGTTAATACCATGGTGCGACTGAAAGCTGCAGAGCCACATAGCAGCAACAACAACAGCAACATAAGCAACATTAGCAACAGCAACGGCAACGGCAACATTGGAAGCAACAATAATGCGGGTGGCAGTTGCTCATCGACCACATCATCTACTACCAGTTTGAACAGTAACTCGGCCTCGCCTGCCTGCAACATGGTCATGTTGCCGGCACCACCACAGCCCCAGTTGCAGATAGCACCGCAGCAATTGCAATTGCAGCATGCTGCCCCATTGCCGCCACCGCAGCAGCAGCAACTGCAGCACATACAGCAGCAACAGCAGCAACAGCACTCGCCCTCGGACGGTGGGTCATCGAATTGCTCGCTGCCGGCATCCCCTCCGTTGCTGCAACAAACAGCAACACCGCCCCAGGGTGCCCAGATTGTTCCGCCCGTCTGCGCCCTCCACCATCCCCAGCAGCAGCTCGCCCTGATGGCCGCCATGCAGCATCACCATCCCCTGCCGCCGCCACACGCCATGCACCATGCCCCGCTGCCACCACCTCCACCCCTGCCCCTGAATCCCGGCCCGCCGCCCCACGAAAACGGTCATGGGGGCGTTTCACCCAACGGGGGAGGTGGTGGCTCCTCCGCCAGCAGCGTCAGCAGCCTGTCGAGCGGCAGCGGTGGCGGGGGCAGCCAGGGCAACACCAACTCCAGCAACGGCACAAACGGCATTGGTCCGCCGCCGGCGGCGGTTCCTCTGCAGCCCGGTCAGCTGTACATCCAATACCAGGGCGAGTTCTACCCGCCGGAGTACTACATCGCACCGCATCCGCACGAGGGCATCTGCCCGCAGCATCCACACCATCCCCATCCGCACCACCACCAGCCCATGTGCGCCATGTCAGCGGAATACGGTGAGTCGGGGATCAATTTTCTTAAAGAAATATAAGAAATTTTTAAAATTAAGAACAGTGGTGTTTTAATATTGGTAGAAATTTTATAAAATTAACTTTCATTAACGGCATTATGATTGAAAACTTTATACAAATTGAACAAGAAATGGCCTTCACCCCCCATATATTAGTCTTTTTTTAAGGGAAACCACCAGAAATATTTATAAAAAATTAAAAAAATTTACCGATCTTAGAGCTTGAATCAAATTTATGGGAACTCGATGTACAAATCTTTTAAGGTATTCTGCTTTAGGATCGGATATATATTGGCCAAGATATAGCTTTCAAAAGGTGACATATTTTCATACCTTCCCCCATGATTTTAAGGAGATCCTTCAGAAATTTAATCAAAAAATTAATCAAAGAATTTTGATGGAGTTTTATGGGGAATCGATATTCAAATCGATAAAAATATTACACTCTAGGATCCGATAAATTTTGGCAAAAATATGGCCTTAGCAAGATGTCATATTCTTCTTCAAAAGGAACTTCAAAAGGAACCACTAGAAAAATGTAAAAAAAATTGAAATAATCAATCGATATTAGATTTTGATACGGATTTATGGGGAATCTACATACAAATCGATTAAGGTATTCCGATCATAAAAAGGTATGATCGGACCTTGTTCATTTTTTGAAGTGTTTGGTTAGAAAAATGTATAAAAAATTGAAAAAATAGATTGGTAATCTTAGATTTTTATGCTGATTTATGGGAAATCGATCTACAAATCGATTAAGGTATTCCGCTCTGGGATGGAATGCAAATTTATCAAGATATAGGCTTCGAAAATTGTAATACAACCCTAGGCGACACATGGCTTGTTTTTTAACGAAAGCACCACTTCCACCACAACCACTCCTTAATAAAAGTCACATAAAAAAAAATAGTTCATAATTTTTCAACAGCAAACACTATTAAAGTTTGTTAATTACCAAAGATCCTTCATCAAGGCTGAGAAAAAAGTGCAACCCAACACCGCAGAGCAGAGTCTTGTGCCAGCATTAGAGCGTCGCTGGGCGGAGTGGCAGCTAATTACAGCTGAAGTAATCCGCCAGCTAAGTATCTCAATTCGTCAAAAGATACTTTCCTAAGCCTTCGCCACGATGATGCAGTCGCCGAGCTCTTAAGCTGCCAAAAACTTGGCAAGCGACAAACAAACAAAACTGAGCGAAAACGGGTTGGCAGTGGAGGGGTAGGAGGCTATCCAGCTCTTCTAAAAATAGACGAAAGCCCCGGTTGGAGCTTAGCCGCCCACTTTTCTAGACTAAGTTATATGTATAGAGCTATACATATATTTGGTATTTAAAGCTAAAGCTCCTCCGAAACCAAAAACCACCAAGCCCAGTCCACAAAGTCAACAAGTAAACTTTGCATTTGATTTATCTCCCCGGAATAGAATTTCCCCGTTCCCTGGGAGGCCCTTGTGACTGTCCTAAAGTTTTTCCCTCCAACTGGGCTATTCATTTAGTATCATCAGGCAACAGATTAGCTTTCATAGAAGCCGTAACTAGACTTGGAGACTAAAGTCAGGTTTTGTATTTAATAATAGATATGGCTAGTCAAGAGTTATATTCTATAATTGCCAGTTGAATAAAGTTCAAGAGCATGACTCATCTTCTCTAATATTTTGATAATACAACAAACTATTAGCCAACTGAATTAACACCCTGTTTGGGTTTAAATAACAAGCAGTTTGCATTTGTGTTTTGGCATTTGTCTGATACTCTCAATGCCCGCCCACACGAAAGCATTCTGACCATAGAATATACTAAGTATAGTAGGTGGGATTATGAAAGCCAGTTTAACTGGGATTTGGCTTTGGCATTCCAGACAAACCAAGCCCAAAAGACCGACAATCCAGTCCGGAGAAGTAGTACTGGGAGATAGGGAATTGTGTCACCAGAGGACACAGTGCTCTAATACTGAGAGTGTGTTGGCAAAAAATATAATCGAATTCGATCAAGTTTGGAGCAACCCAGAAACCCCAATAACCAGCATTTTCAATTTATCAATGTCATTAACCTTAATTGTGGTTTTTGGCGGGGTGGCACAAAGACCTTCCATTGATTGAACGCAAATTTGAAACTGAAGACGCAGCGAATCTGTCCGAAGACTTCAGTTTTGGTTTCTTTTTCATTGTTTTCCGGCGCATTTTCTAATTTGATTCCCAAACTTAGATTGTGTGTGTGTGTACTAATTGAATTTGCATGTGAGACTAGGCATGTGATGCTCCTCTTAACCCACCAAAGCCCCCAACATCGAAGCCTGTCACTTAGCTTGATGTCAGCATCAGGGGACGACAAGCCGAGTGGCAGCAAGCTGGGAGCGGGGAGAGTCTTCACTCCACCAAGTTGCACATAATTTACAATTACTGGGAAGTGTAAATGGCTTTTCTACCTCGACATCGACCTCCCATAGCACCCATATCACCACCGATATGTATATATCTTCCGCTCCTGTCGGCTTCCTTTGCTCATTTGCCAAATGCCTGTGTGCGCCAGCACTGGGGGGAAATAATTGCCACCCATAATGAAAACCAGAAAATCATAATTTAAGACATTTACTTTACACTGGAAATTATTTTAGAGAGAAGGTAGTAAAAAATATATAATAAATGATTAGTTCTAAGCACTAGTATTCAAATATTATATAATATTTTTATAATTCCTATCCCAATAATGTCCTGATTTGTTGAAATAAATTTTCCCAGTGCTTTCTCAGCATTTTCCAACTTTTCCCTCGACTCCACTCGACTTTGCCCCACTCTGGTTCTAGTTCTGGTCTGGCCTGGCCTGATTGTTGTTAATCGAATAAACTTGCAGAGGAAATGGGCTCTGAGTGCGTGCTGGGCCGAAGACTTAGAGACCCACAGCCTCCACTTAGTACACTTCATATGCCGCACCACCCACACCCACACCCACCGAGTCCCCCTCTGTGTGTACTCTAATGGAATTTGCGCCCGGGTCGACAGCAACTTTACTGTATTGATATGGATGCTGAGCATGTTATAATTATAAGAATGCTGAGCATGCTCTTGTTCCTTTTTAGCAAACCGACCAACTAACACCCACCCCGCCCTGGGTGGGTGTGCAAAAAATATTTAGCTGAATGGTGCAGATATGGGAAGTATTTCTGGGCGATCTCTCTCTGCGAAAGACGGACGGGAAGCCATGGTGTTGATTGCCAAGTCCCGTTCTCCTCTAATCAACATAATTCCTATCATTTAATATGCCCACACTCGCTGAATAAAAACTGAAATGAATTGGAACAGGAATAGAGGGCTGATAAGGGAAGGGCCCAAGTCTGAAGGCCGTCGGTTGAAGGTTCAATAAAGTTTGCCAAGCCAACTAAATTTTTATATAAATATATGGCTTTTATTTCGAGTAAATGAAAGACACAAACTATTACATTATTAATTAAACAAACAGATCTTAAATAAGAAAATTAAACAAAGGAAAATCTTGATGAGAATGGAAATCCAATAAGTTTCCACCCCGCCTCGTCGTGGCCCATTTTTTCTTTTAATCTCTTTGGTAATAATTTTTAATTAACCCGCACATTCGATGCTTTCGGCTTATTAAGACTTATTGTAGTAAGCCTCCGGGTGAGCTGGGCCTGTGAACTCTGCACTTTCGAACTTTGGGCATGTCTTGGACCGTTTAATGCTTAACAGATGTCAGGCCGAATGGGACTTTTAATCGCACTTTTGCGAGCTGTCGAAGAATAAAAAAAAGAAGAAAAGACTGCTCTGGTTCTTGATTTAATTGAGGGAAGAGCATCGTGTACACTGAAAGTAATATAATATGAGAAAGTAACTCGAGTCGGGCGGGCACCTGCTAGAATAAAAAGGAAACTGTGTCACAAAGTAACACAAAATCGAGCCAACAAAAGGACTTGGACAAATATGGCTGCTGATGCGTTTGTTCTGCTGATAGAAACCACAAATGATTGTTACTTATTATTCGCACATAAAACGTTTTTCCTGCCACCCACTCTCCCACCCTGCACTCCATACCCTTGTCCTCCTGACAATCTCCCAACAATTGTTCAGTGAGGCATAAACAAACATTTCCATTTTGCAAGTGAGGACATTGTCGGTCTTGTCCCCCTTCTGTGATGTCATATTACAAGCTCTTAACTGTAAAAAGAGCGACAGAGAAAGGGATAGATGGTATTCTCCGTTTGACCTGGGTCGAGTCAGTCTCTGCTTTCCCCATTTTCCAACAAATTCCTGTGGGGTCGTAAAAAAGAAAAGTGCATAAAATGTCTTGCCAGTGACTGTCAAACTGTAGGCGGCAGTCATCCAGCCAGTCAGCCAGCCATCCAGCCATCCAGCCATCCAGCCAACCAGGCTACCAGGCGACAGGTAGGAAAAGAAGAAGCTTTTGCCAGTTGAGAAATAAATGGCAGCTGCTCGACGGTATAGCAGTCACCTCATCCCTCCAGTCACCTTTTGCCTTCCTCTGCCTTCATTCAGCATAAACTTGTCCATTTTTACGAGCCGCTTTGGCGGCACAGATTTATTGGCTTCCTCGTTTTGCTCGATTTTATTGTTGGCCCCCAGAATATTCCCCATTGCATTTGCATACCCTCCTCAACCGAAAATGAAAAAAAAAAAACGCCCCTCAAGTCCCCACTTTGCCGCGTTGGATTTTATGCCAAATTCGAAGGTTGGCCAAAAATTTGTAGTTCTACACTAAAGAAAAATAAAGAGTTCATAAAAAGAGTTTTAATAAAAAAAATATATATAAGATTTTATATAATAAATAGTTTATATTATTAATATTATATATTTATATTTTTTTCTCTCAGTACATATCGCTTCCCTGTAATTTTTTTTTAGAGACTTCCTCAATAGTTTTGCTCAACTTGCCTCAAGTTTCAGTCGACAGTTTCTGCTCAAGTTTTATGCCTCACTTTCAAGTGGAACATTATCCCACGAATGTTGACTTCCTTCTTCTATTTTTTATTATTATATTTTAGAATGGATATTTGGGGAGTCTGTTGAAGGTTGGCTTACCAAAAGCTTAATGACGGAGACGCTGCTGTCAAAGACTAAATGACAAATTGCTTTCGCTCTTTGAAGAATAGGGATGCCACCAGGGAACAGAGGCATGAAGCGGCATAAATTTTTATTTGGGGGCAGCATATTTTTGCCACTGACAGCGCCTATTTCTTGCCGCAAAATTTATATTTTAACTTTAAGCTTTTTTCGGCTCTCTCTCTCAGTACAGTCACTGCAAAAGTGATGAACAGAAACTGTCACTGTCAATCCCATCCCCTCGTCGACAATTGACTTGGCTTTTGACCCATATTCCCTACCCACCATTGGATTGGGGGCTTTGGAGCTTAATTAATTCCGGTTATTTGCAGAAACATTTGTTGTACCGAGTACCGAGCTAAGATGGCATCAAAAACGACCTAAGAAATCGAGCTGTAATGTGCACTCCAAACACTATCAGAATGAGTTTATCAGTCGGTGGGGGTGAGTCGCTGCGAGTCCCCCGTCGAACTTCCGCCTGCCTGCACTCGGTTTCCTCATTTAATATAATTTGTTGCAAGTTTTGCGGCAAGGTCTGCCGCTGCTGCACTAATTGAAACGTAATTATATCATTTGGGCACGAGTCCGTCGGTCTGTCAGTGTCAGTGTGTGTCTCTTCCTCAGTTACTAATTGCAATTTGCACAGTTTGAGCGGCATGAGCGGCATGCCGGTGTATGCAACATGGCGGTATCATGTGTGTGTGTGTGTGGGTGGGGGTTTAAAACTTATATCACAAGTGCCTCGTGCCACCGGTTGGTATGCAATCTGTTATGCCACCACAGGCCGCACACACAGTTATATAAAGTTTGAATTAATTAGTTAAGGAAAGATTTAGTAAAGAAAAGATTAATGCTCACAAAGATTGTGGAATTTAAAATATATTCCCATCTCTTTGGCTGAAAATTTTCATCATTTATGGGAATGGCAACTCTTTTAAATGGTAATACTATTAAATGTCAACTCTTTTCATAAAAATTGAATTTATCTGGCAACTCTACCAACAAGAATTTGCATTTTTTTCTGAGCTTTAAGAGTCTCTTGTGCATTTATATCGGTTCTCCTATAAATCCTGCCAACATATACATATTTTTTTTGGCAATTTAATTGAAATGTCAGGCACGTGGTCAGAAGATCTGGCCCAAACGTCAGGGGGATATATGGAGTTTGACCCACCACTTGGTTTCGCTGCCTAATCCCGTCGAGCTTTTGTGGTTGTCGCACATTTCCGGCTTAAAGTGGCAATGTTGCTGGTATAGCTGGTGTCGTTGTTGATGTTGATTGTTGTTGTTGATTGTTGTTGTTGTAGTTGTAGTTGAACTGGCAAGTCTGCCACTTCCGTTTGCGACGCGTACACGTAATTGATTTTCCGCCCCGCCCCCCTTTTTCGTTTGGGGTTTTTTTGATATTCAAGCGCAAAAATCTCAGCCCCGCACACGGGGCAACACACAAACAACAAAAATAACTGTGTGAAAAAAAATAAAATAAACCCCCGATATGCAACAACAACAGATGAATTTTTTGCGTGTCAAATGAGAATTTCACTTGATTTGATTCGCTTCGTGCGAATTGAGGGGAGTGAGTGCACAAACAAAAAGAGCAAACAAGTGTTTAAAATAAAAAATAAATATTAAAATGAAAGAGAGTTATAGCAAAAGTCTAGAGTTAAAAAAAGTATTAATAAGCCTAAGATTTTGGTGTTCCCTAAAGGCCTCCTTTCCTCTCAACTTTTTCTCTTAGTGCACAGTTACGTATTATTTTTTTGGCAAATCCAACGGTAAGTATGACCCTGAACTTTCGCCACGCCACATGCATCAACAAAAAAACCAATGTACAACAAACAATGGCAACACACAATAAACACATCCTCTAACAATAAATTGCCCCCAATTCCAATTCCAATTCCAATTGTGATTTAATAAAGTCGAGCTTTCTTCTGGCCCCTGGCGCCTAATTAAATTTCTGCACTTGATCCGAATCAATGGCATTCGGGCTTTGACACTTGCATGGATGGTGTGCTGCTCCCAGGTCTATTAACTTGTAATTTATTGGCCAACCACTCAATTCATTTTCGGAGATACAATATCTGCTGATACCTTGTCTGGCCCTCGCATTTTTCAAGCGGATGGTAAGCCTCAGTAAGCCGCAATATTGGCCAAATAATCACTTCGCCTGGCACCACAATGGTAGTTGGAAGCAGGAAACCAACCAACAAAAAAAAAAGGGAAAATAATTTCGCATAAATTTCTTTTTGGAGGGAGAGTGCTGGCAAAATTGCCTTTAAATTACTCGAAAATGTTTTCTTAATACATTGCGCAATTTCGTATTGAAATCAGGGCGTGGTACGAAAATCAACGCACCCACAAACAAAAAAAGAAATAAAAAAAAAAAGAAAACACTAAACGAAATAATGCAGAATGACAAAATAACTTAAAGCGGCAATAAATTTTCTAGCTCAAGGACATGCTTAAGGCAATGGCCAATCCTTGTCCGTGTTACGGGGAGGCAGCAGGATGAGCAGGAGCTCCACCACCAGCATCAGGCCAAACTGTCAACACGTTTTGGCCATTTTGGTCTACGTTTCGTTAGACTCCAACAGAATCGCAAAAAAAAGGCAGAACAGAAAAGAAAATTTAAAAGTCTGGGATTTGTCGCTTGTGGCATGTTGGGTTATGACAATAAGACATAAAGATTTTTAGATAAATTCCTGGAATTACACATTCCTTTACTCCTTAAAGTCCTGAATCCTCTTTAAGTCTAGAAATGTTAAACTCCTCCAGCTCATATCTTTTATTTATTTCCCCAGGAAATGTATATTTTGCTGCAAAACATAACTTTCTGGAAATTCTTTCTCAGCAACTCACTTTGTATCTTGAAGCTATATATTTTCAACTTCATATCTGGCATTCTATCTGGATGTCCTTTGGGCATGTTGTCCTTGTTTTGTGGCCTCTTACCGACCGCCTTCTGCTTGTTTGTTTGCCTTGCGTGTCCTTCGGTGGCGTATGCGTAATATGTTTTTGTTTGCCACAGGCCGCCTCTCGTAGCTGCCACGCCAGACACACGCCAGACAATACATAGCCTATACACACAGATTTTTCCTTTAGACACGCACATCCCTATATCTTTACATAATGGGTGTATATATTTTAAATATGTATGTAGGCTTCTTTTTTTTTTGCAACTGTGCGTGTTGACCTTGCAAATGGCCAACGGCGATTGAGTGTCGTCTCCTCAGACGCCTCCTGTCTCACACAGAAATGAGAAAAAAGGCCTTTTAATTGCTTTTTAATGAGTTGCTGGTGTCCCATCTGTGGAACCAAATGGGCGGGTTCAAGGGGGCGTAGCCCGCCCGTCGTCGGCTATAAAATTTTCCAAAAAAATACATCTATAACATATGGGCAATAAAAACAAATAACAGACAGTATTAAAATAGTGCATAAAAATAAACTATGGAAAAGGGGCAATTAAAGGGGGTTGTCTATGAGACGGAAGGATATTCACGATCTAACACATACTGTTCTAAAATGTTACATCATTTTGATATTAAATCTGAGAGTTAATTAAGTGAGCCAAAGTAATGCTTTTATTATTTTAATTTATTGTTCATCCATTTTTCTGAACTCGCTGCCCCTTTTAACAACCGAATAAACCCACCCATATTATGTGTATCTTTTGTATGCATTTTTATTTATTTCGTCGCATTTTTCTTTCGTCCTAATGAAAAAAATTGCAGAGGCAGCTGGCTAGGAGATGGAAGCTGGGAGCAGTGCAGCGTAGCTTTCATTTGATTTGTATTGCTTTTGTTGCAGTTCAGTTGGTAGTAGTTGTATTTTACGTTACTGTAGTTATTGTTGTAGTTGCTGCCTGCCTCTGTTGGCTGGGGCCACTTATGGACTGCAAAAGCTTCTGGCAAAAAGGGTTCAACAACCGACAAATGCGGCTAAAAAGGAGGGGAGCAGAGGAGAGGAGCCACTAACCGAGGAGAGCACCCAAAAAAAAAAAAAAGAAGAGAAATAGTGAAAAAAACGAGGAGCTGAAGGGCAAAGAAGCAAATGCAAAAAATTGGCATCAAACAACAGAAACTTACATTTGGCCAAAACGGGGTGGTGGGGTAAGGGAGGGCGGAGCGGGGGCACACATGCAATGCGCATTAAAATTGTAACTGTAACGTTTCCATCTCTATCTGTCTCTCAGTCGGCTCCTCTGGCCCCAAGGCCCACTTCAGTCGCCCCCGTCACTATCTCGCTCCATTCTGCCCTTCTGCCATTTCCATCTCTGGCCAAGTTAAGTGCCATTCATGTGATTCTCCCAGCTTCTCTTCCTCTTTTTTCCCCCATTTTTTTGTAATTTTTTTTCATGTTTTAGGGACAGTGGAGGGGAGGTCCTTTTGGATCCTAAACTTTTTTTGTCACTGTTGATTTTTGTCCTTTTGCTTTTTGTTTGGACTGTTTCAGCCAGCTTTCCTTTTTTTTTTTGTTGCCACATTTTTCAGGGGTTCATTTATTAAAAATATTTTATTTAAACAAAAAGTTAACAGTGCGTTTCATAACAATAATATATATAAACTACCATGCCTTGTATCTGTATCTCTCTGCCCCCCAAAATATCCTATCACATATTGATTTCCGCACATTTGTTGTTCTTTGGCCATAAAAAATTTCCTTGCCATTTTATTGTTACTTGTTTCGGCCACGTTATGATTGTGTGTAATTGCCATGGCCAGCCAGTCCCAGCCAGTCCCAGCCCCTCCCACCAAAAACGGGCCTCAATCCGTTTGATTCCATTCGATTGGGATCCATTCTAGAGTCCGAGAGTCGGTGGGCCAAATAAATTGCCAAACGGTTTCGGTTACCATTTTTGCTCCCTTTTGGCCCGATTGGCTTTGGCTGCTGTTCCCCTTTGTTTGCCGGTCATTTGTGTGACTTTTGTGGTCGAAAGCGGATTTTGGTGGTTAATGCGCTCGGTTGGTGGCGACGCCGCTGGGGGTCAATTGTTCTGTGGCGGATAGGGTTAACAGGTCAGCTGGCCCAGCTTGTTAAATCGAACAAATTGTAGCGAGTTATTTGGGAGAAAGGGATATCAAAATTCAAGAGACTTGATTAACAATAATTTCATTATTCCGACACCGATTTTAGACGCCAATTATCTTTAGTCATCCACACGTGCTAGGCATTAAATTAATTCGAGATAATAAGTTTTTGTGGCTGCCTAAAGTGCTGCCATAAAAAAAGGAAATGGATAAACTACCAAATAAAACAAATCTCTCTGGCAAAGGATTTATTTGACAAATATTGTAATATTTATGGCTTATATGCTGATGTGCAGTCATAAAAAGTGTGTATCAGAAAATGTCTCTGGCACTTACCAACCAAAAAAAAAAACTCTTACAAATGAAGACACAAAAACCCTGCCACGCCCAGCAGCCTCATAAAAAAAGGCCCAAAAAAACCACAAATTGTGCCGAGGCTCTCGTCATAATAATGCAAATATATATATTCATATATAGAGGCATTTATTTATGTACAACCAACGATGTGGCACTAACTCCATATGTTGTCTACAGGGACGACCGACAACAACAAAAAAATATTAAATATTGTCGCTGGGAAGTTTCGGCCTCGCGGCTGAATGACTAAAAACAAAAATGTTTCCCCCATAGTTCTGTAGAAGCGCCTAAATATCTAAAATTGTATAATGCCTGCCCCTTTGAAGCGCCCCCGGAAAATTCCCTGGAAATTTTCGGAAAAATTTGTTGGCGCACATGCGGAACATGCAGCACACACGCATCGATAAATGGCCCAAAAACTAAATTATGCAATTAATTTGCCAGCCCATCCCCAGACCCATTAGCCAAATAACCAAAAGGCCACAGCTATAGCCAGTTTTCCAAAAATATAATTTTTATTATTTAATTTCAACAGAGGCGTAGTATTAATATAGGGAATAAACGGGTATCCCTTCACTACCAGTGATCCCTTCATTGATTAAATTTTCAATAAAATGAATAAATAATAAAGAGTAAAGGTATTTTTGCGCCCTTTCTGAATGTCACACGGACGTGTTGACTCTGCGGTGCGAAAATATGGATTTTATATTCCAGACTGTTTGCCTTTTGATTTTCAGTGTTTATAATTGCAATCGGGAAATCAGTGACTCCATCAAAAGGAATGAAAATATAATATTTCCCATAAAGGGTATAACATTTTTTTTGTTGAGATAACTTTTTATCAAGGAATGCTGACATGTTCCTCGGGGGAAAAATGAAAATGTAATCAATTAAATTCGCTGGCAGTGTATTTCAAGCTCAACAACAGATGGCAATTCCATATTCATTCCCTTATTTCATATTTTTGAAATTGTATTTGCGGTTTCTGCCACACACACCATAAATGGCAATATTTAAAATGTACAATTTAAAATATGTAAACATGCGTAAATATGCGAATGGATAATTAGGCTGTCCACCCAACACCTTTAAGCTCTTTAAGCTGTTTTGTTATTTTTCATTAAAATTATACTAATTTTGATTATTTTGTTTGTCATTTCAGGTAAGCAACAATCAAAGATGATTACGTATACGCACCGTGTCGCCCTGAAGTGTAAGTGCAAGTTGGGAATTCCATTTCAATTTCAATTAAGCTCGAATAGGATTATGGGTGCTTGGCTTGTCGGTTTGGCGGTTTGTTTGTGTGCAACTGACCGTGCAACAAGGTCAGACGTAAAAGTTTCAGTTTTATTTCCTCGCTCTCTTCGTTTTTTTTTTTTGTAGCCTTTGCCTTTGGCTGTTATGCAATCCTTGCGAGAAGGATTCTGCCTCACGCCCGGCAGGAAGTCCATCTTTCGCTCTTGGGTCTTGGCAAGGAATACCATATCCTGCAGTGGCCACACCCCCGCCTCACAGTAGACCCACACACCCGCCCTCGAGACCACCCCTTTTTGGCCTTTTTTATAGCCACGTGCGAAAATGCGGCAAAAGTTTTACGAGGTCAGGGTGAAGATGCTGCTTCTACTTTAACTCAAGATGATGATGTCACTTGGGTGAAATAATTTGATACAACAAAATCAACTAGAGGGGGGGCTGAATGGGGAGAATCATTTGCATGCTAAGAGACCTACAGAAACTGCTTGGTTTCTTTCCAAATCTCCAGTTGAGTTTCTTGAGCAAATAGATGGATTTTTCGTAAGTAATTCAGTAATTTGCAAACTGACAAAGGTCTTTCAAGCTTCTGACACTTGTTGCCGCACAAAAGCAAAGAGCCCAAAGAGCCAAGACAAAATCCAAGAAAACGTCAACAACTTTGGCAGGGCCACGCCCTAGCTATTTTACAGAACGCCCTCGAACCGTATGCAAAGTGCAGACAGTTGGGGGATTGTCTTTCGGATACTCAGTACTCTCAGTATCTCAAATGGAGCGGAATCAAAGTCTCACATGTCTGGCAGCATCGAGCTGCCGGGCTGAGCTCCATTCAATTCAATTCAATTAAAAGCCGGCACACGCCGCACCCAAAAACCAAGACAGCCAGCTAAAAAGTTGAAATAAAACAGAAAAAAGGCTTGCCACAAGTTCGATGATAGCTGATGGCTTTAATACTCTATTTAAATTGTTTGATATAGCTTTAAAATTAATAAAATTTTGTAAGGACTCTTATCAAATTCAATTGCAAAGCAATCTGCAGTCTTCTGGGTGGATTCGTGTCAGTGAACACTGGAAATTCGATTAAAACCCAACTTGAATTCAGCGAATCGTTATGCCATATCGCGTTTTTTTTTTCCTCCCCAGTTTGTTGATTTTTCCTGGCATAGAGAAAATTTCTATTCATATTTGTTGGTACATTTTTTTTCCATCACTGTTTGGTGTGTTGACTTACTTATATTTGCGCGGGCGTGGCATTGCAGCGCACTTGCCACAAATTATTCAATCTGCGGACCTGGCTGCCATTCACTTTTCCCCATTAACTTGCTGGAGTTGCGGCGCTTCTGTGGGAAAATTAAAGGGAAGTTGGAAATGACTGTCACTTGAGGTTTTCCCTCCGGCTTTTTCACTTTTCTCCTACTCATGTTTTTTTTTTTAATTTGTAATTTTTGCTTTGATGAGTCACAAAGTGCCGCTGTTGGAAAATTTCTCTTTGCCAGCTGCAGGTTGCAGTGTTCCTACCACTTTCCCTTTCAACCTGAGTTCTATTTGCACCACTAAGCAGCAATTAATGCTAATTATGACATTTTCTTTTTTAATTTTGTTTTTAATTGTTTCAAAAATATAACATTTTCTTACAGTTACCAGCTACCTGTTTACAATCTGCATCCCTTAACTTGGCTAACTTTAAATTACATTTCTCATGCCTTTCGGCCATCTACCTCTGGCAACTGCAAAAGCAATAATCCAGAGTAGTTATTAATTTTGCATATTCAATGGACTTGCATGTTTGACTAGGATTTATGGAAATTTTGGCAGGAATTCCCCCAAGGAATGTGCTGGACTGACTTCTCGACTTGGCCCGAAGTCACCTTAAGCTGATAAGCCTCCTAACTAGCCCTCCTGTTTGGCCAACAAATTTTATAGAAATAAACCTAAAGATACTGAGTTACATAAGCGGATGCAAATAATTGTTTACTTTTTTTTTGAATGCCTCTGTATCTGTATCTCCAGAGGCAACTGCAGCTGCAAGTGCTGTATCTTTGAGATGCAAATTAAAAGTGGAGGGCCAGATGCACCAAATATAATTCACTTAAAAAGCCGCTGCCCCTCCATGGAGTGGAGTGGAGTGGAGTGGTGACTCACATCCTCAATTTACGTACGTTGTTTACATTTTTTCCCCTGTGTTCATTCATAAATAAGTTGTTGAGGGACGGTCGACCTTATCGCTCCAGACGTGTGACGACAATGCATGCGCCCTCTAAGAAGAAACCTCTGAAGAATTCATTGTAGAATCACGAACAATCGAATCCCATAAATCAAAGCGAGTGAGTCATCTTATCGAAGTAGCAACTCCCAAATTAAATCTGGCTTAGTAGGTATGTCCGGTTTAAGGTTCTAATCGAATGGAACAGGTTCCGAGAAATTAGCAGAAATCTTAGGAATTTCCAATAAAATATTTGGCAAACCCCTTAGAAGTTTCTCAAAAAGAAGTGACTCATAGAAAAAAATATTTATTTTTTAATATCTCTAAAAGTCAACAGTTTCTTTAGGCCATTAATTATAATAAACTTTTATTGGTTTGTTGGGAAAACAGGTTAATCAACCGCATCTTTTAGCCTAGTATGCGAACTAAACTTTTACTAAAGTTTATGAAAGAGTTGGGTTTATCTTTTCACGTCTGATTCACCAGGTGGTGGTATCAACTTTTACTTTTTTCGATATGATGCTAATATTTTGTTGGCCAACTTAAGTTTCTTAATTAAATTCAAGTTCAAAGACCTGCCAGCTTCTCTGCCAGCTCGCCCTGTGCCACATAAATTCATGTCAACATGTCTGAGGCAGACTTTTCCCTCGTTTTTATATATTTATAATTTTATTTCGTTTTTTTTTTTCCTGCACTTCCACCCCGTGGCAGTTTTGGGGCTGGGCCTGCTAATGAAATAATTAAAAAATAGTTTCCGCCGCCACTGGCAGGCAGGGCAAAACAAAAACCATAAAAGTGTCAACTGCAGTTGATGGAGAAAAAAAAAGCCCCCGAGACTGTGCAGAAAAAAACCCAAAATGTTGGTGAATTTTTTTTGCACTACAAAAAATTTCAAAGCCCAAAGAATGTTACATGTGCGTGAGCCAGGCTTGCATGCGGAGTGGAGAAGGCGGCGTGGCAGTCACGGCATGCGAAATGTATCTATTAGATACGCAAGTGTGCGAAGTGACTGCGAAATGCGGTTAACTGCATTGGCAGCCAACGCAGGTTGTTTTTTCTTTCTTTCTTTTTTTTTTTTTACCATTTACTATTTACCGTTAGAGCCAAGCCAAGACACACTACTCCGGAGCCGGAGTTGAAGTTGCAGTCGAAGCTCTAGCTGTATCTCAAGCCATAGTTGTAAATGTATCTGTATCTGCAAAGCCGAAGCTGAAGTATTTGGGTCACTCGTTGCCGCTTGGCTGCCACTTGAAGTCGTCTAATGCCTCCTCCGATGGAATGGCCATGGCTAAGACATGGCTGTCGTTTCTTCAACAGCCACTTATTCTTTTTATTTTGTTTATTTTTTATATTATTATTATTATTAGTAGTAGTAGTAGTTTTTGAAGTAGTGGACTTATGGGTGATGCTTTGGTTAGCCATTTTTGAAGAAATATAAAAGATACAATTTCTTACTTCACACCTAACTCTTTGAAGCACCCTTCCCCCTCACTCTTGCCCTCTTTAAAATTTGTTTACAATTATTTTTTGCACTGTATGTGATAAGCAAATTCGCAAATTCACAAATTCGCAAAGTGTGTGTGGGTTAATTTGAAAGTTTCAACTGCCACACATGCTTTAAATGTTATAATTGACGGCAGGCAGGCAGGCAGGCACTTGCGAGCTGAATCTGAATCTCTAGATGTAGCTGTATCTGTATCCGTGCCTTTGTTATGCGGATATGTATCTCACGGATGCAGTTCAAATTTCGTTATGCTCATGTTTTTATTTTTTTTTTATTTTTGTGAGCATTTGGCCTGTTAAGTGCCGTTAAGTGAGGCATTGAGTGACAGTGCCTCCAGATTACGCCCACACATCAGCACTCGACTAAATGCAAAACAAAAGAGCTATCTGGTGAGTAATGCACTCTCGCTCTACTTTTCGCATAGAAAAGACATTTTTTTTTTTCTACAAAAAAAAACAAGAACTGTAACTGCGTTTTATAAGTTGAATAGTTTAGTTCCAGAATGAGATCAGCAGCTGAGAGTTTTATAGGAAAAGTTTACCAGTTCCCATTGTTATAGAGTGCTTTATATAAAAGCCAAAAAAATAAACGCTTTTAAGCCAATTTAATTGGTTCTTTTTTTTGTTGCCCAAGATACCATCTCAAATATGCAATTTGCATTTTCGGCATTGGATTTCCTATTAAAAAAAGGCTCCAAAAAAATAAAACACAAGTGACAAATAAAAACATTAGCAGTGGCGTTCAGGGAGATAGATTTATGGGGATTATGGCTTAGACTCCAAAACAAAAACTCCCAAGGTCAATTGCAAAAATATTCATCAAGAAGACTCTAATATGGCCAAGACTTTAACGCTTTTTATGGCCCTCCCCCCTAAATGTATATCTTTATTAACAAATAATGTTCGTGGGAAACTCCGAAGAAGATCTTTGAGGAAAAAGACGTGACTTTGAATATTTTAGTGATACAATTGGATAGAGAAATAACAATAAAGATAAAGATAGGAGAATGCAATTTATAAAATTGTATCTGTGACCCGTTAAACGTATAATTATGCACAGATACAGTATGTGTATCTTGCGGATAAATGTATACAGTGTGTACTGGCTTGAATCTTATTACGAAAATTTTCTAAAGCTATTGAAGAAAAGAAAAATCTGAGGAAATTTCTTTTTTTTCTTTCTCTCTCTCTATCTCGGGCTATCTCTTTCTGATGATGAAAATCTTTGGGGCTGCTGTGCTACTCTGGCGATGGAATTTTCTCGTTTTCCGTTTTGCTAATTCCTGCGCATTTGGCTTCGGCTTTGGCTCTGCCATTTTCACTTTGCCATTCATGACTTGGCTCTGTCTCTGGCTTTGGCTTTGGCTCTGGCCTGGCTTTTGGGCTGCGTGTTTATTGCATCCGTTTTGTGGCATACTTTTCGTGTTGCCTTTGTTTTTGTTTTTTTTTATATATATTTTTTTTGTTGCTGCAGCTAAGCACGAAGCGGATATTGTCACTTTTGCAATTACAACGCGCATAACTTTGCACAACAACACCAGCAACTGCATCAGCACGCTACATAGAAAATTTCCTTGGCATCGGGAGCTAAAAAAAAATAGTAAAAAAAAGATAATATATAAAAAAGCGAGGCAAACAATGAATGAAAATAAAGAGAAAGAGCTCCTGGGGGAAAGAAACAATTCACAGATAAGCAGTAAAAGTTTCATTAAAAATAATAAAAGAATAAAGATAAGACTGA
This sequence comes from Drosophila monieri, assembly GCA_035047585.1. NCBI lineage: Eukaryota > Metazoa > Arthropoda > Insecta > Diptera > Drosophilidae > Drosophila > Drosophila monieri. The sequence goes on along the minus strand of JAWNPJ010000076.1, from coordinate 95,861 downwards.
GTATGCAATTGAATTGAAAATAATTCAGAGAAGCACCACTAAGCACCAAAAAATGAGATCAAGGAAAAGGCAAATGGAATTAAATCAACTCAGAAAGATTATCTCAAAAAAGATGATGTTTCCCATCAACCTTAAAGTCTGATGAAGTCTTTTTAAAGCTAGTATGTGGGGGGCACGTGTTAAATAATTCAAATAAACTGGATGGTTAATAGGCCCAAAAAAGGTGTCGCCGAAATTGGCAACATAAATTAGCAGGTCTAGAAAATCTAGGCCATAAACTACGCATCTAGCCCGGAACTTGATTTCAAAATCTTCAAACTTGCCAAAATCATTATCCATTTCAGTTATTTTTTAGTTTTTTTTTCTCACCCAGCTTATTAACTCAAACCAATTGTTTGTATAATAAGTCCGCCAACCGCATTCGTTCCAGCCTCAATAATCTGTGATCTTCCCAAGAAATTAAAAAAATGGCAGAGAAAAAAACCAAATTCGTCGACAACTTTCACATTTTTTGGCCACAATGAAAACAAAAAATATTTCTTCAGAGCGATCAACTTTGGCATATTTTTTACTTTCGAGCCCCCTTGTAAAAAAAAAAAACAGAGGCGCGTGCAAAAGACAAAACACACAACAAAATAATAATAATAATAATAAGAAAAAGAGTTTGTAAAAAAATCAACAAAGTTCAACGTACGCAAATGGAAAAAAGAAACCAAACAAAAAACTCTTAAAAAAGAGATGAAAAAAAATTGTTATAAACATCGGCAAGCATATAATTAACACAATGAAGTGAAAAAGTAAAAAATTGTTGAACAATTTTTTGCTTGGCTGCCAAAAAACTGCCAAGATGTTTGCCAAAAAATTATCGAAGATTGTTCCTCGAAAGGCGGCAAATGCTTGCTGAAATTCCAGAGAAAATGAATAAATTTTTATATTCCTTTAATAAAAGTGATAAAAATGAACAATGAATGTATACGTATACAGTTCGAAAAACGCATTCAATCAAAGACGAAAAAAAAAAATAATTAAATAACTTTGTTCAGAATTTCTGACGACAAAATTCGGAAGAAAAAAAAAACAAACAACAGCAGCTTCAAAGCAAATAATTAAGAAAAAATTCCGGCTATAAATTGTTGACGCTGTTCAGCAAAAAAATTCGGTGTTTGTCAAGAAAAAAAAAAGTTTAATTAAAACTTGTTTATAGAGTGGAAACTAATGACTTTATACTCAAATGCAATTGGATTTTAAGCGCTGCTAGAATTGTAAATTTCCACGAATTTGTTAACGAGGAGAATTCAGTTCTTTAAACAAAACATCATCAAGCTTGAACAAATAAATTAGACTGTCTGTGAATTTTGTTTGAACTGAGAGACAATTCAGATTAATTTTTTATTAAGTTTCGTCTTTGAGTCTCATCTGAAATTCGGCAAATCAGAGGCCATTAACAGGCGTGACGACAATAACAGAGAGTCGAGTCGAGTCAGAAAACAAAAATTAATTCTGCCATAAAACACTCGTAAAATATGTTAAATAAAAGAAATTGAAATCCATAAACATATATACATAAGTATGTGGGGGATATTTAGGTGACGCCATAGGAGTTGTCAGGACACGAAACAACAGACAGTGGCTCCCCGAGTCCTGATGCCTGACATATGCGGATGACAGTTAAAATTCTTTGGAAAGTTGTCAATAAATTGAGCTTAAATCACGTTGGAAAACTAAAAGAAAGTTTTCGGTAAACAAACAAGCAAATAATTAAATTAAATAACAAACAAACAAGTAATTAAAGTGCATTCGGGCGTAACTAGAAACCACAAATTTCCATAAATTTTTAGGTTGAATTACCCACAATTTCCCTTCGCTAAAAAAAAGAGCTTCAATTAGATGTGTTTAATTTGTATTTTACGCCCGAATATTCTTTGCCCCGAAAGGGTTCACTTGTGACGGGCCCTTCAAAATACAAAAAAAAAAAAGAATGATTAATTAGGGTAATTTTGATTAATGTTAAGTCCGAACCCCAAGGTCTTGGCATACAAATCAGCGAAGCGAGCGAATGACGAGCGAGAACCCTTCGAGAGGCAAGAAAACAATGACCATAAGACCACACAATAACCTATCCATTTTAATATATACATAATATATACACTCACCCTTCATACATATATCCTACTGACCCAAATCTTGGGCAACACCTTGGCCCAAAATGGGAAAAAAAAACCAGGACTCAACAGCTGGGCAAATATTTGATCTGTTTGCGGTTCAGTGGCTCTCAAACTGTGGCAGGTGCAAATTGTTGAACCTGCGTCTGGCCCTTTAGCCCACCTGTACTGGGCCACACACACACCTACATGGAAGTCCTTTTGCTTCCTTCCTCCTTGTTTTGTTTGTGTGTTTTTTTTTTCTGTTGGTCCTGTCCAAGTTTTATTGGTCTACGTCTGAGTTAAGTCTGTTCGAATTTTCTTGTCGTTTCAGGCTCGTGTTTGTTTTTATTTTTGTATATTTTTTTTTCAGCCATGTTTTCATGTCCTTGAAGTATCCTTAATGGCTGCGGCCTTATAAATCTTCTTTTTGGACAAAATGGCGCAGCACGTAAATCGGTATATCTGTGAACGCGTGTATACGCCACGGTCTTTGTCTGCTCCGAGGGATATAAATTATTTTCTGGTCCGGCTATCAGCGAGCGTAACTTTGTTCTATGTATCTTTTCACTTTTGTTTTGCCAACTAATTGTGCCGCCTTTCGTCTTTGCTTTTTTTTTGTTGCCATGCTTTTTTACCTCAAAAGCCAAGCCTTATTGCTTTGCATGTGCTGAACAATTTATGAGCACTGCGGCTTAGAAGTACAACAAAAAAAAGCGCAGCAGCATCGCTTGTCGCGGCATAAATAAAATTAATTATTCAGGCAAAAAGGCAGCAACTTCGACTCTGGCTTTGGCTTTGGCTCTGACTTTGGCTTTGGCTTACAGAAATGGCAAACAGCGGCCAACTGGCCAAAATCCACAAAAGACCAATAGCAAAGCCGTAAAAGTCAAGACCAGCGGAGAATTGAAATTTAAGTGCCGCCAGAAGGGCAAAAGTCGCGGCTTCACAGCCACAAAGCAGAGTGTCAGTTGGAAATAATATTTAAAAAAATAAAAAAATTATTTACCGCCAAGCACATTAAGTGAATAATTTTTAATCTAGGTAATGCCAATTAATCCTTAATCTAATCGTCAATCTTTTCCCCCCCTCGGGTTGAATTCCTTGAAAGGACTCCTAGATTTGCAATTTGTTCTGATGAAATCCTGCTGGGAAAAAGCTGCGAAAAGCAAAAGGAAAGAGAAAGGCTACAAATACAAAACAAAGAGTAACCTTTAGCCTGACAGATGACCACGCCCACTGCCAAGTTGCCGCCCACTGACTTGCCGTGAAGTCCGCGGGGAAGAAATTAATTACGCACGCTTTAAATTTGATTTCATTTGTTTTCGTTCCGTTCGTTTCGCTCCAAGTTGTGTTAGGTCCGCTTAACTGCACTTGAAAAAATAAAGAAAACTTATAATTAAGCAATTAATAATATTAAGTATAAATACTTAATATAATACTATACTTTAAAAGAAAGTATCCTAATTTTTAAAGTCAAATAATTAATAGTTTGGTGTTGCATGTATCCTCTTTCATTCTCTCTCTGTTAAAGCTAACATTTTAATTTTTTTTTGTATTTTCTAGTCTTTACTCCTAGACCACCCCCTCTCCCAACCCCCATGCCCTGCACCGCCCCCATTTCTTTGGTCATTCGTCTTCCATTTCGTGTTTTAATGAGCTTCATGCGCCACACGCTGATTTCGCTTTCTTCGCTTCTGCTTCTTTGTTTCGCTCTGGCTTGTTATTATTATTGTTTCTCCCTCTCACTTGCCCCATGCCCCAAGCACTCACCACCCCCCCAACACTCCCCAATCCAAATGTATTTAATTTTTCGTTTTTTTCCCACTCCCTGGCCACTGGCAAATTGCAAATTGCGGGTTAGCATTTCTTAATGTCAATGCCATTGAAGAGGCCACCAGAAGAATGGAAGAATAAAGAATGATTTCGATGAATGGGGGGATTTGGGGAGATCCTAAGGGGTGGTGGGTGGCGAGGAGCTGCTAAAGAAACAAACAGAAAAGGCTTTAGACAGAGACTGATCTTCAGGATAACCTTGAGAACATCTATGCGATATTTCTTCCAAAAGAAATTCTTAAAAAATAAAGTGTATAATATTTCTAGAATATAGAAACATGACCAAATTCCCTTTCTCTCAGTGCCAGCTCCTTCAAACGAAACATTTTCATTTCATTTTCCTTATTTTTTCGGTTTAAGTGCGCAAGTTAATTGAATTGGGGCTTATGCCCGGGTGGATGCGAACAGCTACAGTCTCTACTAATTGTTAATTGCCCGGGGGTGGCCGCCAAGCAGAGGAGCAGCCAGAAAAAAATATATAAAACAGTCAGAAGCACCGCATGCATTTATGGTAATGCGAATGCCGAGCTGCGAACTGCGAATTGCGAACATCGAAGCCAAAAAACACTCAGCGGGTGAAAGGAAAAGCTCGCCATGAGGCAAATTGGAGTGCCGGATCAGGGCCGAGAGTGCAACAAATTGGAAGTGTTAATAAATGTGGCTAGGATTGGCAGGACGAGGAAAGGGAATGATAACCGGAATAATTAAACAAGCTGATTAAGTGGCCGAATAAATGTTCTCCAAGTGGCCAAAAGGGCTTGCACTTCAAGTTCTTCTTAAAGCAAAGTCTAGTCCCCAAAACCCCTACTCAGTCTTTAATCTTTAAGCTGATTTGCTCATTATTAAGCCTAATAAAATCCAACTTTCATTTACCAAACCTAATCCAATCAGAAATCCAGAAAATTGTTGCCATAGCACTTTACCCTCCCGCACTGTGTGCTCACCTTTCCGAGGAATCTCACTAATCGACATAAATCTTGTAACTAAACCGAAAATACGAGCCATTAGCTCCGCCATTCGGCTGATACATTATGCACCTGATACAGCCGCAAACATTAATTTAAAGCCAGGCCAGGAGGAGGCATGGCTAACACCCACCCATCCTGGAGCTTGGCTTTGCCGAGAAGACAGAACCAATAAACCAAATGCTGAATAACAGCCTTCTTCATGTCCCAGACGAAGGTCAGAGGGCGCCTGGGTGGCAATTGGGGTGGCAGACCATGGTTTATTGCTCAGACAACGCGCAGTTTTTCGTTTTAATAACAATATTTACTCATCATAAAGTATAAATGAAGGCATAATGTGTTGACGTGACATATATACTTATATTTTTATAAATATATATTTTTTGGTGCTGCGGTGGTCACAGCTGGCTGCCACGCCCTTTCGTCCTGACTGCTGACATAAAAATTTCACGGCTGTTCCAACGCTTTTCCTGTTGTCTTTTCCCTTGTTTCCTTTATTTTTTTTTTGTTGTTGTTGTGTGGCTTTTTGTTAAGCCATTTTGGCATCGTCTACGAGGACTTCCCTTAGGTGTCATGCGAAATACCAATATTTGCATGACGGGGGGCCGTGGGTGTCAAGGGCAGGCAAGAGGTGGTGCAAGGGCTGTTGTTTCCACTCGTCAATGTTATTGAAATTTTTAAATAAATAGACAAGCCACTGAGTGGCAGCTATAACACTTAAAAAAAAAAAGAAAGAAATTTTTATGTTTTTAATCCCGCGATTGACAAATAAAATAAATCTTTTCATCACAAGACTCATCAATCATTGTATTGTTTATCAATTTAACACACGGAGCGTTGTACGAATGATTTGGTTTTCCAGGAGCCCATTTCACAAAAACTGGCTCGAATCCGGTCGTCAGAGAACGATACTCGTAGCTGTTTCGATTGCCCAACTCGTTGATATCCGTCCAGTAGTAGTCTACCAGGCTGAGGTGCTCGGACAAGGCCTTCATCTCATTCAGACTTTCGAGGCTCACCAGATCACCACCCATTTGCCGGCAGAGGTTGGCCGCATCGAAGAAATGGATCTTCTGTCGCTCCTCAATATAGTAGGACTTGTCACCGATCTTCACAAAGTTGGGCAGCTGGATCTTGAATGTGGGCACCGGCCTGAACTTGGTGGATGCCTCGTTCCGGGGCAAGCTGGCCAGTTGCTGCTCCAATTTCTCCAGCTTCGCCTGGGTCTGCATCAGTCGGGTGTCCTGCTGGCCGGCTATGAAGTCCATCATCGGCTTAATGGCATTAAAGCAGTATCCTGCACACTGCACACTTTGAGGATCCTCCTCCGATCGTGCCACATCACTGGCTACTATGGCGAATAAAATAAACGATGCTAGCTTGAACATCTTGAATTTTTCATAAAAACTGAATGCGACTTCCCAGTGAGCTCATCTTATATTTATTCAAGCGGCTAAGTATAGAAAATCGCTGATAAGGCTGTTTTTCTTTTTGGTTTGTTTGATTTCATTGAACTTCGGCCACCTTGCCTTATGAAAAGGTGCATCCCCGAGTCAACGATGCGCCTCTCATATGAGAGAAGGGACTTTCCCTGAAATAATGCCATATATAATCTATATATTTATGTATTTATTTATATATTTTTTACACTTTACCCTGACTGTTTACTTTTTAAATTCCAAATTAAATATAAAAGGTGTTAAACACACAATCTTTATCAGTTGTTATCGGGAGAATTCACTTTATTACTTTATTTACGCGAGATATAGATTTGTTTTTTATTTTTGAAACCTTCTAAAATATTGTCCTCAGTTACCATTATCTTTTTTCTCTCACTGTATGAGCAACAAAAATGAGAGACGCGTGCAGACTGGCAAATAGCGTTAGGTGGCGCCATTCCAGCCACTTTTCTTGGCTTTTCTCTCCTCCTTCTGGGAAAAAAACATCCTCCCTCGCAAAGTGTGTGTATTTTTTCAGCCACCCCTGTAACAGCCATCAATCAATGGGTCTTAGAGCGTTTTGTTCCCTTCGATTAGCGGGCCAGCGCTTCACGGGGCGTATGCGCAATTAATGCGATTTGGTTTCTGCTTCAAAAAAAAAAAAATAAAACCATGGAGACTTTAAGATATTCTGGGCCTTAGCTTTCCATAAAGGAATTCGTGAATGTTCTGCTCTAATTGCACTTTTGCGAAAGTTGTTTTTTTTTCTTTGGTCACTTCTGCTGGAGCTTCTTATTATATTTTCTTGCGTTGGTTTCATCATAATTATCGAGATAATTGCGCACGCATCGTTAATTGGAGATGAATTAATGGGAAGGGAGGGGCAGAGACAGGTAATTAAAGAAAAGGTGTTGAAAATGAGCCAACTAACCGCAAATTGGTCTAGATTCGGTTACCAATTACGGGAAATGGGCCATCACTGGCCTGGAGACAGAGTCCCATAGATTGGCTTTCTGAAATCAATATTTATTTATCAATTCAATGCTTCTTGCTCTCGATCCATTTGCATATATCCTCTGTCAATGTCCTGTCGAACGGAGTGTAAAGTATGATAAATCAATCCCGCCCCCACACACAAAACAAAACGAAAGAATCGAAAGTTTATTCAACTCCCCGGGCATTCATCATGAATGAATATAAACAAGAGTACGTGGCGGCGAATAAATACGATATTTCTTTTATTTTTTTTACCACTCATAGCCTTATGTATGCATACTCCTGAATGATAAATTCCTTGACAATAATTCATTAAAACAAATCAAACAGTTTTTTATTGAACTTTTGCCACCAGAAACTAAGGCAATTCCTGAGTGAATTGATTGCCACTCAAAGTTTTGGTTTCAGCTGTTAGCCCGAATTGTTATTATTAATTTTATAGACATTTCGTGTGCGTGTGCTTGAGCGAGAGCCTATAGACAGGGCCGTGACCTCTGACCCCTAACCAGAGGCAGCTCAACAATGCGTAACAGGAAAGCCATAACCATTTGCAATTAGCCCAAGACGCGTTAGAGAGGCAAGTTATTTAGACACTGTCTGAGGCCGGTGATTAAAGGTGTTGTTGTTATTTTTTGGTTTGCCAAGGACAAGGTCAAGGCATCAGGGCAGAAAATTGCACAAGAAAATGATGGTTTTGCTAAAAAAGTTTCATGGCTTTAATCTAAAGTTCATTAGAGTCTAGTTTCTAGGCTAGTCCTTATTTAAAGTTAAAAAAAAAACTACCAAAAAGGAAGCTTCAATAGTCCTTAATCACTTGAAGTGTACAAAGAGATCTTGAGCTGAAAAACACCTTTTGTCCTGCCAGTCCTTTCTTCGTTTTAGTTAACTTACACTTTCTCTAGCGAAGGACCGGCCCCTATCCACCCTCCTCCAGCCCCAATCGCTCCTTAAGCAGTTTAGCATTAATTAAGTTTGAGTAGAAGTTTCAGACATTCCCCCACCAGAGAGGTGGAGAGCGAGGGGGTTTTAGCCAGCAAAGTACTTCATTTAACTGTCTGTCTGCTGGCCAAGTGATAAGCTACTAAGCACCCCACCGAAACCCCTCTACAGTCACCGAAACAGACCCTCCTGGCTGCAACCAAAGGCCCGCCTAACTAATTGCTGCCTTTTAACACTTGCGTCTAGGGGAAATCCAAATAGCTCGGTCTTCCTCCGTCATGGGCGGTGTGCATTTCCTGGCCAGACAAGTGGAAAACCCACCCTCTGCCTCGAATGATTAACTGCATCAGGTAATGTAACAACGGAGGGAAAAAAAAAATGGGGGAGATATTCTTCTTTGGGGTTCCGTTTATCGGACATCATCGGTTTTCCGCTTTTGTCGCTTTATGCGTCAGCGCACTAAACCAACATTTTTACACCTAAGAGCAGAATCAAGAACCGAACCGTACAGAACCGGTCGGGAGGGACCAGCTATCCCGCAGTGCGGACCCCGGAGGAGTCTATGCCGGCGAATAGCATTTAACGCTTGATTTGACGCACCGCTGCATTTTCGGCCTGAATGAGTGCGAGACATGGCTAAGAGTATTAGTAGCCGCATTACCGTTAAGTTTACAGTTTAACTGTTAAAGCGAAAGCGGTGGCACCCCATTCCAGCCCCCCTTTCTCACCACCTGACACCCACCAACCCGCAATCCATTAGCCGACATTACGCATACGCCGCGTGGTGTCCATAAAAAATGCAACTCTGCATTGTTTAGCCAGCGAAACAGAGCCACCGTGGAGAAAAAAAGTGGCTAGAAAAAAATAATAGAAATGCGAAAGGGGGGCGCCAATGGTAAGTGGGCGTGGCCACGTATCTTTTACGTGCCTGGGCATGTAAAGTGTGGCAGCTGCAACCTCCGCTGCAGCTGGGAATCGCATTTAAAACCCATCCATATTGATGTGCCAACATGGAATGCATTTTATGATGAACATGGATTTCAGTCTTAATATTTTTTTATACTTTTGGTAAAGTTTTTAAATATTTATGGGTTTGGCGGCCTTTTTTTTGTTTATTTAGAACGAGTTGTGGAAAGCGTGGGAATTTGTAACATTGTGAAATATTTCGATTAAATATTTTATTTGGTGGAAACTTTTTCCATATATTTTGGGTATTAATTTTGGGTAAAGTGCTGTAGTTTTTAATACTTTAAGCTTTACTTAAATAAATATTGATGGGAATTCAATATATTCTCCATCACTAAACCACAATATTTGGCTATTTAATGCCTTATCGTTTATCAAAGCAAATTATGCGCTAATCTTGTCCAGACATCGCCCGTTAACAAATGTTTGCCCATTCTTGGCCACATTCTTGGCCATTTCGGTTGATTTCTGTTTGGCTTTTGGCCGTCGCATTGCAGGCACAAAAAAAAAAACACACACACACACATCGGAAATGGCCAAAAAAAAATAAGAAGAGAAATAGAATTGAAGAGCAATACAAATCCGCAAATCAAAATATATCTGAAATGTTTGAGGGGAGGTGGCAACTTTTGGGGCGGCTTGCTGTCGTTTATTCTGTGACAATGACATGCGACAACGTTGCAGTTGAAAGGAATGCCCCCTGCCCTTATCCCAAATGAAAATGGATATGGTGGAGGATCCCTCAGCTCCTTTCCAACCATTTTATATTTATTTCACTTGGTCTAATGACAGTAACCGTAGTGGAGTAACCATAACCAGAACCAGAACCAGAACCAGAAACATATCCCAGACAATGCCATCTGAAGCTAAAGTCCCGATTCTGATTCCGATTCCGAATCTCTGCCAAGAACCCCAAAAACTTTACCCCTCTTCACAATATTTTTTCCTCCATTTTTCTCGCTCCACCAGAAATGAGGCTGCCAAGAAATGTTTGCTCTAGAGATTTCTATGTTTCCAACACATTTATTAAAGCGAAATATTGGGGCAGGGTCTGAGTGCAGTGCCTATGACAGGACCATCAACCGGGGGGTAGTGGCGATTTGGGTGGGATATTAATCATCGGGCAGACTTAAATTGCAAATGAAATCGGAATTGGGCAACGGTGCGTATGCGTATTGTAGTTGAGTAGTTCGAGGCGACAAGGGAGCCAGAAATTGGCAGACTCTGTCAAGCATTTTGTTGGCTACAGCAAACACAAACATACATATTCAAATGTATACACTAAAAGAAATGAAATACTAAATATTATAAAAAAATATTTAAGTATATTTAGACAAAAGTTTAAAAAAAAACATACTTTTCAATGGAAAACTTTAATAATGGCAGTAGAGAGAGAGAGGCCGATGGCAGATTCCTAAACATCTAATCTTCCTATAAATGATAACAAACTATTTCTCTCAGTGTCCTTATAGTTACACACACACACACACACACACACGAAAAGACAGAGAGACAGAGCGACAGCCAAAGAGAGAGATATCCATTAAACAAACACAGAGAAATCGCCGCTGACATAAAGCAGCAATGGCTGTCCTGGCAATGTCCTGGCGTTGTCTACCGCCTCTCCTTTCCCCCGCTCCCCGCTCCAGTCCTTTGTCCTTTACCCTTCCCCCCGTTTGGTCTTGCTGTCGCCTCGCTGGCGCCATCTGTCGCCTCTTTAGCTTTTCTGCCTTCAAGCCCTCAAGCCGGCACACACACATGAACATATATTGTGAAATCCTTAATGTTTCATACTCCACACTCCACCATGTTCGCACACATCATCAGCATATTGCCATTTTTGTCAAGAATTTTATATAATTTTTCCTCATTTTCGTATAATTTTTACCCGCAGGTCCCGCCACCGTTCAGATGGTATCCCAGAACCGGCCGCCACCCCCGATGCCGGTGCCCGTCCAGGTACCGCCATATGTCAACGAGAACGGGACACTCACCCACGTAATGCTCTCGCCGCAGCAGTACCAGCAGCTCCATCCGGGCCAAGGACACATCCATCCAGGGCCATTCGTAAGTATTCCTTTCAAAACTTTCCTTAAAGATATTTTTTTTAATGTCTTGGAAATGGAAGACAAAAGCTGTAATTGCCTTTGAAAAGGGTTGTAGTTGTAGTATGTTTCTCCTTATCGGAGTGGAATGACAATATCTAATTTCCATCCCATTAGTGCAACTTCCTCCGGCGGTTAGTTTGCATTTTGCATTCGGCTGCTTATCAATTAATTGACAGCTAATTGAGCGAACAACCAGCAATCAGCGGCACTCGTTCTCCAGCTGGCAACAATAATTCCCGAATGCTAATTCGATTTTCAACTGAAATTTCCATTGGGGGGCGGCTGTAAAAATAATTTATTGTACAGAGTCGTAGTCGTCGTCGTCTCGTGGAACAAACAAACCGGATCAGATCCGGGTAAAGCGATTCCCAGAAAAACTGAAAACTATTCTCAATGGCCAACTGTGCTGGGGGGGTGGGGCGCTTTATGTGTCTGAACCGGGCTGGAACAATGGCTCTCTAAATTGGTTAAACTTTAGCGCTAAACACCAATTAAATAAATTTTAAACAAAAGCAACTAAAAAATAAATAAACGCTTCAAAACAGTTGGCCAGCTGTCGCCGGTTGCATTTATTATTTATTTGTTTATCGTCGGGCTTAAGTTTAGTTCATAAAATGGCGAATTGTTTGGTTTGCTGTGTTTGGCTTTGGGCGGGGAAATGCCCCGAGGAGGGAGAGTGTGAAAATTGCATAACTAATTAGTTCGTTTGCTTTGTTTCCGATTGTGCTCAAGTCAAAGTCCCATTTGCCATCCCACGATGACTCACAGGCTCGCCTCGCAAATATTTGAATAGGCAGTGCAAACGGAAAACTGCAAGCTGAAAGCTGACAAATGCATGCTTGGCCAGATCACTTGCCGGTTGTTTGGGCATCCGAATCCGATTCATTGCACTTCACGAACTGTCATCTAGGCGCGAGCTTTGACAATCAGTCAGGCAGGTATTTGCTTTGAATGCTAATTAGACGGTAAATGCCTCAGATGGAAAGAAAAACAATTGTAAATATGTACATACAACTAGGTAGAGCTATTTAAGGTATAGTAGATCTATTCTGTCTGGAAGGAATTATAAAAATCTACTAATTTGGAGGTAAACTATGAAAAGGGTCTACTAAGAAAACTCAAGTAGCCTACAATTTTGTCTGAAAACTATAGGTATGTTTTAACTTTTAATCTTAGCAACTCGATAATTTTAAAGAAGTACTTAATTTAATTAAAGCAAATTACTGTCATTATGATTTATTTTCTCATTTTTTGATCTATTAACATGCGGAACTAGTTCGCTGCCACAGCGTTGGCCAAGTTCATGCATTTCATTTGAATTGCCTCGCTAATTTGCAAAATGGCAAAAAGAGCAAAAAAAATAAAATAATAATAAAATACAAAAAAGACAAGAAATCGCTTGTTAGACAAAGCAGATGAGCGTTACCCATTCACATCACGTTTCAAAAGGCACTCTCCTCCGGCCCGTACCGCGTCCCCAACTGTTGCTCCGGTCGCCACTTATGTCTAATAATTTAATAATAACAATTTCATTGTACAGCATAAACATTCCCATCATTTCTTTTATGTGCAGAAATTGTTAACAAAATTCGAGGCATAATTGAAATATTTTCACTTCCCGGACGATGAAAACTGCGATGTTACAGCCGAGTTCGTGACTTGGCCCGGCCCAGACTGAAGTTGAAATTACCATTCCGGTTCTGGCCCAGCGCCTAGCACAATTTCAATTCTATTGCCCCCTCAACCGATATACTGGCTGTTTTTTAATATTTATTGTATTATTGTCAATCGCTCATTTTAAATCAGAATTAATTGCAGTGTGAATTATATAATTTCCATTGATTACCTTTTATTTTTGACTCGGTCGTTGGGCCATAATTGCTTGACACTTCAGAGCTGATTTATTTATTTGTGTTTGGTAGACAAATCGAATAATTTTGACGGTAATTTTGTTATTTATGGGTGCTCGGCAGGAACAGACTGACATATTAAAAGAATAAAATTATTATTTTAATTTCAAAGCTGCAGAAGAGGACTAATCTAGGACTTTCTAATAAAAATATTCCCAAAGAAATAGCCCCCAAGTCACCCAAGCTGTCTAAATACTTGATTTGCATAACAATTTGTTGAGCTAACGTGGCTAATACCTGGCTGCGTTTTATCTGTTTAGTCCAATCCATTGTCCATTAGACTTTGTAGTGTCGTGCACGCTTCTGGCAACATTGTAGCTCATGACTTTTAATTGAACTCCACTTGAACCAAAGCCGAACTTTGCTGTCACAGCTTTTACATAACTGTCTCCTGTCTCCTGCCTCCGCCTCGCTCGCTCATCTAGGCGGAGGCCCATGTAACGATCGCCCATTTGGCCAATCCTAATGGCATTTTCACAGGGGAAAACTTGATTAATGCGGCGGCAACAACTTCATCCGCTTTGGATTCCAGCTTCGGACACATGTGGCTTCGTCACGGTTTGTTGCTGAAACGAAAGTGCCGACGGTGTCGGTGGCGGTGGCGGTAATGTCTGCTCCACTGAATACAGATCTCCGGCAACTTGAAATACCATACCTGAGGCTGAATTTTCCTTGACTTAATTAACAATTTGCTGCCACAACATAGCAGCAGAAATACACTAAGGGGAGAGATAGTTCAGCAGCGTTGGGAGTCATTTTAGAAAGGGGCAGAGTTACATCTTATAAGGACAATACTCATTGTTTTTATTTTTGATTTTTTTAAGGATATTTAATCCTTAAACTCTATATTAATTTGTAGTAAATATTGAAGATTTTTAAATACGTTTTAAAAACCCCTTTTTCGTACGCCTCTGCGGAAAACCAAGATTCGCACACACAGTGCCTTACAAATGGCAGTTTCCGCTTGTGTGTCTATGTTGAAATGTTTATAATTTGATTGTATGCTAATTTGCATAGTTGTAGCCGTAATATTGTTGTTGTTGGAATCTCCATTATGCAACCGAGTTATGCACTCGAATAACGGTAATCTGTCACACCACTGAAACCGAAAATGAAACTGAAACTCCCTCGCAGAACAAGTTTTAATCTTCGTTTCGTTTTTCGCCTTTTTTTTTTTTAGCCATGTATTAATCCGGCTTCTTTTGTTCTTTTTTTTATTGTTGTTGCTTCAGGCAGAAACTCATTAACTTTGACCCATATTTTTTTTTGGTTTTTCATAGTTTATGACCAACTCTGCAAAAAAAAATACGAAAAACGAACCGAGAAGAATCGAGCACTTTGAGAAAGAGAAACAAAGACAATTAACACTATTGAAGCTTACAAATTGCACAATCCATATATGGCCGACATGGAGAACATGAAATTAGAGTAATTTAAGCGAAAATCATTTGCCACAGTTTTGGGGCAATTGGAGGGGCAAATTATCAATCATGAGGCACAGATAGGCGGCCATTTTGTACAATTTTTTGGTGAATAAATGCGGGCGTGGCTAATTGCAGTTGCCCATATGCATAGCAAAAGCCATTTATTTTTAAGTGTGCATTAGAAATAATTATACACGACACTATTTCGTTTTTAAAGAGAAAAAATGTACATAAAAATACATAAAATATTTTCAAATTAGGGCGCCTATTTTGCTAGAGATGGTACTTTCCTGATAAATACCCAGAATCTAGTGTTGCAAAACGTTTTCTGTTAACAGCGCTGTTAACTAAAAAAATACAATAGCATGTTACTGGGGTGGAAGATGCGTAAAATGAATGGACGTGGTAGTGGTACCTTCTGGGCATTGTTATCAGTAGTTTGATTTTTTGCCAGTGTGTTGTTTCCCGAAAGATATTTATAGCCAGCGTGTCTTGAGTCGACGTGTTACTTTCTGACCATCTCTCCGCCACCTTTGAGAAAATGGAACAGCCCAAGAAAAGCGAGAGGACTGTGCTAATAAAAGTATTGGTTTTTCCTTATAGATTTTAGTGTTTATCGGTTTTTTATTTAGTAAACAAGAATACCCTTGAATATTTACAGATAAGCGCCAATGGCACTTCCCATTTCTATACGCCAGTGGCGGGTTATCCGGGCCCGGGACCAGCGGGCAATGGACCACCGCACTTCCATCTGCCGCCGGTGCCACCGCCGCAGCAACCACCCCAGGGGGCAGCACCCCAGCCCCCGCCACCGGGCGGCACTGGGGCAACCGTAACTGTGGCAGCTGTTCCTCCGCCCCCCACACCGGTTGCGGTCCACCCACATCCGCAACATCCACAACACACACATTCCCCGCACTCGCCCTCGCCTCCTAATTACAGGGACGAGCGCAGCCAGCGGCAGCACACCAAACTTCTGAGGAAACTGGAGAAACAACGGGAGTCGAGTAAGGATTTATTGAAATTTCTGCCACTAATCCACTCCCAGGACTCCTTAAGAGAACTTCCGACTAATAATTGTATTCCACCGACAGATCCTCCTCTGACGACGCCCACACACTCGCCCTCTCCCCGTCGTGCCACTGAAATCAATGGACACAACGGCAACAACATTCCTATGGGCGCTCATCCGAATAATCACCATCCAGGACGCAGGATACCCCATCAACAGCAAGGCAACCAGCCGGTCCAACAGATGCAGCCAGGACATCATCAGATCCACCAGCACCACCACCAACAGCAGCTACAGAGGAACGGAACACCTCAGCATGCCCAGCGTGCCGGCAGCAGTGTCGGAACTTCCGAGGATGGCGAAGACAATTCCAGCTTGGCTGGCGAGGAAGACGAGGAGGACTACCAGGCCAACATCCTTGAGCAAATCTCGGCCATTGAGAAGCCCGAGGTGATAGATATAACCTCCAGAGCCGCCAAGATCATCTGGGAATCGCCAAGCCTAACAGACGCTCTGCTGGAGATGCGCTGGCAGTTGCGCTACGAAGTCCTCGTCAGCGATTCGGGTAAACAGTGCAAGTACAAGAGCCTGTATCGCGGGGAAGCCAACGAGTGTATTGTGCAGGACCTGCAGCCCGGTCAGGATTACCTGGTGCGCTTTCGGGTGCACTACCAGAAGCTAGAGGGGGCGGTCAGTGATCCTACCGAGTTTCGGACACCGGCCTGTGAACCGGATCAGCCGCCGCCACCCAAACTAGTGTCGCGCACCAAGAGCTCCATTAACCTGCGATGGGCTGCACCGGCGGCGAACGGTTCCACTATACTCCACTATCTTCTAGAGTACGACGAAGGACGAACGGTGGCCGGGCAGCCGCAGAAGTTTGTGGAGCTGGCCAAGATCAAGGCCAAGCACTATGTGATTGGGAAACTGCAACCAACAACCGTTTACAGTTTCCGTTTGGCGGCCGTGAATGAAATGGGCCAGAGTCCCTATTCCCCGATTGCCAGTTACAGCACCTCGGGTACACCGCCTCCAGTGCCACGGCCTCCCCAATTAATCGGAAGCAGTTCCAACTCCCTGAAACTGGGCTGGGAGCGCAGGGCTCAGGATGGAGACTTTCTGTTGCAGCTGCAGGACGCCGAGTCGGGGCATGGCTACCTGAACACCTACAAGGGAACGGAGCTGCAGACCGAGTGCCTCCAGCTGAAGCGCGCCAGCAGCTATCAGTTCCGTTTACGTTCCGAAAACGAGGCTGGAGTTTCGCCCTGGTCGTCGGAGGTGAGCTACAGGACCTTGGCGGAGCGCCCTGGTAGACCTGGGAAGCCCCAGGCCAAGGGCAAGATCCATGGCACACACTTTAAGGCCCGCTGGGATGCCCCTAGCGATGCCGGTGGCGCTGAGATTCTACGCTACCACCTGGAGCTGAGTGCCGCTGGTCCGGCTTTTGAGAGGATCTACAGTGGTGGCGAGACGGAGGCCATGTGCGAGCGGCTGCAGCCTGGCACCACATACGCCCTGCGTGCCTGCTGCGAGGGTCCAGCCGGACAGAGTCCCTACTCCGACATCGGGCATGTGACCACGGAGGCAGTGCCTCCGGCTGCCCCGCCACCGCCTCACTGCAGCGATCCACCGTCACCGTACGCCGCTCTGCTGAAGCTCCAGCAACCGGAATACAATGGCGGGGCACCCATCCTGGAGTTTGAGGCCCAGATGCGGCGCCTGGAACAGGTGCAGGCACCCCAGCTGGTCTATCGCGGCAAGACGGCGTACTTCGTGGCCCAGGACCTAACCCCTGGTGGCATGTACGAGGTCCAGGTGAGGGCCATCAATCGCATTGGAGCCGGCAACTGGTCGCAGTGGATGAGATTCACGGCGGCGGCCGCTGCGCCCGGAGTTCCCGAGGAGCTGCGCGTGCAGGTGAAGTCGGCCACCCACTTGAGTGTCAGCTGGCAGCCACCACTGCAGGAAAATGGAGCGGCGGTCACCGGTTATACACTGAAAAGTGCCAGCCAAGAGCGAAAGGAACAGGATGAATCGGAGGAGCTGAAGGAGCCGGCGAGCTCAGAGTTCCACAACTGCTACCAGGGACCTCAGACCTGTGCCGAGTTGCGCAACCTGGTTCCCTTCACGCGCTACCATTTCCGCATCCTGGCCAGCAATTCTGCTGGCAGCGGACTACCCTCCGATGTGATAACCGTGTGCACCCCGGCCGCCGTGCCCGGAGCTCCGCAGATGCAGGGCTACGAGTTCACCGCCCAGGAGGTGACCCTCAACTGGACCCAGCCGCCGGCTCACGGCTCGGCCATTTGCTCGTACAACATTGAGTACGGAGAGCGAACTATCGCCACTCCGGATGCCTGCACCCGGTACACGGTGAGTGGCCTTCTCCCGGAGACGGGCTACAAGTTCCGTGTCCAGGCGGTGAATGCCATCGGAGCGGGAGCCTTTAGTGCCTATGCCAAGCTGACCACCCAGCCGGCTCCACCGGCGCCGCCGCGTCTGGAGTGCAGCGGAGCTGGTCACAACTACATCAAGCTGAAGTGGGGCGAGAACCCGGGCGGAAAGGTGGGCAACGGAAACACTTCGTCCTCCGGCGGCAATGGCGGTGACTTCACCAAGTACTTTGTGGAGATGTACGTGGCCCGTGCGAAGCAGTTCCAGGCCGTCTATTCCGGCACCAACTGCATGTGCAAGGTCCACAAGCTGCAGGAGCGCAGTAGCTACACCTTCCGGATCTATGCCCACACGGATCGGGCCGGCGACGGTGACTACTCCGAGGAGTTTGTGTTCGAGACCACGGCCACCCTGCCGGCGAACATAAAGCCACCCCGTGTCGTCCATGAGGGCAGTGTATGCCTCATGGAACTACCCGGACAGCTGGGCATGCAACTGACTTTGGAGTGGCAGCACTCCAAGAACTCCTTCCACGATCGCGTGGAGTACGAACTACAGTATGCCGTGTTGGGAGCCGGCGACCTGGATGGAGAGTCCCCCACGTCCAAGGGGCGCAGCAGCAGTTCCAGCGGCAGCGCCAACGGTGCACCCGTTAACCTGGCCAACCAGGACTACAGGGAGCTGTATCGCGGACCCGAAACCAAGTTTAACATTGACAATCTGGCGGCCGGGACTTGTTACCAATTCCGCGTGTGTCCTGTAAGGATAGCCGCGGGCGGAGAGCTCATCTACGGCCAACCGTCGAGTCCTTTGCGCTACCAGGTGCCCAGCGACCTGGACGCCAGCTCGGTGACCTGCCACCATCATCTGCACGGCTCGACGGCACCACCACCGGCCGTGGCCACCACGAGTCAGAGGAGCAGCCGCAAGCTGTCGGCCGGCAATGGCTCCGCCAATGGACTGCACTTGAGGTCGGTGAGTGCCTCGGCGATAAGCGGAGCCAGTGGCGTGGGAGCTGATCCGCTGGCCATCGGACGACTGCAGCAGGAACTGTCCGGTTTCAATGCGTGCGGGGATCCCCTGCACCATCATCATCACCATCACCATCACCACCATCAGCCGTGTGGCGGAGCCGGGACATCCGGCGGGGGTTCTGCGGACGCGGGACATCACCATCAGCATCACATGCACCAACACCACTCGCATCACATGCACCACGCCCACCATCCGCACACCGGTATGGGCATTGGCTCCTCCAACTCCTTCGGCGGCGGCTCCTCATCCTTAACCTACTCCTCCTCCGGCTCCTCAGCGGCGGCGGCCATCACCTCCAGTTTGGCGCAGGCGGGTGGCCTGAGGCGACTCCTGGGCAAGCTCACCTCGCTCTACTCCAACCGGAGGCGACTCAGCGACCAGCAGAAGGCGGTGTGCATAGTGGTCTCCTTCCTGGTGGGCACATTCCTGGTGGCCATGCTTGTCAACATGCTGAGGGGCTAAGAAACCACATCCTTGATTCACAAAAAATAAAAGGACTCCCAAGGAAAAGTTAAAAAAAAAAAAAACAAAACAAAAAAAAAACACTTTATGTCTCAAAGAAGTGATTTAAAAGAATTAGTTGTAATTATGTATTTTTTATATGTATACTGTAACAGAATCAAACAAAATCAAACTGTATATTATATAATTTTAATCAGCAGAACACACAGGAAAAATTAGCAAAAAAAACGTGAAGAAATTATGAAAATTCCCCTAAATGTATTAAATGTACACAAAACAAAACAAAAAACAGCAACATTCACACACACACATACACATACAGCTAAATGTTAATAATGGTATTTACTTATAAATATTTGTTGTCACAAAAACAAAAAAAACAAAACGAAAGTTTAATCTCCATATGTGCTATAAACAAAAAATGAAAAACTAAAAAATAATATGCTCGCCAGTACTTGTCAAACCTGTTCCGCAAATGCTTCTCAAACTGTTACTCGAATGTGTCGCGGTGTTGTAATTTGCATTTGAATTTCGTGTAAAATACGTTTAGAATTTTTTACCAAAACATCTTTTCCAACAAAAATCCAAAAAATAAAAAAATACAAATAATGGGATCTAGATAGCTGGTCAACAAATTGCACCAACTACGTGTAGGCCTAAAATATATAAAAAAAAAAAATAAAAACACACACTCCTAAGTAGCTAAAAAGATGTAACAGAATTGATGGGGAATTAAAGGTGACATTGGATGGAGAGCAAATGCAGAACGAATAATTAAACGAAAAGTATGAATTTATTAGACTACTAGCAACAGGATTCAGTGCTGTACTATACAATTGTTTACCCTATCGCTCCAATCTACGCAGATATATATATATATATACTTATATTTATATATATGTATATATATATGTAAAACAGCAGACGCTTCTTTCATTCTCACAAACTTTTTATACGAATTATTAAACAATTTATTATATAAACATATTATACGACAACAACAAACAAAATAAAAACAAATTATTGAAACCAAGGCAACCCCAGTTGGGGCTGCTATATTCGAGGTGGTAAAAATAATACGAAATTAACAAACAACTGTTGCATTTCACCAACCGACTAACTAAATCGCAAAACTATAAACAATCTGATCCCGACATTTTTTTGTAGGCTGTCCATCTGGCTATAGCAGCCCCAACTAGGCAAAGTGATTTATATTCCAATTATTATTATTTTTCTAATTAAATAAATTAAACTAAATGTAATTGTTTCTTTCCATAGCATTTAATGTGAATTATACAAAAAAACAAACGGAATCTTATCTAAAAAAATCATAAAACCGACAAAAAAAAATCCACAAATACACAAGCATAGCAAATGTTTGTTCATGTAAACCATAAACATTTGCTTAATGCAAATTAAAAAAAATTATATATATAAATATATATATATATATATAAATAAATAAATAAACTTAAATCGAAATCAAATGATAAAATAATAAATGGAAATTATGTATGTTTCTATGTTTACAACTTATAAAATTTATTTGCAAAATATATATATATATATGAAACATTTAAAATAAATGCGATATACAAAAAATAAATGTGTTCTTTATTTTAAAACAAACAAGCACGGATAAATTCGGGTTTTCCGACTATCCTCTTCCAACAAGTTGATACATTTTCTGGGGGATCCCCATCAAACTTCAGAAAATGTATAGAATATGGCTACCACCAATTTCCAATTCTTAAGGCCAATCTTCTTCTTAAGGCCATCCGATTCTTAAACGGTACCCCTTGAAAAAAATCGAGAATTTTTTAAATGACTTTTAAGCAATTCCTTTAATGAGGAAAAACGGTACTAAGTTCGCTGATTACAGAACGGTGCGTTGTTTTATGATCAAATTCAAATTGGCAGAGCTATGACAATCGGAAGGGGGGGAAATTATGATTTTGGCCCAAAAAAGGGCCAAAATTAAATTTGAAGAATATTTAGGATCCTTTGATGAGGATCGACGGGGATTAGTTCCCTGAATCACAAATGGAGCTTCTTTTTTGGATTGGATGCGAAATAGCCGAGATATTCGCAAATAAGTGAAAGAAAAGCGTAGGTTGCGGGATTCCGCACTTTTCCAAGGGGTTTTCCATCATGATTTTGACCGAAAAAAGGGCCAAAATTAAATTTGAAGAATATTGAAGATCCTTTGATGAGGATCGACGGGGATTAGTTCCCTGAATCACAAATGGAACTCCTTTTTTGGATTGGACGCGAAATAGCCGAGATATTCGCCAAAAACTGGAAGAAAAGCGTAGGTTGCGGGATTCCGCACTTTTCCAAGGGGTACCATCATGATTATGGCCGAAAAAAGGGCCAAAATTAAATTTGAAGAATATTGAAGATCCTTTGATGAGGATCGACGGGGATTAGTTCCCTGAATCACAAATGGAGCTCCTTTTTTGGATTGGATGTGAAATAGCCGAGATATTCGCAAATAAGTGAAAGAAAAGCGTAGGTTGCGGGATTCCGCACTTTTCCAAGGGGTTTTCCATCATGATTTTGGCCGAAAAAAGGGCCAAAATTAAATTTGAAGAATATTGAAGATCCTTTGATGAGGATCGACGGGGATTAGTTCCCTGAATCACAAATGGAGCTCCTTTTTTGAATTGGATGCGAAATAGCCGCGATATTCGCCAAAAACTGGAAGAAAAGCGTAGGTTGCGGGGTTCCGTACTTTTCCAAGGGGTACCATCATGATTTTGGCCGAAAAAAGAGCCAAAATTAAATTTGAAGAATATTGAAGATCCTTTGATAAGGATCGACGGGGATTGGTTCCCTGAATCACAAATGGAACTCCTTTTTTGGATTGGATGCGAAATAGCCGAGATATTCACAAAAAAGTGAAAGAAAAGCGTAGGTTGCGGGATTCCGCACTTTTCCAAGGGGTACCATTATGATTTTGGCCGAAAAAAGGGCCAAAATTAAATTTGAAGAATATTGAAGATCCTTTGATGAGGATCGACGGGGATTAGTTCCCTGAATCACAAATGAAGCTCCTTTTTTGGATTGGATGCGAAATAGCCGAGATATTCGCAAAAAACTGGAAGAAAAGCGTAGGTTGCGGGATTCCGCACTTTTCCAAGGGGTTTTCCATCATGATTTTGACCGAAAAAAGGGCCAAAATTAAATTTGAAGAATATTGAAGATCCTTTGATGGGGATCTACGGGGATTAGTTCCCTGAATCACAAATGGAACTCCTTTTTTGGATTGGATGCGAAATAGCCGAGATATTCGCCAAAAACTGGAAGAAAAGCGTAGGTTGCGGGATTCCGCACTTTTCCAAGGGGTACCATCATGATTTTGGCCGAAAAAAGGGCCTAAATTAAATTTGAAGAATATTGAAGATCCTTTGATGAGGATCGACGGGGATTTGTTCCCTGAATCACAAATGGAACTCCTTTTTTGGATTGGATGCGAAATAGCCGAGATATTCGCCAAAAACGGGAAGAAAAGCGTAGGTTGCGGGATTCCGCACTTTTCCAAGGGGTACCATCATGATTTTGGCCGAAAAAAGGGCCAAAATTAAATTTGAAGAATATTGAAGATCCTTTGATGAGGATCGACGGGGATTGGTTCCCTGAATCACAAATGGAGCTCCTTTTTTGGATTGGATGCGAAATAGCCGAGATATTCGCCAAAAACTAGAAGAAAAGCGTAGGTTGCGGGATTCCGCACTTTTCCAAGGGGTACCATCATGATTTTGGCCGAAAAAAGGGCCAAAATTAAATTTGAAGAATATTTAAGATCCTTTGATGAGGATCGACGGGGATTGGTTCCCTGAATCACAAATGGAGCTCCTTTTTTGGATTGGATGCGAAATAGCCGAGATATTCGCCAAAAACTGGAAGAAAAGCGTAGGTTGCGGGATTCCGCACTTTTCCAAGGGGTTTTCCATCATGATTTTGACCGAAAAAAGGGCCAAAATTAAATTTGAAGAATATTGAAGATCCTTTGATGAGGATCGACGGGGATTAGTTCCCTGAATCACAAATGGAACTCCTTTTTTGGATTGGACGCGAAATAGCCGAGATATTCGCCAAAAACTGGAAGAAAAGCGTAGGTTGCGGGATTCCGCACTTTTCCAAGGGGTACCATCATGATTATGGCCGAAAAAAGGGCCAAAATTAAATTTGAAGAATATTGAAGATCCTTTGATGAGGATCGACGGGGATTAGTTCCCTGAATCACAAATGGAGCTCCTTTTTTGGATTGGATGTGAAATAGCCGAGATATTCGCAAATAAGTGAAAGAAAAGCGTATGTTGCGGGATTCCGCACTTTTCCAAGGGGTTTTCCATCATGATTTTGGCCGAAAAAAGGGCCAAAATTAAATTTGAAGAATATTGAAGATCCTTTGATGAGGATCGACGGGGATTAGTTCCCTGAATCACAAATGGAGCTCCTTTTTTGAATTGGATGCGAAATAGCCGCGATATTCGCCAAAAACTGGAAGAAAAGAGTAGGTTGCGGGGTTCCGTACTTTTCCAAGGGGTACCATCATGATTATGGCCGAAAAAAGGGCCAAAATTAAATTTGAAGAATATTGAAGATCCTTTGATGAGGATCGACGGGGATTAGTTCCCTGAATCACAAATGGAGCTCCTTTTTTGGATTGGATGTGAAATAGCCGAGATATTCGCAAATAAGTGAAAGAAAAGCGTAGGTTGCGGGATTCCGCACTTTTCCAAGGGGTTTTCCATCATGATTTTGGCCGAAAAAAGGGCCAAAATTAAATTTGAAGAATATTGAAGATCCTTTGATGAGGATCGACGGGGATTAGTTCCCTGAATCACAAATGGAACTCCTTTTTTGGATTGGACGCGAAATAGCCGAGATATTCGCCAAAAACTGGAAGAAAAGCGTAGGTTGCGGGATTCCGCACTTTTCCAAGGGGTACCATCATGATTATGGCCGAAAAAAGGGCCAAAATTAAATTTGAAGAATATTGAAGATCCTTTGATGAGGATCGACGGGGATTAGTTCCCTGAATCACAAATGGAGCTCCTTTTTTGGATTGGATGTGAAATAGCCGAGATATTCGCAAATAAGTGAAAGAAAAGCGTAGGTTGCGGGATTCCGCACTTTTCCAAGGGGTTTTCCATCATGATTTTGGCCGAAAAAAGGGCCAAAATTAAATTTGAAGAATATTGAAGATCCTTTGATGAGGATCGACGGGGATTAGTTCCCTGAATCACAAATGGAGCTCCTTTTTTGAATTGGATGCGAAATAGCCGCGATATTCGCCAAAAACTGGAAGAAAAGCGTAGGTTGCGGGGTTCCGTACTTTTCCAAGGGGTACCATCATGATTTTGGCCGAAAAAAGAGCCAAAATTAAATTTGAAGAATATTGAAGATCCTTTGATAAGGATCGACGGGGATTGGTTCCCTGAATCACAAATGGAACTCCTTTTTTGGATTGGATGCGAAATAGCCGAGATATTCACAAAAAAGTGAAAGAAAAGCGTAGGTTGCGGGATTCCGCACTTTTCCAAGGGGTACCATTATGATTTTGGCCGAAAAAAGGGCCAAAATTAAATTTGAAGAATATTGAAGATCCTTTGATGAGGATCGACGGGGATTAGTTCCCTGAATCACAAATGAAGCTCCTTTTTTGGATTGGATGCGAAATAGCCGAGATATTCGCAAAAAACTGGAAGAAAAGCGTAGGTTGCGGGATTCCGCACTTTTCCAAGGGGTTTTCCATCATGATTTTGACCGAAAAAAGGGCCAAAATTAAATTTGAAGAATATTGAAGATCCTTTGATGGGGATCTACGGGGATTAGTTCCCTGAATCACAAATGGAACTCCTTTTTTGGATTGGATGCGAAATAGCCGAGATATTCGCCAAAAACTGGAAGAAAAGCGTAGGTTGCGGGATTCCGCACTTTTCCAAGGGGTACCATCATGATTTTGGCCGAAAAAAGGGCCTAAATTAAATTTGAAGAATATTGAAGATCCTTTGATGAGGATCGACGGGGATTTGTTCCCTGAATCACAAATGGAACTCCTTTTTTGGATTGGATGCGAAATAGCCGAGATATTCGCCAAAAACTGGAAGAAAAGCGTAGGTTGCGGGATTCCGCACTTTTCCAAGGGGTACCATCATGATTTTGGCCGAAAAAAGGGCCAAAATTAAATTTGAAGAATATTGAAGATCCTTTGATGAGGATCGACGGGGATTGGTTCCCTGAATCACAAATGGAGCTCCTTTTTTGGATTGGATGCGAAATAGCCGAGATATTCGCCAAAAACTAGAAGAAAAGCGTAGGTTGCGGGATTCCGCACTTTTCCAAGGGGTACCATCATGATTTTGGCCGAAAAAAGGGCCAAAATTAAATTTGAAGAATATTTAAGATCCTTTGATGAGGATCGACGGGGATTGGTTCCCTGAATCACAAATGGAGCTCCTTTTTTGGATTGGATGCGAAATAGCCGAGATATTCGCCAAAAACTGGAAGAAAAGCGTAGGTTGCGGGATTCCGCACTTTTCCAAGGGGTACCATCATAGGTAGGTTGCGGGATTCCGCACTTTTCCAAGGGGTTTTCCATCATGATTTTGGCCGAAAAAAGGGCCAAAATTAAATTTGAAGAATATTGAAGATCCTTTGATGAGGATCGACGGGGATTAGTTCCCTGAATCACAAATGGAGCTCCTTTTTTGAATTGGATGCGAAATAGCCGCGATATTCGCCAAAAACTGGAAGAAAAGCGTAGGTTGCGGGGTTCCGTACTTTTCCAAGGGGTACCATCATGATTTTGGCCGAAAAAAGAGCCAAAATTAAATTTGAAGAATATTGAAGATCCTTTGATAAGGATCGACGGGGATTGGTTCCCTGAATCACAAATGGAACTCCTTTTTTGGATTGGATGCGAAATAGCCGAGATATTCACAAAAAAGTGAAAGAAAAGCGTAGGTTGCGGGATTCCGCACTTTTCCAAGGGGTACCATTATGATTTTGGCCGAAAAAAGGGCCAAAATTAAATTTGAAGAATATTGAAGATCCTTTGATGAGGATCGACGGGGATTAGTTCCCTGAATCACAAATGAAGCTCCTTTTTTGGATTGGATGCGAAATAGCCGAGATATTCGCCAAAAACTGGAAGAAAAGCGTAGGTTGCGGGATTCCGCACTTTTCCAAGGGGTACCATCATGATTTTGGCCGAAAAAAGGGCCTAAATTAAATTTGAAGAATATTGAAGATCCTTTGATGAGGATCGACGGGGATTAGTTCCCTGAATCACAAATGGAACTCCTTTTTTGGATTGGATGCGAAATAGCCGAGATATTCGCCAAAAACTGGAAGAAAAGCGTAGGTTGCGGGATTCCGCACTTTTCCAAGGGGTACCATCATGATTTTGGCCGAAAAAAGGGCCTAAATTAAATTTGAAGAATATTGAAGATCCTTTGATGAGGATCGACGGGGATTTGTTCCCTGAATCACAAATGGAACTCCTTTTTTGGATTGGATGCGAAATAGCCGAGATATTCGCCAAAAACTGGAAGAAAAGCGTAGGTTGCGGGATTCCGCACTTTTCCAAGGGGTACCATCATGATTTTGGCCGAAAAAAGGGCCTAAATTAAATTTGAAGAATATTGAAGATCCTTTGATGAGGATCGACGGGGATTAGTTCCCTGAATCACAAATGGAACTCCTTTTTTGGATTGGATGCGAAATAGCCGAGATATTCGCCAAAAACGGGAAGAAAAGCGTAGGTTGCGGGATTCCGCACTTTTCCAAGGGGTACCATCATGATTTTGGCCGAAAAAAGGGCCAAAATTAAATTTGAAGAATATTGAAGATCCTTTGATGAGGATCAACGGGGATTGGTTCCCTGAATCACAAATGGAGCTCCTTTTTTGGATTGGATGCGAAATAGCCGAGATATTCGCCAAAAACTAGAAGAAAAGCGTAGGTTGCGGGATTCCGCACTTTTCCAAGGGGTACCATCATGATTTTGGCCGAAAAAAGGGCCAAAATTAAATTTGAAGAATATTTAAGATCCTTTGATGAGGATCGACGGGGATTGGTTCCCTGAATCACAAATGGAACTCCTTTTTTGGATTGGATGCGAAATAGCCGAGATATTCACAAAAAAGTGAAAGAAAAGCGTAGGTTGCGGGATTCCGCACTTTTCCAAGGGGTACCATCATGATTTTGGCCGAAAAAAGGGCCAAAATTAAATTTGAAGAATATTGAAGATCCTTTGATTAGGATCGACGGGGATTAGTTCCCTGAATCACAAATGGAGCTCCTTTTTTGGATTGGATGCGAAATAGCCGAGATATTCGCAAATAAGTGAAAGAAAAGCGTAGGTTGCGGGATTCCGCACTTTTCCAAGGGGTTTTCCATCATGATTTTGGCCGAAAAAAGGGCCAAAAGGAAATTTGAAGAATATTGAAGATCCTTTGATGAGGATCGACGGGGATTAGTTCCCTGAATCACAAATGGAGCTCCTTTTTTGAATTGGATGCGAAATAGCCGAGATATTCGCCAAAAACTGGAAGAAAAGCGTAGGTTGCGGGATTCCGTACTTTTCCAAGGGGTACCATCATGATTTTGGCCGAAAAAAGGGCCAAAATTAAATTTGAAGAATATTGAAGATCCTTTGATGAGGATCGACGGGGATTAGTTCCCTGAATCACAAATGGAGCTCCTTTTTTGAATTGGATGCGAAATAGCCGAGATATTCGCCAAAAACTGGAAGAAAAGCGTAGGTTGCGGGATTCCGTACTTTTCCAAGGGGTACCATCATGATTTTGGCCGAAAAAAGGGCCAAAATTAAATTTGAAGAATATTGAAGATCCTTTGATGAGGATCGACGGGGATTAGTTCCCTGAATCACAAATGGAGCTCCTTTTTTGAATTGGATGCGAAATAGCCGAGATATTCGCCAAAAACTGGAAGAAAAGCGTAGGTTGCGGGATTCCGTACTTTTCCAAGGGGTACCATCATGATTTTGGCCGAAAAAAGGGCCAAAATTAAATTTGAAGAATATTGAAGATCCTTTGATGAGGATCGACGGGGATTAATTCCCTGAATCACAAATGGAGCTCCTTTTTTGGATTGGATGCGAAATAGCCGAGATATTCGCAAAAAACTGGAAGAAAAGCGTAGGTTGCGGGATTCCGCACTTTTCCAAGGGGTACCATCATGATTTTGGCCGAAAAAAGGGCCAAAATTAAATTTGAAGAATATTGAAGATCCTTTGATGAGGATGGACGGGGATTAGTTCCCTGAATCACAAATGGAGCTCCTTTTTTGGATTGGATGCGAAATAGCCGAGATATTCGCAAAAAACTGGAAGAAAAGCGTAGGTTGCGGGATTCCGCACTTTTCCAAGGGGTACCATCATGATTTTGGCCGAAAAAAGGGCCTAAATTAAATTTGAAGAATATTGAAGATCCTTTGATGAGGATCGACGGGGATTTGTTCCCTGAATCACAAATGGAACTCCTTTTTTGGATTGGATGCGAAATAGCCGAGATATTCGCCAAAAACTGGAAGAAAAGCGTAGGTTGCGGGATTCCGCACTTTTCCAAGGGGTACCATCATGATTTTGGCCGAAAAAAGGGCCTAAATTAAATTTGAAGAATATTGAAGATCCTTTGATGAGGATCGACGGGGATTAGTTCCCTGAATCACAAATGGAACTCCTTTTTTGGATTGGATGCGAAATAGCCGAGATATTCGCCAAAAACGGGAAGAAAAGCGTAGGTTGCGGGATTCCGCACTTTTCCAAGGGGTACCATCATGATTTTGGCCGAAAAAAGGGCCAAAATTAAATTTGAAGAATATTGAAGATCCTTTGATGAGGATCGACGGGGATTGGTTCCCTGAATCACAAATGGAGCTCCTTTTTTGGATTGGATGCGAAATAGCCGAGATATTCGCCAAAAACTAGAAGAAAAGCGTAGGTTGCGGGATTCCGCACTTTTCCAAGGGGTACCATCATGATTTTGGCCGAAAAAAGGGCCAAAATTAAATTTAAAGAATATTTAAGATCCTTTGATGAGGATCGACGGGGATTGGTTCCCTGAATCACAAATGGAACTCCTTTTTTGGATTGGATGCGAAATAGCCGAGATATTCACAAAAAAGTGAAAGAAAAGCGTAGGTTGCGGGATTCCGCACTTTTCCAAGGGGTACCATCATGATTTTGGCCGAAAAAAGGGCCAAAATTAAATTTGAAGAATATTGAAGATCCTTTGATTAGGATCGACGGGGATTAGTTCCCTGAATCACAAATGGAGCTCCTTTTTTGGATTGGATGCGAAATAGCCGAGATATTCGCAAATAAGTGAAAGAAAAGCGTAGGTTGCGGGATTCCGCACTTTTCCAAGGGGTTTTCCATCATGATTTTGGCCGGAAAAAGGGCGAAAATTAAATTTGAAGAATATTGAAGATCCTTTGATGAGGATCGACGGGGATTAGTTCCCTGAATCACAAATGGAGCTCCTTTTTTGGATTGGATGCGAAATAGCCGAGATATTCGCAAAAAAGTGAAAGAAAAGCGTAGGTTGCGGGATTCCGCACTTTTCCAAGGGGTACCATCATGATTTTGGCCGAAAAAAGGGCCAAAATTAAATTTGAAGAATATTGAAGATCCTTTGATGAGGATCGACAGGGATTTGTTCCCTGAATCACAAATGGAACTCCTTTTTTGGATTGGATGCGAAATAGCCGAGATATTCGCCAAAAACTGGAAGAAAAGCGTAGGTTGCGGGATTCCGCACTTTTCCAAGGGGTACCATCATGATTTTGGCCGAAAAAAGGGCCTAAATTAAATTTGAAGAATATTGAAGATCCTTTGATGAGGATCGACGGGGATTAGTTCCCTGAATCACAAATGGAGCTCCTTTTTTGGATTAGATGTGAAATAGCCGAGATATTTGCAAAAAAGTGAAAGAAAAGCGTAGGTTGCGCGATTCCGCACTTTTCCAAGGGGTACCATCATGATTTTGGCCGAAAAAAAGGCCAAAATTAAATTTGAAGAATATTGAAGATCCTTTGATGAGGATCGACGGGGATTAGTTCCCTGAATCACAAATGGAGCTCCTTTTTTGGATTGGATGCGAAATAGCCGAGATATTCGCAAATAAGTGAAAGAAAAGCGTAGGTTGCGGGATTCCGCACTTTTCCAAGGGGTTTTCCATCATGATTTTGGCCGAAAAAAGCGCCAAAATGAAACTTGAAGAATATTGAAGATCCTTTGATGAGGATCGACAGGGATTAGTTCCCTGAATCACAAATGGAGCTCCTTTTTTGAATTGGATGCGAAATAGCCGAGATATTCGCCAAAAACTGGAAGAAAAGCGTAGGTTGCGGGATTCCGTACTTTTCCAAGGGGTACCATCATGATTTTGGCCGAAAAAAGGGCCAAAATGAAATTTGAAGAATATTGAAGATCCTTTGATGAGGATCGACGGGGATTAGTTCCCTGAATCACAAATGGAGCTCCTTTTTTGGATTGGATGCGAAATAGCCGAGATATTCGCCAAAAACTAGAAGAAAAGCGTAGGTTGCGGGATTCCGCACTTTTCCAAGGGGTACCATCATGATTTTGGCCGAAAAAAGAGCCAAAATTAAATTTGAAGAATATTGAAGATCCTTTGATGAGGATCGACGGGGATTGGTTCCCTGAATCACAAATGGAGCTCCTTTTTTGGATTGGATGCGAAATAGCCGAGATATTCGCAAATAAGTGAAAGAAAAGCGTAGGTTGCGGGATTCCGCACTTTTCCAAGGGGTTTTCCATCATGATTTTGGCCGAAAAAAGGGCCAAAATTAAATTTGAAGAATATTGAAGATCCTTTGATGAGGATCGACAGGGATTTGTTCCCTGAATCACAAATGGAACTCCTTTTTTGGATTGGATGCGAAATAGCCGAGATATTCGCCAAAAACTGGAAGAAAAGCGTAGGTTGCGGGATTCCGCACTTTTCCAAGGGGTACCATCATGATTTTGGCCGAAAAAAGGGCCAAAATTAAATTTGAAGAATATTGAAGATCCTTTGATGAGGATCGACGGGGATTAGTTCCCTGAATCACAAATGAAGCTCCTTTTTTGGATTAGATGTGAAATAGCCGAGATATTCGCAAAAAAGTGAAAGAAAAGCGTAGGTTGCGCGATTCCGCACTTTTCCAAGGGGTACCATCATGATTTTGGCCGAAAAAAGGGCCTAAATTAAATTTGAAGAATATTGAAGATCCTTTGATGAGGATCGACGGGGATTGGTTCCCTGAATCACAAATGGAGCTCCTTTTTTGGATTGGATGCGAAATAGCCGAGATATTCGCAAATAAGTGAAAGAAAAGCGTAGGTTGCGGGATTCCGCACTTTTCCAAGGGGTTTTCCATCATGATTTTGGCCGAAAAAAGGGCCAAAAGGAAATTTGAAGAATATTGAAGATCCTTTGATGAGGATCGACGGGGATTAGTTCCCTGAATCACAAATGGAGCTCCTTTTTTGAATTGGATGCGAAATAGCCGAGATATTCGCCAAAAACTGGAAGAAAAGCGTAGGTTGCGGGATTCCGTACTTTTCCAAGGGGTACCATCATGATTTTGGCCGAAAAAAGGGCCAAAATTAAATTTGAAGAATATTGAAGATCCTTTGATGAGGATCGACGGGGATTAGTTCCCTGAATCACAAATGGAGCTCCTTTTTTGAATTGGATGCGAAATAGCCGAGATATTCGCCAAAAACTGGAAGAAAAGCGTAGGTTGCGCGATTCCGCACTTGACCAAGGGGTACCATCATGATTTTGGCCGAAAAAAAGGCCAAAATTAAATTTGAAGAATATTGAAGATCCTTTGATGAGGATCGACGGGGATTAGTTCCCTGAATCACAAATGGAGCTCCTTTTTTGGATTGGATGCGAAATAGCCGAGATATTCGCAAATAAGTGAAAGAAAAGCGTAGGTTGCGGGATTCCGCACTTTTCCAAGGGGTTTTCCATCATGATTTTGGCCGAAAAAAGCGCCAAAATGAAACTTGAAGAATATTGAAGATCCTTTGATGAGGATCGACGGGGATTAGTTCCCTGAATCACAAATGGAGCTCCTTTTTTGAATTGGATGCGAAATAGCCGAGATATTCGCCAAAAACTGGAAGAAAAGCGTAGGTTGCGGGATTCCGTACTTTTCCAAGGGGTACCATCATGATTTTGGCCGAAAAAAGGGCCAAAATGAAATTTGAAGAATATTGAAGATCCTTTGATGAGGATCGACGGGGATTAGTTCCCTGAATCACAAATGGAGCTCCTTTTTTGGATTGGATGCGAAATAGCCGAGATATTCGCCAAAAACTAGAAGAAAAGCGTAGGTTGCGGGATTCCGCACTTTTCCAAGGGGTACCATCATGATTTTGGCCGAAAAAAGGGCCAAAATTAAATTTGAAGAATATTGAAGATCCTTTGATGAGGATCGACGGGGATTGGTTCCCTGAATCACAAATGGAGCTCCTTTTTTGGATTGGATGCGAAATAGCCGAGATATTCGCAAATAAGTGAAAGAAAAGCGTAGGTTGCGGGATTCCGCACTTTTCCAAGGGGTTTTCCATCATGATTTTGGCCGAAAAAAGGGCCAAAATTAAATTTGAAGAATATTGAAGATCCTTTGATGAGGATCGACGGGGATTAGTTCCCTGAATCACAAATGGAGCTCCTTTTTTGGATTAGATGTGAAATAGCCGAGATATTCGCAAAAAAGTGAAAGAAAAGCGTAGGTTGCGGGATTCCGCACTTTTCCAAGGGGTACCATCATGATTTTGGCCGAAAAAAGGGCCAAAATTAAATTTGAAGAATATTGAAGATCCTTTGATGAGGATCGACAGGGATTTGTTCCCTGAATCACAAATGGAACTCCTTTTTTGGATTGGATGCGAAATAGCCGAGATATTCGCCAAAAACTGGAAGAAAAGCGTAGGTTGCGGGATTCCGCACTTTTCCAAGGGGTACCATCATGATTTTGGCCGAAAAAAGGGCCAAAATTAAATTTGAAGAATATTGAAGATCCTTTGATGAGGATCGACGGGGATTAGTTCCCTGAATCACAAATGAAGCTCCTTTTTTGGATTAGATGTGAAATAGCCGAGATATTCGCAAAAAAGTGAAAGAAAAGCGTAGGTTGCGCGATTCCGCACTTTTCCAAGGGGTACCATCATGATTTTGGCCGAAAAAAGGGCCTAAATTAAATTTGAAGAATATTGAAGATCCTTTGATGAGGATCGACGGGGATTGGTTCCCTGAATCACAAATGGAGCTCCTTTTTTGGATTGGATGCGAAATAGCCGAGATATTCGCAAATAAGTGAAAGAAAAGCGTAGGTTGCGGGATTCCGCACTTTTCCAAGGGGTTTTCCATCATGATTTTGGCCGAAAAAAGGGCCAAAAGGAAATTTGAAGAATATTGAAGATCCTTTGATGAGGATCGACGGGGATTAGTTCCCTGAATCACAAATGGAGCTCCTTTTTTGAATTGGATGCGAAATAGCCGAGATATTCGCCAAAAACTGGAAGAAAAGCGTAGGTTGCGGGATTCCGTACTTTTCCAAGGGGTACCATCATGATTTTGGCCGAAAAAAGGGCCAAAATTAAATTTGAAGAATATTGAAGATCCTTTGATGAGGATCGACGGGGATTAGTTCCCTGAATCACAAATGGAGCTCCTTTTTTGAATTGGATGCGAAATAGCCGAGATATTCGCCAAAAACTGGAAGAAAAGCGTAGGTTGCGGGATTCCGTACTTTTCCAAGGGGTACCATCATGATTTTGGCCGAAAAAAGGGCCAAAAGGAAATTTGAAGAATATTGAAGATCCTTTGATGAGGATCGACGGGGATTAGTTCCCTGAATCACAAATGGAGCTCCTTTTTTGAATTGGATGCGAAATAGCCGAGATATTCGCCAAAAACTGGAAGAAAAGCGTAGGTTGCGGGATTCCGTACTTTTCCAAGGGGTACCATCATGATTTTGGCCGAAAAAAGGGCCAAAATTAAATTTGAAGAATATTGAAGATCCTTTGATGAGGATCGACGGGGATTAGTTCCCTGAATCACAAATGGAGCTCCTTTTTTGGATTGGATGCGAAATAGCCGAGATATTCGCAAATAAGTGAAAGAAAAGCGTAGGTTGCGGGATTCCGCACTTTTCCAAGGGGTTTTCCATCATGATTTTGGCCGAAAAAAGCGCCAAAATGAAACTTGAAGAATATTGAAGATCCTTTGATGAGGATCGACGGGGATTAGTTCCCTGAATCACAAATGGAGCTCCTTTTTTGAATTGGATGCGAAATAGCCGAGATATTCGCCAAAAACTGGAAGAAAAGCGTAGGTTGCGGGATTCCGTACTTTTCCAAGGGGTACCATCATGATTTTGGCCGAAAAAAGGGCCAAAATGAAATTTGAAGAATATTGAAGATCCTTTGATGAGGATCGACGGGGATTAGTTCCCTGAATCACAAATGGAGCTCCTTTTTTGGATTGGATGCGAAATAGCCGAGATATTCGCCAAAAACTAGAAGAAAAGCGTAGGTTGCGGGATTCCGCACTTTTCCAAGGGGTACCATCATGATTTTGGCCGAAAAAAGGGCCAAAATTAAATTTGAAGAATATTGAAGATCCTTTGATGAGGATCGACGGGGATTGGTTCCCTGAATCACAAATGGAGCTCCTTTTTTGGATTGGATGCGAAATAGCCGAGATATTCGCAAATAAGTGAAAGAAAAGCGTAGGTTGCGGGATTCCGCACTTTTCCAAGGGGTTTTCCATCATGATTTTGGCCGAAAAAAGGGCCAAAATTAAATTTGAAGAATATTGAAGATCCTTTGATGAGGATCGACGGGGATTAGTTCCCTGAATCACAAATGGAGCTCCTTTTTTGGATTAGATGTGAAATAGCCGAGATATTCGCAAAAAAGTGAAAGAAAAGCGTAGGTTGCGGGATTCCGCACTTTTCCAAGGGGTACCATCATGATTTTGGCCGAAAAAAGGGCCAAAATTAAATTTGAAGAATATTGAAGATCCTTTGATGAGGATCGACAGGGATTTGTTCCCTGAATCACAAATGGAACTCCTTTTTTGGATTGGATGCGAAATAGCCGAGATATTCGCCAAAAACTGGAAGAAAAGCGTAGGTTGCGGGATTCCGCACTTTTCCAAGGGGTACCATCATGATTTTGGCCGAAAAAAGGGCCAAAATTAAATTTGAAGAATATTGAAGATCCTTTGATGAGGATCGACGGGGATTAGTTCCCTGAATCACAAATGAAGCTCCTTTTTTGGATTAGATGTGAAATAGCCGAGATATTCGCAAAAAAGTGAAAGAAAAGCGTAGGTTGCGCGATTCCGCACTTTTCCAAGGGGTACCATCATGATTTTGGCCGAAAAAAGGGCCTAAATTAAATTTGAAGAATATTGAAGATCCTTTGATGAGGATCGACGGGGATTGGTTCCCTGAATCACAAATGGAGCTCCTTTTTTGGATTGGATGCGAAATAGCCGAGATATTCGCAAATAAGTGAAAGAAAAGCGTAGGTTGCGGGATTCCGCACTTTTCCAAGGGGTTTTCCATCATGATTTTGGCCGAAAAAAGGGCCAAAAGGAAATTTGAAGAATATTGAAGATCCTTTGATGAGGATCGACGGGGATTAGTTCCCTGAATCACAAATGGAGCTCCTTTTTTGAATTGGATGCGAAATAGCCGAGATATTCGCCAAAAACTGGAAGAAAAGCGTAGGTTGCGGGATTCCGTACTTTTCCAAGGGGTACCATCATGATTTTGGCCGAAAAAAGGGCCAAAATTAAATTTGAAGAATATTGAAGATCCTTTGATGAGGATCGACGGGGATTAGTTCCCTGAATCACAAATGGAGCTCCTTTTTTGAATTGGATGCGAAATAGCCGAGATATTCGCCAAAAACTGGAAGAAAAGCGTAGGTTGCGGGATTCCGTACTTTTCCAAGGGGTACCATCATGATTTTGGCCGAAAAAAGGGCCAAAATTAAATTTGAAGAATATTGAAGATCCTTTGATGAGGATCGACGGGGATTAATTCCCTGAATCACAAATGGAGCTCCTTTTTTGGATTGGATGCGAAATAGCCGAGATATTCGCAAAAAACTGGAAGAAAAGCGTAGGTTGCGGGATTCCGCACTTTTCCAAGGGGTACCATCATGATTTTGGCCGAAAAAAGGGCCAAAATTAAATTTGAAGAATATTGAAGATCCTTTGATGAGGATGGACGGGGATTAGTTCCCTGAATCACAAATGGAGCTCCTTTTTTGGATTGGATGCGAAATAGCCGAGATATTCGCAAAAAACTGGAAGAAAAGCGTAGGTTGCGGGATTCCGCACTTTTCCAAGGGGTACCATCATGATTTTGGCCGAAAAAAGGGCCAAAATTAAATTTGAAGAATATTTAAGATCCTTTGATAAGGATCGACGGGGATTGGTTCCCTGAATCACAAATGGAGCTCCTTTTTTGGATTGGATGCGAAATAACCGAGATATTCGCAAAAAAGTGAAAGAAAAGCGTAGGTTGCGGGATTCCGCACTTTTCCAAGGGGTACCATCATGATTTTGGCCGAAAAAAGGGCCTAAATTAAATTTGAAGAATATTGAAGATCCTTTGATGAGGATCGACGGGGATTACTTCCCTGAATCACAAATGGAGCTCCTTTTTTTTGGATTGGATGTGAAATAGCCGAGATATTCGCAAAAAAGTGAAAGAAAAGCGTAGGTTGCGGGATTCCGCACTTTTCCAAGGGGTACCATCATGATTTTGGCCGAAAAAAGGGCCAAAATTAAATTTGAAGAATATTGAAGATCCTTTGATGAGGATCGACGGGGATTACTTCCCTGAATCACAAATGGAGCTCCTTTTTTGGATTGGATGCGAAATAGCCGAGATATTCGCAAAAAACTGGAAGAAAAGCGTAGGTTGCGGGATTCCGCACTTTTCCAAGGGGTACCATCATGATTTTGGCCGAAAAAAGGGCCAAAATTAAATTTGAAGAATATTGAAGATCCTTTGATGAGGATGGACGGGGATTAGTTCCCTGAATCACAAATGGAGCTCCTTTTTTGGATTGGATGCGAAATAGCCGAGATATTCGCAAAAAACTGGAAGAAAAGCGTAGGTTGCAGGATTCCGCACTTTTCCAAGGGGTACCATCATGATTTTGGCCGAAAAAAGGGCCAAAATTAAATTTGAAGAATATTTAAGATCCTTTGATAAGGATCGACGGGGATTGGTTCCCTGAATCACAAATGGAGCTCCTTTTTTTGGATTGGATGCGAAATAGCCGAGATATTCGCAAAAAAGTGAAAGAAAAGCGTAGGTTTGCGGGATTCCGCACTTTTCCAAGGGGTACCATCATGATTTTGGCCGAAAAAAGGGCCAAAATGAAATTTGAAGAATATTGAAGATCCTTTGATGAGGATCGACGGGGATTAGTTCCCTGAATCACAAATGGAGCTCCTTTTTTGGATTGGATGCGAAATAGCCGAGATAATCGCAAAAAACTGGAAGAAAAGCGTAGGTTGCGGGATTCCGCACTTTTCCAAGGGGTACCATCATGATTTTGGCCGAAAAAAGGGCCAAAATTAAATTTGAAGAATATTGAAGATCCTTTGATTAGGATCGACGGGGATTAGTTCCCTGAATCACAAATGGAGCTCCTTTTTTGGATTGGATGCGAAATAGCCGAGATATTCGCAAAAAAGTGAAAGAAAAGCGTAGGTTGCGGGATTCCGCACTTTTCCAAGGGGTACCATCATGATTTTGGCCGAAAAAAGGGCCAAAATTAAATTTGAAGAATATTGAAGATCCTTTGATGAGGATCGACGGGGATTAGTTCCCTGAATCACAAATGGAGCTCCTTTTTTGGATTGGATGCGAAATAGCCGAGATATTCGCAAAAAACTGGAAGAAAAGCGTAGGTTGCGGGATTCCGCACTTTTCCAAGGGATACCATCATGATTTTGGCCGAAAAAAGGGCCAAAATTAAATTTGAAGAATATTGAAGATCCTTTGATGAGGATCGACGGGGATTACTTCCCTGAATCACAAATGGAGCTCCTTTTTTGGATTGGATGCGAAATAGCCGAGATATTCGCAAAA
This sequence comes from Drosophila monieri, assembly GCA_035047585.1. Taxonomy (NCBI): domain Eukaryota; kingdom Metazoa; phylum Arthropoda; class Insecta; order Diptera; family Drosophilidae; genus Drosophila; species Drosophila monieri. Next base: position 57,052 of record JAWNPJ010000076.1, on the reverse strand, counting down.
AACTGGAAGAAAAGCGTAGGTTGCGGGATTCCGCACTTTTCCAAGGGGTACCATCATGATTTTGGCCGAAAAAAGGGCCAAAATTAAATTTGAAGAATATTGAAGATCCTTTGATTAGGATCGACGGGGATTAGTTCCCTGAATCACAAATGGAGCTCCTTTTTTGGATTGGATGCGAAATAGCCGAGATATTCGCAAATAAGTGAAAGAAAAGCGTAGGTTGCGGGATTCCGCACTTTTCCAAGGGGTTTTCCATCATGATTTTGGCCGAAAAAAGGGCCAAAATTAAATTTGAAGAATATTGAAGATCCTTTGATGAGGATCGACGGGGATTAGTTCCCTGAATCACAAATGGAGCTCCTTTTTTGGATTGGATGCGAAATAGCCGAGATATTCGCAAAAAAGTGAAAGAAAAGCGTAGGTTGCGGGATTCCGCACTTTTCCAAGGGGTACCATCATGATTTTGGCCGAAAAAAGGGCCAAAATGAAATTTGAAGAATATTGAAGATCCTTTGATGAGGATCGACGGGGATTAGTTCCCTGAATCACAAATGGAGCTCCTTTTTTGGATTGGATGCGAAATAGCCGAGATATTCGCAAAAAAGTGAAAGAAAAGCGTAGGTTGCGGGATTCCGCACTTTTCCAAGGGGTTTTCCATCATGATTTTGGCCGAAAAAAGGGCCAAAATTAAATTTGAAGAATATTGAAGATCCTTTGATGAGGATCGACGGGGATTAGTTCCCTGAATCACAAATGGAGCTCCTTTTTTGGATTAGATGTGAAATAGCCGAGATATTCGCAAAAAAGTGAAAGAAAAGCGTAGGTTGCGCGATTCCGCACTTTTCCAAGGGGTACCATCATGATTTTGGCCGAAAAAAGGGCCAAAATTAAATTTGAAGAATATTTAAGATCCTTTGATGAGGATCGACGGGGATTAGTTCCCTGAATCACAAATGGAGCTCCTTTTTTGGATTGGATGCGAAATAGCCGAGATATTCGCAAAAAAGTGAAAGAAAAGCGTAGGTTGCGGGATTCCGCACTTTTCCAAGGGGTACCATCATGATTTTGGCCGAAAAAAGGGCCAAAATTAAATTTGAAGAATATTGAAGATCCTTTGATGAGGATGGACGGGGATTAGTTCCCTGAATCACAAATGGAGCTCCTTTTTTGGATTGGATGCGAAATAGCCGAGATATTCGCAAAAAACTGGAAGAAAAGCGTAGGTTGCGGGATTCCGCACTTTTCCAAGGGATACCATCATGATTTTGGCCGAAAAAAGGGCCAAAATTAAATTTGAAGAATATTGAAGATCCTTTGATGAGGATCGACGGGGATTACTTCCCTGAATCACAAATGGAGCTCCTTTTTTGGATTGGATGCGAAATAGCCGAGATATTCGCAAAAAACTGGAAGAAAAGCGTAGGTTGCGGGATTCCGCACTTTTCCAAGGGGTACCATCATGATTTTGGCCGAAAAAAGGGCCAAAATTAAATTTGAAGAATATTTAAGATCCTTTGATTAGGATCGACGGGGATTAGTTCCCTGAATCACAAATGGAGCTCCTTTTTTGGATTGGATGCGAAATAGCCGAGATATTCGCAAATAAGTGAAAGAAAAGCGTAGGTTGCGGGATTCCGCACTTTTCCAAGGGGTTTTCCATCATGATTTTGGCCGAAAAAAGGGCCAAAATTAAATTTGAAGAATATTGAAGATCCTTTGATGAGGATCGACGGGGATTAGTTCCCTGAATCACAAATGGAGCTCCTTTTTTGGATTGGATGCGAAATAGCCGAGATATTCGCAAAAAAGTGAAAGAAAAGCGTAGGTTGCGGGATTCCGCACTTTTCCAAGGGGTACCATCATGATTTTGGCCGAAAAAAGGGCCTAAATTAAATTTGAAGAATATTGAAGATCCTTTGATGAGGATCGACGGGGATTGGTTCCCTGAATCACAAATGGAGCTCCTTTTTTGGATTGGATGCGAAATAGCCGAGATATTCGCAAATAAGTGAAAGAAAAGCGTAGGTTGCGGGATTCCGCACTTTTCCAAGGGGTTTTCCATCATGATTTTGGCCGAAAAAAGGGCCAACCATCATGATTTTGGCCGAAAAAAGGGCCAAAATTAAATTTGAAGAATATTGAAGATCCTTTGATGAGGATCGACGGGGATTAGTTCCCTGAATCACAAATGGAGCTCCTTTTTTGGATTGGATGCGAAATAGCCGAGATATTCGCAAAAAAAGTGAAAGAAAAGCGTAGGTTGCGGGATTCCGCACTTTTCCAAGGGGTACCATCATGATTTTGGCCGAAAAAAGGGCCAAAATTAAATTTGAAGAATATTGAAGATCCTTTGTTGAGGATCGACGGGGATTGGTTCCCTGAATCACAAATGGAGCTCCTTTTTTGGATTGGATGCGAAATAGCCGAGATATTCGCAAAAAAGTGAAAGAAAAGCGTAGGTTGCGGGATTCCGCACTTTTCCAAGGGGTACCATCATGATTTTGGCCGAAAAAAGGGCCAAAATTAAATTTGAAAAATATTTAAGATCCTTTGATAAGGATCGAAGGGGATTGGTTCCCTGAATCACAAATGGAGCTTTTTTTTTGGATTGGATGCGAAATAGCCGAGGTATTCGCAAAAAAGTGAAAGAAAAGCGTAGGTTGCGGGATTCCGCACTTTTCCAAGGGGTACCATCATGATTTTGGCCGAAAAAAGGGCCAAAACGAAATTTGAAGAATATTTAAGATCCTTTGATAAGGATCGACGGGGATTAGTTCCCTGAATCACAAATGGAGCTCCTTTTTTGGATTGGATGCGAAATAGCCGAGATATTCGCAAAAAAGTGAAAGAAAAGCGTAGGTTGCGGGATTCCGCACTTTTCCAAGGGGTACCATCATGATTTTGGCCGAAAAAAGGGCCAAAATTAAATTTGAAGAATGTTTAAGATCCTTTGATTAGGATCGACGGGGATTAGTTCCCTGAATCACAAATGGAGCTCCTTTTTTGGATTGGATGCGAAATAGCCGAGATATTCGCAAAAAAGTGAAAGAAAAGCGTAGGTTGCGGGATTCCGCACTTTTCCAAGGGGTACCATCATGATTTTGGCCGAAAAAAGGGCCAAAATTAAATTTAAAGAATATTGAAGATCCTTTGATGAGGATCGACGGGGATTGGTTCCCTGAATCACAAATGGAGCTCCTTTTTTGGATTGGATGCGAAATAGCCGAGATATTCGCAAAAAAGTGAAAGAAAAGCGTAGGTTGCGGGATTCCGCACTTTTCCAAGGGGTACCATCATGATTTTGGCCGAAAAAAGGGCCAAAATTAAATTTGAAGAATATTGAAGATCCTTTGTTGAGGATCGACGGGGATTGGTTCCCTGAATCACAAATGGAGCTCCTTTTTTGGATTGGATGCGAAATAGCCGAGATATACGCAAAAAAGTGAAAGAAAAGCGTAGGTTGCGGGATTCCGCACTTTTCCAAGGGGTACCATCATGATTTTGGCCGAAAAAAGGGCCAAAATTAAATTTGAAGAATATTGAAGATCCTTTGATGAGGATCGACGGGGATTAGTTCCCTGAATCACAAATGGAGCTCCTTTTTTGGATTGGATGCGAAATAGCCGAGATATTCGCAAAAAAGTGAAAGAAAAGCGTAGGTTGCGGGATTCCGCACTTTTCCAAGGGGTACCATCATGATTTTGGCCGAAAAAAGGGCCAAAATTAAATTTGAAGAATATTGAAGATCCTTTGATGAGGATCGACGGGGATTAGTTCCCTGAATCACAAATGGAGCTCCTTTTTTGGATTGGATGCGAAATAGCCGAGATATTCGCAAAAAAGTGAAAGAAAAGCGTAGGTTGCGGGATTCCGCACTTTTCCAAGGGGTACCATCATGATTTTGGCCGAAAAAAGGGCCAAAATTAAATTTGAAGAATGTTTAAGATCCTTTGATTAGGATCGACGGGGATTAGTTCCCTGAATCACAAATGGAGCTCCTTTTTTGGATTGGATGCGAAATAGCCGAGATATTCGCAAAAAAGTGAAAGAAAAGCGTAGGTTGCGGGATTCCGCACTTTTCCAAGGGGTACCATCATGATTTTGGCCGAAAAAAGGGCCAAAATTAAATTTAAAGAATATTGAAGATCCTTTGATGAGGATCGACGGGGATTGGTTCCCTGAATCACAAATGGAGCTCCTTTTTTGGATTGGATGCGAAATAGCCGAGATATTCGCAAAAAAGTGAAAGAAAAGCGTAGGTTGCGGGATTCCGCACTTTTCCAAGGGGTACCATCATGATTTTGGCCGAAAAAAGGGCCAAAATTAAATTTGAAGAATATTGAAGATCCTTTGTTGAGGATCGACGGGGATTGGTTCCCTGAATCACAAATGGAGCTCCTTTTTTGGATTGGATGCGAAATAGCCGAGATATACGCAAAAAAGTGAAAGAAAAGCGTAGGTTGCGGGATTCCGCACTTTTCCAAGGGGTACCATCATGATTTTGGCCGAAAAAAGGGCCAAAATTAAATTTGAAGAATATTGAAGATCCTTTGATGAGGATCGACGGGGATTAGTTCCCTGAATCACAAATGGAGCTCCTTTTTTGGATTGGATGCGAAATAGCCGAGATATTCGCAAAAAAGTGAAAGAAAAGCGTAGGTTGCGGGATTCCGCACTTTTCCAAGGGGTACCATCATGATTTTGGCCGAAAAAAGGGCCAAAATTAAATTTGAAGAATATTGAAGATCCTTTGATGAGGATCGACGGGGATTAGTTCCCTGAATCACAAATGGAGCTCCTTTTTTGGATTGGATGCGAAATAGCCGAGATATTCGCAAAAAAGTGAAAGAAAAGCGTAGGTTGCGGGATTCCGCAACACTTTTCCAAGGGGTACCATCATGATTTTGGCCGAAAAAAGGGCCAAAATTAAATTTGAAGAATATTGAAGATTCTTTGATGAGGATCGACGGGGATTAGTTCCCTGAATCACAAATGGAGCTCCTTTTTTTGATTGGATGCGAAATAGCCGAGATATTCGCAAAAAAGTGAAAGAAAAGCGTAGGTTGCGGGATTCCGCACTTTTCCAAGGGGTACCATCATGATTTTGGCCGAAAAAAGGGCCAAAATTAAATTTGAAGAATATTGAAGATCCTTTGTTGAGGATCGACGGGGATTGGTTCCCTGAATCACAAATGGAGCTCCTTTTTTGGATTGGATGCGAAATAGCCGAGATATTCGCAAAAAAGTGAAAGAAAAGCGTAGGTTGCGGGATTCCGCACTTTTCCAAGGGGTACCATCATGATTTTGGCCGAAAAAAGGGCCAAAATGAAATTTGAAGAATATTGAAGATCCTTTGATGAGGATGGACGGGGATTAGTTCCCTGAATCACAAATGGAGCTCCTTTTTTGGATTGGATGCGAAATAGCCGAGATATTCGCAAAAAAGTGAAAGAAAAGCGTAGGTTGCGGGATTCCGCACTTTTCCAAGGGGTACCATCATGATTTTGGCCGAAAAAAGGGCCAAAACTAAATTTGAAAAATATTTAAGATCCTTTGATAAGGATCGAAGGGGATTGGTTCCCTGAATCACAAATGGAGCTCCTTTTTTGGATTGGATGCGAAATAGCCGAGATATTCGCAAAAAAGTGAAAGAAAAGCGTAGGTTGCGGGATTCCGCACTTTTCCAAGGGGTACCATCATGATTTTGGCCGAAAAAAGGGCCAAAACGAAATTTGAAGACTATTTAAGATCCTTTGATAAGGATCGACGGGGATTAGTTCCCTGAATCACAAATGGAGCTCCTTTTTTGGATTGAATGCGAAATAGCCGAGATATTCGCAAAAAAGTGAAAGAAAAGCGTAGGTTGCGGGATTCCGCACTTTTCCAAGGGGTACCATCATGATTTTGGCCGAAAAAAGGGCCAAAACGAAATTTGAAGATTGTTTAAGATCCTTTGATAAGGATCGACGGGGATTAGTTCCCTGAATCACAAATGGAGCTCCTTTTTTGGATTGGATGCGAAATAGCCGAGATATTCGCAAAAAAGTGAAAGAAAAGCGTAGGTTGCGGGATTCCGCACTTTTCCAAGGGGTACCATCATGATTTTGGCCGAAAAAAGGGCCAAAATTAAATTTGAAGAATATTGAAGATCCTTTGTTGAGGATCGACGGGGATTGGTTCCCTGAATCACAAATGGAGCTCCTTTTTTGGATTGGATGCGAAATAGCCGAGATATTCGCAAAAAAGTGAAAGAAAAGCGTAGGTTGCGGGATTCCGCACTTTTCCAAGGGGTACCATCATGATTTTGGCCGAAAAAAGGGCCAAAATGAAATTTGAAGAATATTGAAGATCCTTTGATAAGGATCGACGGGGATTGGTTCCCTGAATCACAAATGGAGCTCCTTTTTTGGATTGGATGCGAAATAGCCGAGATATTCGCAAAAAAGTGAAAGAAAAGCGTAGGTTGCGGGATTCCGCACTTTTCCAAGGGGTACCATCATTATTTTGGCCGAAAAAAGGGCCAAAATTAAATTTGAAAACCATTTAAGATCCTTTGATAAGGATCGAAGGAGATTGGTTCCCTGAATCACAAATGGAGCTTCTTTTTTGGATTGGATGCGAAATAGCCGAGATATTCGCAAAAAAGTGAAAGAAAAACGTAGGTTGCGGGATTCCGCACTTTTCCAAGGGGTACCATCATGATTTTGGCCGAAAAAAGGGCCAAAATTAAATTTGAAGAATATTTAAGATCCTTTGATGAGGATCGACGGGGATTAGTTCCCTGAATCACAAATGGAGCTCCTTTTTTGGATTGGATGCGAAATAGCCGAGATATTCGCAAAAAAGTGAAAGAAAAGCGTAGGTTGCGGGATTCCGCACTTTTCCAAGGGGTACCATCATGATTTTGGCCGAAAAAAGGGCCAAAATTAAATTTGAAGAATATTGAAGATCCTTTGATGAGGATCGGCGGGGATTAGTTCCCTGAATCACAAATGGAGCTCCTTTTTTGGATTGGATGCGAAATAGCCGAGATATTCGCAAAAAAGTGAAAGAAAAGCGTAGGTTGCGGGATTCCGCACTTTTCCAAGGGGTACCATCATGATTTTGGCCGAAAAAAGGGCCAAAATTAAATTTGAAGAATATTGAAGATCCTTTGATGAGGATCGACGGGGATTGGTTCCCTGAATCACAAATGGAGCTCCTTTTTTGGATTGGATGCGAAATAGCCGAGATATTCGCAAAAAAGTGAAAGAAAAGCGTAGGTTGCGGGATTCCGCACTTTTCCAAGGGGTACCATCATGATTTTGGCCGAAAAAAGGGCCAAAACGAAATTTGAAAAATATTGAAGATCCTTTGATGAGGATCGACGGGGATTAGTTCCGTGAATCACAAATGGAGCTCCTTTTTTGGATTGGATGCGAAATAGCCGAGATATTCGCAAAAAAGTGAAAGAAAAGCGTATGTTGCGGGATTCCGCACTTTTCCAAGGGGTACCATCATGATTTTGGCCGAAAAAAGGGCCAAAATTAAATTTTAAGAATATTTAAGATCCTTTGATAAGGATCGAAGGGGATTGGTTCCCTGAATCACAAATGGTGCTCCTTTTTTGGATTGGATGCGAAATAGCCGAGATATTCGCAAAAAAGTGAAAGAAAAGCGTAGGTTGCGGGATTCCGCACTTTTCCAAGGGGTACCATCATGATTTTGGCCGAAAAAAGGGCCAAAACGAAATTTGAAGAATATTGAAGATCCTTTGATGAGGATCGACGGGGATTAGTTCCCTGAATCACAAATGGAGCTCCTTTTTTGGATTGGATGCGAAATAGCCGAGATATTCGCAAAAAAGTGAAAGAAAAGCGTAGGTTGCGGGATTCCGCACTTTTCCAAGGGGTACCATCATGATTTTGGCCGAAAAAAGGGCCAAAATTAAATTTTAAGAATATTTAAGATCCTTTGATAAGGATCGACGGGGATTGGTTCCCTAAATCACAAATGGAGCTCCTTTTTTGGATTGGATGCGAAATAGCCGAGATATTCGCAAAAAAGTGAAAGAAAAGCGTAGGTTGCGGGATTCCGCACTTTTCCAAGGGGTACCATCATGATTTTGGCCGAAAAAAGGGCCAAAACGAAATTTGAAGAGTATTGAAGATCCTTTGATGAGGATCGACGGGGATTAGTTCCCTGAATCACAAATGGAGCTCCTTTTTTGGATTGGATGCGAAATAGCCGAGATATTCGCAAAAAAGTGAAAGAAAAGCGTAGATTGCGGGATTCCGCACTTTTCCAAGGGGTACCATCATGATTTTGGCCGAAAAAAGGGCCAAAACGAAATTTGAAGAATATTGAAGATCCTTTGATGAGGATCGACGGGGATTAGTTCCCTGAATCACAAATGGAGCTCCTTTTTTGGATTGGATGCGAAATAGCCGAGATATTCGCAAAAAAGTGAAAGAAAAGCGTAGGTTGCGGGATTCCGCACTTTTCCAAGGGGTACCATCATGATTTTGGCCGAAAAAAGGGCCAAAATGAAATTTGAAGAATATTGAAGATCCTTTGATAAGGATCGACGGGGATTGGTTCCCTGAATCACAAATGGAGCTCCTTTTTTGGATTGGATGCGAAATAGCCGAGATATTCGCAAAAAAGTGAAAGAAAAGCGTAGGTTGCGGGATTCCGCACTTTTCCAAGGGGTACCATCATTATTTTGGCCGAAAAAAGGGCCAAAATTAAATTTGAAAACCATTTAAGATCCTTTGATAAGGATCGAAGGGGATTGGTTCCCTGAATCACAAATGGAGCTCCTTTTTTGGATTGGATGCGAAATAGCCGAGATATTCGCAAAAAAGTGAAAGAAAAACGTAGGTTGCGGGATTCCGCACTTTTCCAAGGGGTACCATCATGATTTTGGCCGAAAAAAGGGCCAAAATTAAATTTGAAGAATATTTAAGATCCTTTGATGAGGATCGACGGGGATTAGTTCCCTGAATCACAAATGGAGCTCCTTTTTTGGATTGGATGCGAAATAGCCGAGATATTCGCAAAAAAGTGAAAGAAAAGCGTAGGTTGCGGGATTCCGCACTTTTCCAAGGGGTACCATCATGATTTTGGCCGAAAAAAGGGCCAAAATTAAATTTGAAGAATATTGAAGATCCTTTGATAAGGATCGACGGGGATTGGTTCCCTGAATCACAAATGGAGCTCCTTTTTTGGATTGGATGCGAAATAGCCGAGATATTCGCAAAAAAGTGAAAGAAAAGCGTAGGTTGCGGGATTCCGCACTTTTCCAAGGGGTACCATCATTATTTTGGCCGAAAAAAGGGCCAAAATTAAATTTGAAAACCATTTAAGATCCTTTGATAAGGATCGAAGGGGATTGGTTCCCTGAATCACAAATGGAGCTCCTTTTTTGGATTGGATGCGAAATAGCCGAGATATTCGCAAAAAAGTGAAAGAAAAACGTAGGTTGCGGGATTCCGCACTTTTCCAAGGGGTACCATCATGATTTTGGCCGAAAAAAGGGCCAAAATTAAATTTGAAGAATATTGAAGATCCTTTGATGAGGATCGGCGGGGATTAGTTCCCTGAATCACAAATGGAGCTCCTTTTTTGGATTGGATGCGAAATAGCCGAGATATTCGCAAAAAAGTGAAAGAAAAGCGTAGGTTGCGGGATTCCGCACTTTTCCAAGGGGTACCATCATGATTTTGGCCGAAAAAAGGGCCAAAATTAAATTTGAAGAATATTGAAGATCCTTTGATGAGGATCGACGGGGATTGGTTCCCTGAATCACAAATGGTGCTCCTTTTTTGGATTGGATGCGAAATAGCCGAGATATTCGCAAAAAAGTGAAAGAAAAGCGTAGGTTGCGGGATTCCGCACTTTTCCAAGGGGTACCATCATGATTTTGGCCGAAAAAAGGGCCAAAACGAAATTTGAAGAATATTGAAGATCCTTTGATGAGGATCGACGGGGATTAGTTCCCTGAATCACAAATGGAGCTCCTTTTTTGGATTGGATGCGAAATAGCCGAGATATTCGCAAAAAAGTGAAAGAAAAGCGTAGGTTGCGGGATTCCGCACTTTTCCAAGGGGTACCATCATGATTTTGGCCGAAAAAAGGGCCAAAATTAAATTTTAAGAATATTTAAGATCCTTTGATAAGGATCGACGGGGATTGGTTCCCTAAATCACAAATGGAGCTCCTTTTTTGGATTGGATGCGAAATAGCCGAGATATTCGCAAAAAAGTGAAAGAAAAGCGTAGGTTGCGGGATTCCGCACTTTTCCAAGGGGTACCATCATGATTTTGGCCGAAAAAAGGGCCAAAACGAAATTTGAAGAGTATTGAAGATCCTTTGATGAGGATCGACGGGGATTAGTTCCCTGAATCACAAATGGAGCTCCTTTTTTGGATTGGATGCGAAATAGCCGAGATATTCGCAAAAAAGTGAAAGAAAAGCGTAGATTGCGGGATTCCGCACTTTTCCAAGGGGTACCATCATGATTTTGGCCGAAAAAAGGGCCAAAACGAAATTTGAAGAATATTGAAGATCCTTTGATGAGGATCGACGGGGATTAGTTCCCTGAATCACAAATGGAGCTCCTTTTTTGGATTGGATGCGAAATAGCCGAGATATTCGCAAAAAAGTGAAAGAAAAGCGTAGGTTGCGGGATTCCGCACTTTTCCAAGGGGTACCATCATGATTTTGGCCGAAAAAAGGGCCAAAATGAAATTTGAAGAATATTGAAGATCCTTTGATAAGGATCGACGGGGATTGGTTCCCTGGATCACAAATGGAGCTCCTTTTTTGGATTGGATGCGAAATAGCCGAGATATTCGCAAAAAAGTGAAAGAAAAGCGTAGGTTGCGGGATTCCGCACTTTTCCAAGGGGTACCATCATTATTTTGGCCGAAAAAAGGGCCAAAATTAAATTTGAAAACCATTTAAGATCCTTTGATAAGGATCGAAGGGGATTGGTTCCCTGAATCACAAATGGAGCTCCTTTTTTGGATTGGATGCGAAATAGCCGAGATATTCGCAAAAAAGTGAAAGAAAAACGTAGGTTGCGGGATTCCGCACTTTTCCAAGGGGTACCATCATGATTTTGGCCGAAAAAAGGGCCAAAATTAAATTTGAAAACCATTTAAGATCCTTTGATAAGGATCGACGGGGATTAGTTCCCTGAATCACAAATGGAGCTCCTTTTTTGGATTGGATGCGAAATAGCCGAGATATTCGCAAAAAAGTGAAAGAAAAGCGTAGGTTGCGGGATTCCGCACTTTTCCAAGGGGTACCATCATGATTTTGGCCGAAAAAAGGGCCAAAATTAAATTTGAAGAATATTGAAGATCCTTTGATAAGGATCGACGGGGATTGGTTCCCTGAATCACAAATGGAGCTCCTTTTTTGGATTGGATGCGAAATAGCCGAGATATTCGCAAAAAAGTGAAAGAAAAGCGTAGGTTGCGGGATTCCGCACTTTTCCAAGGGGTACCATCATTATTTTGGCCGAAAAAAGGGCCAAAATTAAATTTGAAAACCATTTAAGATCCTTTGATAAGGATCGAAGGGGATTGGTTCCCTGAATCACAAATGGAGCTCCTTTTTTGGATTGGATGCGAAATAGCCGAGATATTCGCAAAAAAGTGAAAGAAAAACGTAGGTTGCGGGATTCCGCACTTTTCCAAGGGGTACCATCATGATTTTGGCCGAAAAAAGGGCCAAAATTAAATTTGAAGAATATTTAAGATCCTTTGATGAGGATCGACGGGGATTAGTTCCCTGAATCACAAATGGAGCTCCTTTTTTGGATTGGATGCGAAATAGCCGAGATATTCGCAAAAAAGTGAAAGAAAAGCGTAGGTTGCGGGATTCCGCACTTTTCCAAGGGGTACCATCATGATTTTGGCCGAAAAAAGGGCCAAAATTAAATTTGAAGAATATTGAAGATCCTTTGATGAGGATCGGCGGGGATTAGTTCCCTGAATCACAAATGGAGCTCCTTTTTTGGATTGGATGCGAAATAGCCGAGATATTCGCAAAAAAGTGAAAGAAAAGCGTAGGTTGCGGGATTCCGCACTTTTCCAAGGGGTACCATCATGATTTTGGCCGAAAAAAGGGCCAAAACGAAATTTGAAGAATATTGAAGATCCTTTGATGAGGATCGACGGGGATTAGTTCCCTGAATCACAAATGGAGCTCCTTTTATGGATTGGATGCGAAATAGCCGAGATATTCGCAAAAAAGTGAAAGAAAAGCGTAGGTTGCGGGATTCCGCACTTTTCCAAGGGGTACCATCATGATTTTGGCCGAAAAAAGGGCCAAAATTAAATTTGAAGAATATTTAAGATCCTTTGATAAGGATCGACGGGGATTGGTTCCCTGAATCACAAAATGGAGCTCCTTTTTTGGATTGGATGCGAAATAGCCGAGATATTCGCAAAAAAGTGAAAGAAAAGCGTAGGTTGCGGGATTCCGCACTTTTCCAAGGGGTACCATCATGATTTTGGCCGAAAAAAGGGCCAAAACGAAATTTGAAGAATATTGAAGATCCTTTGATGAGGATCGACGGGGATTAGTTCCCTGAATCACAAATGGAGCTCCTTTTTTGGATTGGATGCGAAATAGCCGAGATATTCGCAAAAAAGTGAAAGAAAAGCGTTGGTTGCGGGATTCCGCACTTTTCCAAGGGGTACCATCATGATTTTGGCCGAAAAAAGGGCCAAAATTAAATTTGAAAAATATTTAAGATCCTTTGATAAGGATCGACGGGGATTGGTTCCCTGAATCACAAAATGGAGCTCCTTTTTTGGATTGGATGCGAAATAGCCGAGATATTCGCAAAAAAGTGAAAGAAAAGCGTAGGTTTCGGGATTCCGCACTTTTCCAAGGGGTACCATCATGATTTTGGCCGAAAAAAGGGCCAAAATTAAATTTGAAGAATATTGAAGATCCTTTGATGAGGATCGACGGGGATTAGTTCCCTGAATCACAAATGGAGCTCCTTTTTTGGATTGGATGCGAAATAGCCGAGATATTCGCAAAAAAGTGAAAGAAAAGCGTAGGTTGCGGGATTCCGCACTTTTCCAAGGGGTACCATCATGATTTTGGCCGAAAAAAGGGCCAAAATTAAATTTGAAGAATATTTAAGATCCTTTGATAAGGATCGACGGGGATTGGTTCCCTGAATCACAAATGGAGCTCCTTTTTTGGATTGGATGCGAAATAGCCGAGATATTCGCAAAAAAGTGAAAGAAAAGCGTAGGTTGCGGGATTCCGCACTTTTCCAAGGGGTACCATCATGATTTTGGCCGAAAAAAGGGCCAAAATTAAATTTGAAGAATATTTAAGATCCTTTGATAAGGATCGACGGGGATTGGTTCCCTGAATCACAAATGGAGCTCCTTTTTTGGATTGGATGCGAAATAGCCGAGATATTCGCCAAAAAGTGAAAGAAAAGCGTAGGTTGTGGGATTCCGCACTTTTCCAAGGGGTACCATCATGATTTTGGCCGAAAAAAGGGCCAAAATGAAATTTGAAGATCCTTTGATGAGGATCGACGTGGATTAGTTCCCTGAATCACAAATGGAGCTCCTTTTTTGGATTGGATGCGAAATAGCCGAGATATTCGCAAAAAAGTGAAAGAAAAGCGTAGGTTGCGGGATTCCGCACTTTTCCAAGGGGTACCATCATGATTTTGGCCGAAAAAAGGGCCAAAATTAAATTTGAAAAATATTTAAGATCCTTTGATAAGGATCGAAGGGGATTGGTTCCCTGAATCACAAATGGAGCTCCTTTTTTGGATTGGATGCGAAATAGTCGAGATATTCGCAAAAAAGTGAAAGAAAAGCGTAGGTTGCGGGATTCCGCACTTTTCCAAGGGGTACCATCATGATTTTGGCCGAAAAAAGGGCCAAAACGAAATTTGAAGAATATTGAAGATCCTTTGATGAGGATCGACGGGGATTAGTTCCCTGAATCACAAATGGAGCTCCTTTTTTGGATTGGATGCGAAATAGGCGAGATATTCGCAAAAAAGTGAAAGAAAAGCGTAGGTTGCGGGATTCCGCACTTTTCCAAGGGGTACCATCATGATTTTGGCCGAAAAAAGGGCCAAAACGAAATTTGAAGAATATTGAAGATCCTTTGATGAGGATCGACGGGGATTAGTTCCCTGAATCACAAATTGAGCTCCTTTTTTGGATTGAATGCGAAATAGCCGAGATATTCGCAAAAAAGTGAAAGAAAAGCGTAGGTTGCGGGATTCCGCACTTTTCCAAGGGGTACCATCATGATTTTGGCCGAAAAAAGGGCCAAAACGAAATTTGAAGAATATTGAAGATCCTTTGATGAGGATCGACGGGGATTAGTTCCCTGAATCACAAATGGAGCTACTTTTTTGGATTGGATGCGAAATAGCCGAGATATTCGCAAAAAAGTGAAAGAAAAGCGTAGGTTGCGGGATTCCGCACTTTTCCAAGGGGTACCATCATGATTTTGGCCGAAAAAAGGGCCAAAATTAAATTTGAAGAATATTTAAGATCCTTTGATAAGGATCGACGGGGATTAGTTCCCTGAATCACAAATGGAGCTCCTTTTTTGGATTGGATGCGAAATAGCCGAGATATTCGCAAAAAAGTGAAAGAAAAGCGTAGGTTGCGGGATTCCGCACTTTTCCAAGGGGTACCATCATGATTTTGGCCGAAAAAAGGGCCAAAACGAAATTTGAAGAATATTTAAGATCCTTTGATAAGGATCGACGGGGATTAGTTCCCTGAATCACAAATGGAGCTCCTTTTTTGGATTGGATGCGATATAGCCGAGATATTCGCAAAAAAGTGAAAGAAAAGCGTAGGTTGCGGGATTCCGCACTTTTCCAAGGGGTACCATCATGATTTTGGCCGAAAAAAGGGCCAAAATTAAATTTGAAGAATATTGAAGATCCTTTGATGAGGATCGACGGGGATTAGTTCCCTGAATCACAAATGGAGCTCCTTTTTTGGATTGGATGCGAAATAGCCGAGATATTCGCAAAAAAGTGAAAGAAAAGCGTAGGTTGCGGGATTCCGCACTTTTCCAAGGGGTACCATCATGATTTTGGCCGAAAAAAGGGCCAAAATTAAATTTGAAAAATATTTAAGATCCTTTGATAAGGATCGAAGGGGATTGGTTCCCTGAATCACAAATGGAGCTCCTTTTTTGGATTGGATGCGAAATAGTCGAGATATTCGCAAAAAAGTGAAAGAAAAGCGTAGGTTGCGGGATTCCGCACTTTTCCAAGGGGTACCATCATGATTTTGGCCGAAAAAAGGGCCAAAACGAAATTTGAAGAATATTGAAGATCCTTTGATGAGGATCGACGGGGATTAGTTCCCTGAATCACAAATGGAGCTACTTTTTTGGATTGGATGCGAAATAGCCGAGATATTCGCAAAAAAGTGAAAGAAAAGCGTAGGTTGCGGGATTCCGCACTTTTCCAAGGGGTACCATCATGATTTTGGCCGAAAAAAGGGCCAAAATTAAATTTGAAGAATATTTAAGATCCTTTGATAAGTGTCATATATGTATACTTAAAATAAATCCTACACTCTCTTCTCTTATACTAACGTTACCAGACATTGTAATCACTAACCTTATGGGCAACTCTGTAAATTCACAAATAGATATAGAGACTTTAATAAAGGCAGTTCGCAGCCACACTTCAAAATGAAAGCACAGACCTCTACCTTATGGACATAACATATTGGCGACGAGGATAAAAGGAAAGCGTATCACGTAATCGTTGATTTTCATCAAGATGCCGACAGATACTAGCTTATTACAAGCAATCCTAGCTCAACAGCAGGAATTTACGACAACTATATTGGAGCAGCAACGGAACTGGATGCAAGATATACTAAGCAAAAACGCCGCAGCAAGTGTGAGTGATTCGGTACGCGCGGGTGAATCTATATGCCCTCCGTTTCACATATTTGACAAAGATGTACAAAGCTGGGAGTCATATCTCGAACAATTATCACAACATTTTAATGCATATTCGGTCAGTGCAGATCTGAAACAAAAAGCTTACTTCCTTTCGTGGTGTGGTGTATCAATATTTGAACTTCTAAAAAATCTTTTGGGAAGTAGCAATTTGAACACATTTACATACAAGCAACTCACAGACAAGCTCACGGAGCATTTCACAACCAAACGTCATATTGTTGCAGCTCGTTACGAGTTCTTCAAAAGAGAGATGAAACATTCACAATCACATAGAGAGTGGGTAGCCGACATGCGCGGGATCGCTCGTGAATGCAAGTTTGTGTGCAACGCAGAAGGTTGTTTGTCAAACTATGTAGATGAAATGATTCGCGATCAAATCATAGTACATACGCCATATGATGCAGTTCGCGCATCTGCTCTTCAAAAGACGCAACCAACTCTTGAAGATGTGCTCATAATAGCAGAAACTTACGAGACAACAACAAAAACCGTAGCAACGCTAAAAGAAAATGTAGAAAAAAATGTACCCCTTAATGCAATTAATAGTTATCAAAAAGAAACGCCAGTAAGGAAATCAAACAAAAACGCATTAAAATCGTGCTCTGGCTGTGGTCATTCTCATTCAAGAGAAAAGTGCAAGTTTCGCGATGCCGTATGCTACAAGTGTGGTAGAAAGGGACATATTACCGTCGTATGTATGTCAAAGCAAGACAAAAGTAATTGGCGAAATCAAGACCAAGTTAAAAAACAAGGTAAAAACGAAGCAAACGATATAGAAATGATTGAAGCAGTGTACAGTGTAACAGGCTTAATGAAAAATGAAAGGAACAAAAAAGTCATTGATCTGGAAATCTTGAATAAAGGGGTTTCATTTCAAATGGACTCAGGAGCAACCGCATCCGTAATAAACTCAAACACATACGCGCTCCTAAATAAACCACTATTACACAAGTGCTCACGAGTGTTACACGCATTTGGGCGCACACCAATACCATTGCTTGGGGAGCTGCATACGGTTGCGAAATGTGGTGAAATAGAAAGAGAAATTATATTAATAGTGGCAAACGTGGAAAATTCGAACAATCTTTTTGGTTTGGATTTATTCAAAACATTCGGTTTTGATATAATGCCAGTATCGAACATTAACGAGGTGCACAGTGTCAATGTGACTGACATACACAACAAATATAAAAACGTTTTTGAGCCCGCAATGGGAGAGATAAAAGACTTCAAAGCCAGTGTGATTTTAAAATCGACAGCAACACCAAAGTTTTATAAAAGCCGCCAAATTCCTTTTGCACAAATAGAAAAATTTAAGGCAGAGGCAGACAGATTAGTCCAAGCAGGGATTTGGAAACCGGTGAAGTTTAGCAACTGGGCATCCCCAATTGTTCTCGTACCTAAGCCAGGTGGAGCAATTCGAATTTGTGGGGACTTTAAGCAAGCAGTCAACGCACAAATTGACATCGAGCAGTACCCGTTGCCCACAAAAGAGGCTTTATTCCACATCATCCGTCATGGCAAGCAGTTCAGCAAAATAGACCTTAAAGAGGCCTATCTACAAATGGAATTGGATGATGCGTCCAAACATATTATGGTCGTGAACACACCGCTGGGCCTTTTTCAATATCAACGTCTTCCATATGGAATAGCCAGCGCTCCGGCGATCTTTCAAAGATACCTAGAACAACTCCTGAAAGGAATAGAAGGTTGCGGAAACTATCTTGATGACATCATCATCTCAGCACCGACTAGGGCAGAACATTTGAAAAGACTCGATCAAGTTCTTGGTATTCTTCAGGACAACGGTATTAGATGCAAAATGGAGAAATGCTTTTTCCTCAAGGATGAAATTGAATATTTGGGAAGAAGAATATCCGCAAACGGTGTTCTTCCAGATACTTCAGGACTAGAAGCTGTAAAACAACTGAAGCCTCCTGAGAATTTGCAACAATTGGAAGCGTTTATGGGTAAAGTAAACTATTATTGCAATTTTATCCCAAATTATTCGCAGTTGGCAGCACCCTTGAACCAACTTCGCAGAAAAAATGTAGCATACATATTTGGGCCGCAACAGCATCAAGCATTCACAGACTTGAAGTATCACATTATAAACGCAACTGAACTAGCTCATTTCGATGAAAAATTACCACTGATACTAGCCACTGATGCTTCATCTTTTGGTATTGGAGTAGTGCTTTCTCATCTTCAGAACGATGGAACCGAAAGACCAATAGTTTTCGCTTCAAAAACTTTAGATAAGCACCAAGTAAAATACAGCCAGATCGAAAAAGAAGGACTTTCCATAATATTCGGAGTGAAACGATTTCACCAATATTTATATGGAAGAAGATTTATTTTGATTACAGATCACAAACCGCTTGTAACTATTTTCAATCCAGGCAAGCATCTTCCTCTGATGACATCAAACAGACTGCAACGCTGGGCCATCATTCTCATGGCCTACATCTTCGACATAAGGTATCGTACCACAGCAGCGCATGGCAACGCCGATGCTCTATCACGTCTTCCAGTAGGTATGGATCCAGATTTTGACAAAGAAGAAGAGGCCTGCAACACTATACTGGAATGGACACCGCCTATTAATGCTGACACAATTCGCAAGCACCTAGGCACCGACGAAATTCTCAGACAAGTCATGCATTTCGTTACAGTAGGATGGCCTGAAAAACTTCAACCGAGCCAGGAAGCTTTATTGCCATTTTTCAATCGAAGGTTTGCGATTACCACTAACCAACAACTTCTTTGCTTATACACAGATTCGAATCGTGTAATAATTCAATTTAAACTTCGCGGCCATATTCTGAAACTCCTGCATGAAGGGCATTGGGGCATCGTCCGCATGAAACAATTAGCCAGGCAACATGTTTGGTGGCCTACCATTGATCAAGATATAAAAAATCTTGTAAACTCTTGCGTTAACTGCAAATGCAATAATCCAGCACCGCCGAAAGAGTACCACAGTTGGCCTGTAGCAACATCAGCTTGGGAGCGTATTCACATTGATTTCGCTGGCCCCATATTTGACGCCATGTGGCTAATCTGCGTAGACGCCTTTTCTCAATTTCCATTTGCTGTTCAAATGTCGTCTACAACAACCAGCAATACAGTTGCTGCACTATCATCAATTTTCGCAATTGAAGGATATCCAAAGACAATGGTTAGTGACAATGGGCCCCAATTTACTGCCGACGCCTTCGCAGTATTTTGCAAGCAACATGGAATACAGCACATTACTACAGCACCGTTTCATCCAGCGTCAAATGGTTTGGCAGAACGCTTTGTCCAAACTTTCAAATTTTCCGTGAAGAAAAATTTATCGGATGGGTTATCAGTTCGTGAGGCAGTCACTAAATACCTCGCATCGTACAGGTTTACTCCTAATGCACAAGGAAAAACTCCAGCCGAATTGATACACGGTCGATCAGTACGAACCATATTGAGTCAACTATTTGAGAAGCCTGCAATAAATAAAGAAGCAGATACCAAATACTCCGTTAATCAGCCAGTCTTCACGCGGAGTTTTTCGAAAGGAGAAAAGTGGATCGAAGGAATAATTGATCGTTCAATCGGGAAGATGCTGTACGTAGTTCGTACCAAAAATGGCTATGTCAAGCGCCATGTAAATCAGCTTAAATCCAGGTCCTCAGCTAACCATTGCGATGATAAATCCAAAGAGTTCTGGTTTGTACCTGAAATCCCGAATCTTGCCGTCAGTCTTCACACTCAGAGCCGAGGCGAACCGTCAGCCGAGATTTCTGCATCTATTCCACCTGTTCCTGAGAGGCCAGGAGAGGAAACTCAACAACCAAGGCAAATTCAACCAGCACGACGCTTGTCGGGAATACCTGTTCGCCAAAGCACTCGAAATCGCCAAGCCGTCGATCGTTTCCAGCCAAAGGATTTTAGAAAACCAAAACACTAACATAGTTTTAATTAAAGGAGGAGATGTGTCATATATGTATACTTAAAATAAAACCTACACTCTCTTCTCTTATACTAACGTTACCAGACATTGTAATCACTAACATTATGGGCAACTCTGTAAATTCACAAATAGATATAGAGACTTTAATAAAGGCAGTTCGGAGCCACACTTCAAAATGAAAGCACAGACCTCTACCTTATGGACATAACAATAAGGATCGACGGGGATTAGTTCCCTGAATCACAAATGGAGCTCCTTTTTTGGATTGGATGCGAAATAGCCGAGATATTCGCAAAAAAGTGAAAGAAAAGCGTAGGTTGCGGGATTCCGCACTTTTCCAAGGGGTACCATCATGATTTTGGCCGAAAAAAGGGCCAAAATTAAATTTGAAGAATATTGAAGATCCTTTGATGAGGATCGACGGGGATTAGTTCCCTGAATCACAAATGGAGCTCCTTTTTTGGATTGGATGCGAAATAGCCGAGATATTCGCAAAAAAGTGAAAGAAAAGCGTAGGTTGCGGGATTCCGCACTTTTCCAAGGGGTACCATCATGATTTTGGCCGAAAAAAGGGCCAAAACGAAATTTGAAGAATATTGAAGATCCTTTGATGAGGATCGAAGGGGATTAGTTCCCTGAATCACAAATGGAGCTCATTTTTTGGATTGGATGCGAAATAGCCGAGATATTCGCAAAAAAGTGAAAGAAAAGCGTAGGTTGCGGGATTCCGCACTTTTCCAAGGGGTACCATCATGATTTTGGCCGAAAAAAGGGCCAAAATGAAATTTGAAGAATATTGAAGATCCTTTGATGAGGATCGACGGGGATTAGTTCCCTGAATCACAAATGGAGCTCCTTTTTTGGATTGGATGCGAAATAGCCGAGATATTCGCAAAAAAGTGAAAGAAAAGCGTAGGTTGCGGGATTCCGCACTTTTCCAAGGGGTACCATCATGATTTTGGCCGAAAAAAGGGCCAAAATTAAATTTGAAAAATATTTAAGATCCTTTGATAAGGATCGAAGGGGATTGGTTCCCTGAATCACAAATGGAGCTCCTTTTTTGGATTGGATGCGAAATAGCCTAGATATTCGCAAAAAAGTGAAAGAAAAGCGTAGGTTGCGGGATTCCGCACTTTTCCAAGGGGTACCATCATGATTTTGGCCGAAAAAAGGGCCAAAACGAAATTTGAAGAATATTTAAGATCCTTTGATAAGGATCGACGGGAATTGGTTCCCTGAATCACAAATGGAGCTCCTTTTTTGGATTGGATGCGAAATAGCCGAGATATTCGCAAAAAAGTGAAAGAAAAGCGTAGGTTGCGGGATTCCGCACTTTTCCAAGGGGTACCATCATGATTTTGGCCGAAAAAAGGGCCAAAATTAAATTTGAAGAATATTTAAGATCCTTTGATAAGGATCGACGGGGATTGGTTCCCTGAATCACAAATGGAGCTCCTTTTTTGGATTGGATGCGAAATAGCCGAGATATTCGCAAAAAAGTGAAAGAAAAGCGTAGGTTGCGGGATTCCGCACTTTTCCAAGGGGTACCATCATGATTTTGGCCGAAAAAAGGGCCAAAATTAAATTTGCAGAATATTTAAGATCCTTTGATAAGGATTAACGGGGATTGGTTCCCTGAATCACAAATGGAGCTCCTTTTTTGGATTGGATGCGAAATAGCCGAGATATTCGCAAAAAAGTGAAAGAAAAGCGTAGGTTGCGGGATTCCGCACTTTTCCAAGGGGTACCATCATGATTTTGGCCGAAAAAAGGGCCAAAACGAAATTTGAAGAATATTGCAGATCCTTTGATGAGGATCGACGGGGATTAGTTCCCTGAATCACAAATGGAGCTCCTTTTTGGATTGGATGCGAAATAGCCGAGATATTCGCAAAAAAGTGAAAGAAAAGCGTAGGTTGCGGGATTCCGCACTTTTCCATCATGATTTTGGCCGAAAAAAGGGCCAAAATTAAATTTGAAGAATATTTAAGATCCTTTGATAAGGATCGACGGGGATTGGTTCCCTGAATCACAAATGGAGCTCCTTTTTTGGATTGGATGCGAAATAGCGGAGATATTCGCAAAAAAGTGAAAGAAAAGCGTAGGTTGCGGGATTCCGCACTTTTCCAAGGGGTACCATCATGATTTTGGCCGAAAAAAGGGCCAAAATTAAATTTGAAGAATATTTAAGATCCTTTGATAAGGATTGAAGGGGATTGGTTCCCTGAATCACAAATGGAGCTCCTTTTTTGGATTGGATGCGAAATAGCGGAGATATTCGCAAAAAAGTGAAAGAAAAGCGTAGGTTGCGGGATTCCGCACTTTTCCAAGGGGTACCATCATGATTTTGGCCGAAAAAAGGGCGAAAATTAAATTTGAAGAATATTTAAGATCCTTTGATAAGGATCGACGGGGATTAGTTCCCTGAATCACAAATGGAGCTCCTTTTTTGGATTGGATGCGAAATAGCCGAGATATTCGCAAAAAAGTGAAAGAAAAGCGTAGGTTGCGGGATTCCGCACTTTTCCAAGGGGTACCATCATGATTTTGCCGAAAAAAGGGCCAAAACGAAATTTGAAGAATATTGAAGATCCTTTGATGAGGATCGACGGGGATTAGTTCCCTGAATCACAAATGGAGCTCCTTTTTTGGATTGGATGCGAAATAGCCGAGATATTCGCAAAAAAGTGAAAGAAAAGCGTAGGTTGCGGGATTCCGCACTTTTCCAAGGGGTACCATCATGATTTTGGCCGAAAAAAGGGCCAAAATGAAATTTGAAGAATATTGAAGATCCTTTGATGAGGATCGACGGGGATTAGTTCCCTGAATCACAAATGGAGCTCCTTTTTTGGATTGGATGCGATATAGCCGAGATATTCGCAAAAAAGTGAAAGTCTACAACAACCGGCAATACAGTTGCTGCGCTATCATCAATTTTCGCAATTGAAGGATATCCAAAGACAATGGTTAGTGACAATGGGCCCCAATTTACTGCCGACGCCTTCGCAGTATTTTGCAAGCAACATGGAATACAGCACATTACTACAGCACCGTTTCATCCAGCGTCAAATGGTTTGGCAGAACGCTTTGTCCAAACTTTCAAATTTTCCGTGAAGAAAAATTTATCGGATGGGTTATCAGTTCGTGAGGCAGTCACTAAATACCTCGCATCGTACAGGTTTACTCCTAATGCACAAGGAAAAACTCCAGCCGAATTGATACACGGTCGATCAGTACGAACCATATTGAGTCAACTATTTGAGAAGCCTGCAATAAATAAAGAAGCAGATACCAAATACTCCGTTAATCAGCCAGTCTTCACGCGAAGTTTTTCGAAAGGAGAAAAGTGGATCGAAGGAATAATTGATCGTTCAATCGGGAAGATGCTGTACGTAGTTCGTACCAAAAATGGCTATGTCAAGCGCCATGTAAATCAGCTTAAATCCAGGTCCTCAGCTAACCATTGCGATGATAAATCCAAAGAGTTCTGGTTTGTACCTGAAATCCCGAATCTTGCCGTCAGTCTTCACACTCAGAGCCGAGGCGAACCGTCAGCCGAGATTTCTGCATCTATTCCACCTGTTCCTGAGAGGCCAGGAGAGGAAACTCAACAACCAAGGCAAATTCAACCAGCACGACGCTTGTCGGGAATACCTGTTCGCCAAAGCACTCGAAATCGCCAAGCCGTCGATCGTTTCCAGCCAAAGGATTTTAGAAAACCAAAACATTAACATAGTTTTAATTAAAGGAGGAGATGTGTCATATATGTATACTTAAAATAAATCCTACACTCTCTTCTCTTATACTAACGTTACCAGACATTGTAATCACTAACCTTATGGGCAACTCTGTAAATTCACAAATAGATATAGAGACTTTAATAAAGGCAGTTCGCAGCCACACTTCAAAATGAAAGCACAGACCTCTACCTTATGGACATAACAATAAGGATCGACGGGGATTAGTTCCCTGAATCACAAATGGAGCTCCTTTTTTGGATTGGATGCGAAATAGCCGAGATATTCGCAAAAAAGTGAAAGAAAAGCGTAGGTTGCGGGATTCCGCACTTTTCCAAGGGGTACCATCATGATTTTGGCCGAAAAAAGGGCCAAAATTAAATTTGAAGAATATTGAAGATCCTTTGATGAGGATCGACGGGGATTAGTTCCCTGAATCACAAATGGAGCTCCTTTTTTGGATTGGATGCGAAATAGCCGAGATATTCGCAAAAAAGTGAAAGAAAAGCGTAGGTTGCGGGATTCCGCACTTTTCCAAGGGGTACCATCATGATTTTGGCCGAAAAAAGGGCCAAAACGAAATTTGAAGAATATTGAAGATCCTTTGATGAGGATCGAAGGGGATTAGTTCCCTGAATCACAAATGGAGCTCATTTTTTGGATTGGATGCGAAATAGCCGAGATATTCGCAAAAAAGTGAAAGAAAAGCGTAGGTTGCGGGATTCCGCACTTTTCCAAGGGGTACCATCATGATTTTGGCCGAAAAAAGGGCCAAAATGAAATTTGAAGAATATTGAAGATCCTTTGATGAGGATCGACGGGGATTAGTTCCCTGAATCACAAATGGAGCTCCTTTTTTGGATTGGATGCGAAATAGCCGAGATATTCGCAAAAAAGTGAAAGAAAAGCGTAGGTTGCGGGATTCCGCACTTTTCCAAGGGGTACCATCATGATTTTGGCCGAAAAAAGGGCCAAAATTAAATTTGAAAAATATTTAAGATCCTTTGATAAGGATCGAAGGGGATTGGTTCCCTGAATCACAAATGGAGCTCCTTTTTTGGATTGGATGCGAAATAGCCTAGATATTCGCAAAAAAGTGAAAGAAAAGCGTAGGTTGCGGGATTCCGCACTTTTCCAAGGGGTACCATCATGATTTTGGCCGAAAAAAGGGCCAAAACGAAATTTGAAGAATATTTAAGATCCTTTGATAAGGATCGACGGGAATTGGTTCCCTGAATCACAAATGGAGCTCCTTTTTTGGATTGGATGCGAAATAGCCGAGATATTCGCAAAAAAGTGAAAGAAAAGCGTAGGTTGCGGGATTCCGCACTTTTCCAAGGGGTACCATCATGATTTTGGCCGAAAAAAGGGCCAAAATTAAATTTGAAGAATATTTAAGATCCTTTGATAAGGATCGACGGGGATTGGTTCCCTGAATCACAAATGGAGCTCCTTTTTTGGATTGGATGCGAAATAGCCGAGATATTCGCAAAAAAGTGAAAGAAAAGCGTAGGTTGCGGGATTCCGCACTTTTCCAAGGGGTACCATCATGATTTTGGCCGAAAAAAGGGCCAAAATTAAATTTGCAGAATATTTAAGATCCTTTGATAAGGATTAACGGGGATTGGTTCCCTGAATCACAAATGGAGCTCCTTTTTTGGATTGGATGCGAAATAGCCGAGATATTCGCAAAAAAGTGAAAGAAAAGCGTAGGTTGCGGGATTCCGCACTTTTCCAAGGGGTACCATCATGATTTTGGCCGAAAAAAGGGCCAAAACGAAATTTGAAGAATATTGCAGATCCTTTGATGAGGATCGACGGGGATTAGTTCCCTGAATCACAAATGGAGCTCCTTTTTGGATTGGATGCGAAATAGCCGAGATATTCGCAAAAAAGTGAAAGAAAAGCGTAGGTTGCGGGATTCCGCACTTTTCCATCATGATTTTGGCCGAAAAAAGGGCCAAAATTAAATTTGAAGAATATTTAAGATCCTTTGATAAGGATCGACGGGGATTGGTTCCCTGAATCACAAATGG
Organism: Drosophila monieri; assembly: GCA_035047585.1. Classification (NCBI taxonomy): domain Eukaryota; kingdom Metazoa; phylum Arthropoda; class Insecta; order Diptera; family Drosophilidae; genus Drosophila; species Drosophila monieri. The sequence continues at coordinate 31,346 of JAWNPJ010000076.1, read as the reverse complement.
AGCTCCTTTTTTGGATTGGATGCGAAATAGCGGAGATATTCGCAAAAAAGTGAAAGAAAAGCGTAGGTTGCGGGATTCCGCACTTTTCCAAGGGGTACCATCATGATTTTGGCCGAAAAAAGGGCCAAAATTAAATTTGAAGAATATTTAAGATCCTTTGATAAGGATCGAAGGGGATTGGTTCCCTGAATCACAAATGGAGCTCCTTTTTTGGATTGGATGCGAAATAGCGGAGATATTCGCAAAAAAGTGAAAGAAAAGCGTAGGTTGCGGGATTCCGCACTTTTCCAAGGGGTACCATCATGATTTTGGCCGAAAAAAGGGCGAAAATTAAATTTGAAGAATATTTAAGATCCTTTGATAAGGATCGACGGGGATTAGTTCCCTGAATCACAAATGGAGCTCCTTTTTTGGATTGGATGCGAAATAGCCGAGATATTCGCAAAAAAGTGAAAGAAAAGCGTAGGTTGCGGGATTCCGCACTTTTCCAAGGGGTACCATCATGATTTTGCCGAAAAAAGGGCCAAAACGAAATTTGAAGAATATTGAAGATCCTTTGATGAGGATCGACGGGGATTAGTTCCCTGAATCACAAATGGAGCTCCTTTTTTGGATTGGATGCGAAATAGCCGAGATATTCGCAAAAAAGTGAAAGAAAAGCGTAGGTTGCGGGATTCCGCACTTTTCCAAGGGGTACCATCATGATTTTGGCCGAAAAAAGGGCCAAAACGAAATTTGAAGAATATTTAAGATCCTTTGATAAGGATCGACGGGGATTAGTTCCCTGAATCACAAATGGAGCTCCTTTTTTGGATTGGATGCGATATAGCCGAGATATTCGCAAAAAAGTGAAAGAAAAGCGTAGGTTGCGGGATTCCGCACTTTTCCAAGGGGTACCATCATGATTTTGGCCGAAAAAAGGGCCAAAATTAAATTTGAAGAATATTGAAGATCCTTTGATGAGGATCGACGGGGATTAGTTCCCTGAATCACAAATGGAGCTCCTTTTTTGGATTGGATGCGAAATAGCCGAGATATTCGCAAAAAAGTGAAAGAAAAGCGTAGGTTGCGGGATTCCGCACTTTTCCAAGGGGTACCATCATGATTTTGGCCGAAAAAAGGGCCAAAATTAAATTTGAAGAATATTTAAGATCCTTTGATAAGGATCGACGGGGATTAGTTCCCTGAATCACAAATGGAGCTCCTTTTTTGGATTGGATGCGAAATAGCCGAGATATTCGCAAAAAAGTGAAAGAAAAGCGTAGGTTGTGGGATTCCGCACTTTTCCAAGGGGTACCATCATGATTTTGGCCGAAAAAAGGGCCAAAATGAAATTTGAAGAATATTGAAGATCCTTTGATGAGGATCGACGGGGATTAGTTCCCTGAATCACAAATGGAGCTCCTTTTTAGGATTGGATGCGAAATAGCCGAGATATTCGCAAAAAAGTGAAAGAAAAGCGTAGGTTGCGGGATTCCGCACTTTTCCAAGGGGTACCATCATGATTTTGGCCGAAAAAAGGGCCAAAATGAAATTTGAAGATCCTTTGATGAGGATCGACGTGGATTAGTTCCCTGAATCACAAATGGAGCTCCTTTTTTGGATTGGATGCGAAATAGCCGAGATATTCGCAAAAAAGTGAAAGAAAAGCGTAGGTTGCGGGATTCCGCACTTTTCCAAGGGGTACCATCATGATTTTGGCCGAAAAAAGGGCCAAAATTAAATTTGAAAAATATTTAAGATCCTTTGATAAGGATCGAAGGGGATTGGTTCCCTGAATCACAAATGGAGCTCCTTTTTTGGATTGGATGCGAAATAGTCGAGATATTCGCAAAAAAGTGAAAGAAAAGCGTAGGTTGCGGGATTCCGCACTTTTCCAAGGGGTACCATCATGATTTTGGCCGAAAAAAGGGCCAAAACGAAATTTGAAGAATATTGAAGATCCTTTGATGAGGATCGACGGGGATTAGTTCCCTGAATCACAAATGGAGCTCATTTTTTGGATTGGATGCGAAATAGCCGAGATATTCGCAAAAAAGTGAAAGAAAAGCGTAGGTTGCGGGATTCCGCACTTTTCCAAGGGGTACCATCATGATTTTGGCCGAAAAAAGGGCCAAAATTAAATTTGAAAAATATTTAAGATCCTTTGATAAGGATCGAAGGGGATTGGTTCCCTGAATCACAAATGGAGCTCCTTTTTTGGATTGGATGCGAAATAGTCGAGATATTCGCAAAAAAGTGAAAGAAAAGCGTAGGTTGCGGGATTCCGCACTTTTCCAAGGGGTACCATCATGATTTTGGCCGAAAAAAGGGCCAAAACGAAATTTGAAGAATATTGAAGATCCTTTGATGAGGATCGAAGGGGATTAGTTCCCTGAATCACAAATGGAGCTCATTTTTTGGATTGGATGCGAAATAGCCGAGATATTCGCAAAAAAGTGAAAGAAAAGCGTAGGTTGCGGGATTCCGCACTTTTCCAAGGGGTACCATCATGATTTTGGCCGAAAAAAGGGCCAAAATTAAATTTGAAGAATATTGAAGATCCTTTGATGAGGATCGACGGGGATTAGTTCCCTGAATCACAAATGGAGCTCCTTTTTTGGATTGGATGCGATATAGCCGAGATATTCGCAAAAAAGTGAAAGAAAAGCGTAGGTTGCGGGATTCCGCACTTTTCCAAGGGGTACCATCATGATTTTGGCCGAAAAAAGGGCCAAAATTAAATTTGAAGAATATTGAAGATCCTTTGATGAGGATCGACGGGGATTAGTTCCCTGAATCACAAATGGAGCTCCTTTTTTGGATTGGATGCGAAATAGCCGAGATATTCGCAAAAAAGTGAAAGAAAAGCGTAGGTTGCGGGATTCCGCACTTTTCCAAGGGGTACCATCATGATTTTGGCCGAAAAAAGGGCCAAAATTAAATTTGAAGAATATTGAAGATCCTTTGATTAGGATCGACGGGGATTAGTTCCCTGAATCACAAATGGAGCTCCTTTTTTGGATTGGATGCGAAATAGCCGAGATATTCGCAAATAAGTGAAAGAAAAGCGTAGGTTGCGGGATTCCGCACTTTTCCAAGGGGTACCATCATGATTTTGGCCGAAAAAAGGGCCAAAACGAAATTTGAAGAATATTGAAGATCCTTTGATGAGGATCGACGGGGATTAGTTCCCTGAATCACAAATGGAGCTCCTTTTTTGGATTGGATGCGAAATAGCCGAGATATTCGCAAAAAAGTGAAAGAAAAGCGTAGGTTGCGGGATTCCGCACTTTTCCAAGGGGTACCATCATGATTTTGGCCGAAAAAAGGGCCAAAACGAAATTTGAAGAATATTGAAGATCCTTTGATGAGGATCGAAGGGGATTAGTTCCCTGAATCACAAATGGAGCTCATTTTTTGGATTGGATGCGAAATAGCCGAGATATTCGCAAAAAAGTGAAAGAAAAGCGTAGGTTGCGGGATTCCGCACTTTTCCAAGGGGTACCATCATGATTTTGGCCGAAAAAAGGGCCAAAACGAAATTTGAAGAATATTGAAGATCCTTTGATGAGGATCGACGGGGATTAGTTCCCTGAATCACAAATGGAGCTCCTTTTTTGGATTGGATGCGAAATAGCCGAGATATTCGCAAAAAAGTGAAAGAAAAGCGTAGGTTGCGGGATTCCGCACTTTTCCAAGGGGTACCATCATGATTTTGGCCGAAAAAAGGGCCAAAACGAAATTTGAAGAATATTGAAGATCCTTTGATGAGGATCGAAGGGGATTAGTTCCCTGAATCACAAATGGAGCTCATTTTTTGGATTGGATGCGAAATAGCCGAGATATTCGCAAAAAAGTGAAAGAAAAGCGTAGGTTGCGGGATTCCGCACTTTTCCAAGGGGTACCATCATGATTTTGGCCGAAAAAAGGGCCAAAACGAAATTTGAAGAATATTGAAGATCCTTTGATGAGGATCGAAGGGGATTAGTTCCCTGAATCACAAATGGAGCTCATTTTTTGGATTGGATGCGAAATAGCCGAGATATTCGCAAAAAAGTGAAAGAAAAGCGTAGGTTGCGGGATTCCGCACTTTTCCAAGGGGTACCATCATGATTTTGGCCGAAAAAAGGGCCAAAATGAAATTTGAAGAATATTGAAGATCCTTTGATGAGGATCGACGGGGATTAGTTCCCTGAATCACAAATGGAGCTCCTTTTTTGGATTGGATGCGAAATAGCCGAGATATTCGCAAAAAAGTGAAAGAAAAGCGTAGGTTGCGGGATTCCGCACTTTTCCAAGGGGTACCATCATGATTTTGGCCGAAAAAAGGGCCAAAATTAAATTTGAAAAATATTTAAGATCCTTTGATAAGGATCGAAGGGGATTGGTTCCCTGAATCACAAATGGAGCTCCTTTTTTGGATTGGATGCGAAATAGCCTAGATATTCGCAAAAAAGTGAAAGAAAAGCGTAGGTTGCGGGATTCCGCACTTTTCCAAGGGGTACCATCATGATTTTGGCCGAAAAAAGGGCCAAAACGAAATTTGAAGAATATTTAAGATCCTTTGATAAGGATCGACGGGAATTGGTTCCCTGAATCACAAATGGAGCTCCTTTTTTGGATTGGATGCGAAATAGCCGAGATATTCGCAAAAAAGTGAAAGAAAAGCGTAGGTTGCGGGATTCCGCACTTTTCCAAGGGGTACCATCATGATTTTGGCCGAAAAAAGGGCCAAAATTAAATTTGAAGAATATTTAAGATCCTTTGATAAGGATCGACGGGGATTGGTTCCCTGAATCACAAATGGAGCTCCTTTTTTGGATTGGATGCGAAATAGCCGAGATATTCGCAAAAAAGTGAAAGAAAAGCGTAGGTTGCGGGATTCCGCACTTTTCCAAGGGGTACCATCATGATTTTGGCCGAAAAAAGGGCCAAAATTAAATTTGCAGAATATTTAAGATCCTTTGATAAGGATTAACGGGGATTGGTTCCCTGAATCACAAATGGAGCTCCTTTTTTGGATTGGATGCGAAATAGCCGAGATATTCGCAAAAAAGTGAAAGAAAAGCGTAGGTTGCGGGATTCCGCACTTTTCCAAGGGGTACCATCATGATTTTGGCCGAAAAAAGGGCCAAAACGAAATTTGAAGAATATTGCAGATCCTTTGATGAGGATCGACGGGGATTAGTTCCCTGAATCACAAATGGAGCTCCTTTTTTGGATTGGATGCGAAATAGCCGAGATATTCGCAAAAAAGTGAAAGAAAAGCGTAGGTTGCGGGATTGATTTTGGCCGAAAAAAGGGCCAAAATTAAATTTGAAGAATATTTAAGATCCTTTGATAAGGATCGACGGGGATTGGTTCCCTGAATCACAAATGGAGCTCCTTTTTTGGATTGGATGCGAAATAGCGGAGATATTCGCAAAAAAGTGAAAGAAAAGCGTAGGTTGCGGGATTCCGCACTTTTCCAAGGGGTACCATCATGATTTTGGCCGAAAAAAGGGCCAAAATTAAATTTGAAGAATATTTAAGATCCTTTGATAAGGATCGAAGGGGATTGGTTCCCTGAATCACAAATGGAGCTCCTTTTTTGGATTGGATGCGAAATAGCGGAGATATTCGCAAAAAAGTGAAAGAAAAGCGTAGGTTGCGGGATTCCGCACTTTTCCAAGGGGTACCATCATGATTTTGGCCGAAAAAAGGGCGAAAATTAAATTTGAAGAATATTTAAGATCCTTTGATAAGGATCGACGGGGATTAGTTCCCTGAATCACAAATGGAGCTCCTTTTTTGGATTGGATGCGAAATAGCCGAGATATTCGCAAAAAAGTGAAAGAAAAGCGTAGGTTGCGGGATTCCGCACTTTTCCAAGGGGTACCATCATGATTTTGGCCGAAAAAAGGGCCAAAATTAAATTTGAAGAATATTTAAGATCCTTTGATAAGGATCGACGGGGATTGGTTCCCTGAATCACAAATGGAGCTCCTTTTTTGGATTGGATGCGAAATAGCCGAGATATTCGCAAAAAAGTGAAAGAAAAGCGTAGGTTGCGGGATTCCGCACTTTTCCAAGGGGTACCATCATGATTTTGGCCGAAAAAAGGGCCAAAATTAAATTTGAGGAAAATATTTAAGATCCTTTGATAAGGATCGACGGGGATTGGTTCCCTGAATCACAAATGGAGCTCCTTTTTTGGATTGGATGCGAAATAGCCGAGATATTCGCAAAAAAGTGAAAGAAAAGCGTAGGTTGCGGGATTCCGCACTTTTCCAAGGGGTACCATCATGATTTTGGCCGAAAAAAGGGCCAAAATTAAATTTGAAAAATATTTAAGATCCTTTGATAAGGATCGAAGGGGATTGGTTCCCTGAATCACAAATGGAGCTCCTTTTTTGGATTGGATGCGAAATAGCCGAGATATTCGCAAAAAAGTGAAAGAAAAGCGTAGGTTGCGGGATTCCGCACTTTTCCAAGGGGTACCATCATGATTTTGGCCGAAAAAAGGGCCAAAATTAAATTTGAAGAATATTTAAGATCCTTTGATAAGGATCGAAGGGGATTGGTTCCCTGAATCACAAATGGAGCTCCTTTTTTGGATTGGATGCGAAATAGCCGAGATATTCGCAAAAAAGTGAAAGAAAAGCGTAGGTTGCGGGATTCCGCACTTTTCCAAGGGGTACCATCATGATTTTGGCCGAAAAAAGGGCCAAAATTAAATTTGAAGAATATTTAAGATCCTTTGATAAGGATCGACGGGGATTGGTTCCCTGAATCACAAATGGAGCTCCTTTTTTGGATTGGATGCGAAATAGCCGAGATATTCGCAAAAAAGTGAAAGAAAAGCGTAGGTTGCGGGATTCCGCACTTTTCCAAGGGGTACCATCATGATTTTGGCCGAAAAAAGGGCCAAAATTAAATTTGAGGAAAATATTTAAGATCCTTTGATAAGGAACGACGGGGATTGGTTCCCTGAATCACAAATGGAGCTCCTTTTTTGGATTGGATGCGAAATAGCCGAGATATTCGCAAAAAAGTGAAAGAAAAGCGTAGGTTGCGGGATTCCGCACTTTTCCAAGGGGTACCATCATGATTTTGGCCGAAAAAAGGGCCAAAACGAAATTTGAAGAATATTGAAGATCCTTTGATGAGGATCGACGGGGATTAGTTCCCTGAATCACAAATGGAGCTCCTTTTTTGGATTGGATGCGAAATAGCCGAGATATTCGCAAAAAAGTGAAAGAAAAGCGTAGGTTGCGGGATTACGCACTTTTCCAAGGGGTACCATCATGATTTTGGCCGAAAAAAGGGCCAACATTAAATTTGAAGAATATTTAAGATCCTTTGATAAGGATCGAAGGGGATTGGTTCCCTGAATCACAAATGGAGCTCCTTTTTTGGATTGGATGCGAAATAGCCGAGATATTCGCAAAAAAGTGAAAGAAAAGCGTAGGTTGCGGGATTCCGCACTTTTCCAAGGGGTACCATCATGATTTTGGCCGAAAAAAGGGCCAAAATTAAATTTGAAGAATATTGAAGATCCTTTGATGAGGATCGACGGGGATTAGTTCCCTGAATCACAAATGGAGCTCCTTTTTTGGATTGGATGCGAAATAGCCGAGATATTCGCAAAAAAGTGAAAGAAAAGCGTAGGTTGCGGGATTCCGCACTTTTCCAAGGGGTACCATCATGATTTTGGCCGAAAAAAGGGCCAAAATTAAATTTGAAGAATATTGAGGATCCTTTGATAAGAATCGACGGGGATTGGTTCCCTGAATCACAAATGGAGCTCCTTTTTTGGATTGGATGCGAAATAGCCGAGATATTCGCAAAAAAGTGAAAGAAAAGCGTAGGTTGCGGGATTCCGCACTTTTCCAAGGGGTACCATCATGATTTTGGCCGAAAAAAGGGCCAAAATTAAATTTGAAGAATATTTAAGATCCTTTGATGAGGATCGACGGGGATTAGTTCCCTGAATCACAAATGGAGCTCCTTTTTTGGATTGGATGCGAAATAGCCGAGATATTCGCAAAAATGTGAAAGAAAAGCGTAGGTTGCGGGATTCCACACTTTTCCAAGGGGTACCATCATGATTTTGGCCGAAAAAAGGGCCAAAATTAAATTTGAAGAATATTTAAGATCCTTTGATGAGGATCGACGGGGATTAGTTCCCTGAATCACAAATGGAGCTCCTTTTTTGGATTGGATGCGAAATAGCCGAGATATTCGCAAAAAAGTGAAAGAAAAGCGTAGGTTGCGGGATTCCGCACTTTTCCAAGGGGTACCATCATGATTTTGGCCGAAAAAAGGGCCAAAATTAAATTTGAAAAATATTTAAGATCCTTTGATAAGGATCGAAGGGGATTGGTTCCCTGAATCACAAATGGAGCTCCTTTTTTGGATTGGATGCGAAATAGCCGAGATATTCGCAAAAAAGTGAAAGAAAAGCGTAGGTTGCGGGATTCCGCACTTTCCAAGGGGTACCATCATGATTTTGGCCGAAAAAAGGGCCAAAATTAAATTTGAAGAATATTTAAGATCCTTTGATAAGGATCGAAGGGGATTGGTTCCCTGAATCACAAATGGAGCTCCTTTTTTGGATTGGATGCGAAATAGCCGAGATATTCGCAAAAAAGTGAAAGAAAAGCGTAGGTTGCGGGATTCCGCACTTTTCCAAGGGGTACCATCATGATTTTGGCCGAAAAAAGGGCCAAAATTAAATTTGAAGAATATTTAAGATCCTTTGATAAGGATCGACGGGGATTGGTTCCCTGAATCACAAATGGAGCTCCTTTTTTGGATTGGATGCGAAATAGCCGAGATATTCGCAAAAAAGTGAAAGAAAAGCGTAGGTTGCGGGATTCCGCACTTTTCCAAGGGGTACCATCATGATTTTGGCCGAAAAAAGGGCCAAAATTAAATTTGAGGAAAATATTTAAGATCCTTTGATAAGGAACGACGGGGATTGGTTCCCTGAATCACAAATGGAGCTCCTTTTTTGGATTGGATGCGAAATAGCCGAGATATTCGCAAAAAAGTGAAAGAAAAGCGTAGGTTGCGGGATTCCGCACTTTTCCAAGGGGTACCATCATGATTTTGGCCGAAAAAAGGGCCAAAACGAAATTTGAAGAATATTGAAGATCCTTTGATGAGGATCGACGGGGATTAGTTCCCTGAATCACAAATGGAGCTCCTTTTTTGGATTGGATGCGAAATAGCCGAGATATTCGCAAAAAAGTGAAAGAAAAGCGTAGGTTGCGGGATTACGCACTTTTCCAAGGGGTACCATCATGATTTTGGCCGAAAAAAGGGCCAACATTAAATTTGAAGAATATTTAAGATCCTTTGATAAGGATCGAAGGGGATTGGTTCCCTGAATCACAAATGGAGCTCCTTTTTTGGATTGGATGCGAAATAGCCGAGATATTCGCAAAAAAGTGAAAGAAAAGCGTAGGTTGCGGGATTCCGCACTTTTCCAAGGGGTACCATCATGATTTTGGCCGAAAAAAGGGCCAAAATTAAATTTGAAGAATATTGAAGATCCTTTGATGAGGATCGACGGGGATTAGTTCCCTGAATCACAAATGGAGCTCCTTTTTTGGATTGGATGCGAAATAGCCGAGATATTCGCAAAAAAGTGAAAGAAAAGCGTAGGTTGCGGGATTCCGCACTTTTCCAAGGGGTACCATCATGATTTTGGCCGAAAAAAGGGCCAAAATTAAATTTGAAGAATATTGAGGATCCTTTGATAAGAATCGACGGGGATTGGTTCCCTGAATCACAAATGGAGCTCCTTTTTTGGATTGGATGCGAAATAGCCGAGATATTCGCAAAAAAGTGAAAGAAAAGCGTAGGTTGCGGGATTCCGCACTTTTCCAAGGGGTACCATCATGATTTTGGCCGAAAAAAGGGCCAAAATTAAATTTGAAGAATATTTAAGATCCTTTGATGAGGATCGACGGGGATTAGTTCCCTGAATCACAAATGGAGCTCCTTTTTTGGATTGGATGCGAAATAGCCGAGATATTCGCAAAAATGTGAAAGAAAAGCGTAGGTTGCGGGATTCCACACTTTTCCAAGGGGTACCATCATGATTTTGGCCGAAAAAAGGGCCAAAATTAAATTTGAAGAATATTTAAGATCCTTTGATGAGGATCGACGGGGATTAGTTCCCTGAATCACAAATGGAGCTCCTTTTTTTGGATTGGATGCGAAATAGCCGAGATATTCGCAAAAAAGTGAAAGAAAAGCGTAGGTTGCGGGATTCCGCACTTTTCCAAGGGGTACCATCATGATTTTGGCCGAAAAAAGGGCCAAAATTAAATTTGAAGAATATTTAAGATCCTTTGATGAGGATCGACGGGGATTAGTTCCCTGAATCACAAATGGAGCTCCTTTTTTGGATTGGATGCGAAATAGCCGAGATATTCGCAAAAAAGTGAAAGAAAAGCGTAGGTTGCGGGATTCCGCACTTTTCCAAGGGGTACCATCATGATTTTGGCCGAAAAAAGGGCCAAAATTAAATTTGAAGAATATTGAGGATCCTTTGATGAGGATCGACGGGGATTAGTTCCCTGAATCACAAATGGAGCTCCTTTTTTGGATTGGATGCGAAATAGCCGAGATATTCGCAAAAAAGTGAAAGAAAAGCGTAGGTTGCGGGATTCCGCACTTTTCCAAGGGGTACCATCATGATTTTGGCCGAAAAAAGGGCCAAAACGAAATTTGAAGAATATTGAAGATCCTTTGATGAGGATCGACGGGGATTAGTTCCCTGAATCACAAATGGAGCTCCTTTTTTGGATTGGATGCGAAATAGCCGAGATATTCGCAAAAAAGTGAAAGAAAAGCGTAGGTTGCGGGATTCCGCACTTTTCCAAGGGGTACCATCATAATTTTGGCCGAAAAAAGGGCCAAAATTAAATTTGAAGAATATTGAGGATCCTTTGATAAGAATCGATGGGGATTGGTTCCCTGAATCACAAATGGAGCTCCTTTTTTGGATTGGATGCGAAATAGCCGAGATATTCGCAAAAAAGTGAAAGAAAAGCGTAGGTTGCGGGATTCCGCACTTTTCCAAGGGGTACCATCATGATTTTGGCCGAAAAAAGGGTCTGAATTAAATTTGAAGAATATTGAAGATCCTTTGATGAGGATCGACGGGGATTAGTTCCCTGAATCACAAATGGAGCTCCTTTTTTGGATTGGATGCGAAATAGCCGAGATATTCGCAAAAAAGTGAAAGAAAAGCGTAGGTTGCGGGATTCCGCACTTTTCCAAGGGGTACCCTCATGATTTTGGCCGAAAAAAGGGCCAAAATTAAATTTGAAGAATATTGAAGATCATTTGATAAGGATCGACGGGGATTGGTTCCCTGAATCACAAATGGAGCTCCTTTTTTGGATTGGATGCGAAATTGCCGAGATATTCGCAAAAAAGTGAAAGAAAAGCAGGTTGCGGGATTCCGGACTTTTCCAAGGGGTACCATCATGATTTTGGCCGAAAAAAGGGCCAAAATTAAATTTGAAGAATATTTAAGATCCTTTGATAAGGATCGACGGGGATTGGTTCCCTGAATCACAAATGGAGCTCCTTTTTTGGATTGGATGCGAAATAGCCGAGATATTCGCAAAAAAGTGAAAGAAAAGCGTAGGTTGCGGGATTCCGCACTTTTCCAAGGGTACCATCATGATTTTGGCCGAAAAAAGGGCCAAAATTAAATTTGAAGAATATTGAAGATCCTTTGATAAGGATCGACGGGGATTGGTTCCCTGAATCACAAATGGAGCTCCTTTTTTGGATTGGATGCGAAATAGCCGAGATATTCGCAAAAAAGTGAAAGAAAAGCGTAGGTTGCGGGATTCCGCACTTTTCCATCATGATTTTGGCCGAAAAAAGGGCCAAAATTAAATTTGAAGAATATTGAAGATCCTTTGATAAGGATCGACGGGGATTGGTTCCCTGAATCACAAATGGAGCTCCTTTTTTGGATTGGATGCGAAATAGCCGAGATATTCGCAAAAAAGTGAAAGAAAAGCGTAGGTTGCGGGATTCCGCACTTTTCCAAGGGGTACCATCATGATTTTGGCCGAAAAAAGGGCCAAAATTAAATTTGAAGAATATTGAAGATCCTTTGATGAGGATCGACGGGGATTAGTTCCCTGAATCACAAATGGAGCTCCTTTTTTGGATTGGATGCGAAATAGCCGAGATATTCGCAAAAAAGTGAAAGAAAAGCGTAGGTTGCGGGATTCCGCACTTTTCCAAGGGGTACCATCATGATTTTGGCCGAAAAAAGGGCCAAAATTAAATTTGAAGAATATTTAAGATCCTTTGATGAGGATCGACGGGGATTAGTTCCCTGAATCACAAATGGAGCTCCTTTTTTGGATTGGATGCGAAATAGCCGAGATATTCGCAAAAATGTGAAAGAAAAGCGTAGGTTGCGGGATTCCGCACTTTTCCAAGGGGTACCATCATGATTTTGGCCGAAAAAAGGGCCAAAATTAAATTTGAAGAATATTTAAGATCCTTTGATGAGGATCGACGGGGATTAGTTCCCTGAATCACAAATGGAGCTCCTTTTTTGGATTGGATGCGAAATAGCCGAGATATTCGCAAAAAAGTGAAAGAAAAGCGTAGGTTGCGGGATTCCGCACTTTTCCAAGGGGTACCATCATGATTTTGGCCGAAAAAAGGGCCAAAATTAAATTTGAAGAATATTTAAGATCCTTTGATGAGGATCGACGGGGATTAGTTCCCTGAATCACAAATGGAGCTCCTTTTTTGGATTGGATGCGAAATAGCCGAGATATTCGCAAAAAAGTGAAAGAAAAGCGTAGGTTGCGGGATTCCGCACTTTTCCAAGGGGTACCATCATGATTTTGGCCGAAAAAAGGGCCAAAATTAAATTTGAAGAATATTTAAGATCCTTTGATAAGGATCGACGGGGATTAGTTCCCTGAATCACAAATGGAGCTCCTTTTTTGGATTGGATGCGAAATAGCCGAGATATTCGCAAAAAAGTGAAAGAAAAGCGTAGGTTGCGGGATTCCGCACTTTTCCAAGGGGTACCATCATGATTTTGGCCGAAAAAAGGGCCAAAATTAAATTTGAAGAATATTGAGGATCCTTTGATGAGGATCGACGGGGATTAGTTCCCTGAATCACAAATGGAGCTCCTTTTTTGGATTGGATGCGAAATAGCCGAGATATTCGCAAAAAAGTGAAAGAAAAGCGTAGGTTGCGGGATTCCGCACTTTTCCAAGGGGTACCATCATGATTTTGGCCGAAAAAAGGGCCAAAATTAAATTTGAAGAATATTGAAGATCCTTTGATGAGGATCGACGGGGATTAGTTCCCTGAATCACAAATGGAGCTCCTTTTTTGGATTGGATGCGAAATAGCCGAGATATTCGCAAAAAAGTGAAAGAAAAGCGTAGGTTGCGGGATTCCGCACTTTTCCAAGGGGTACCATCATGATTTTGGCCGAAAAAAGGGCCAAAATTAAATTTGAAGAATATTTAGGATCCTTTGATGAGGATCGACGGGGATTAGTTCCCTGAATCACAAATGGAGCTCCTTTTTTGGATTGGATGCGAAATAGCCGAGATATTCGCAAAAAAGTGAAAGAAAAGCGTAGGTTGCGGGATTCCGCACTTTTCCAAGGGGTACCATCATGATTTTGGCCGAAAAAAGGGCCAAAATTAAATTTGAAGAATATTTAAGATCCTTTGATGAGGATCGACGGGGATTAGTTCCCTGAATCACAAATGGAGCTCCTTTTTTGGATTGGATGCGAAATAGCCGAGATATTCGCAAAAAAGTGAAAGAAAAGCGTAGGTTGCGGGATTCCGCACTTTTCCAAGGGGTACCATCATGATTTTGGCCGAAAAAAGGGCCAAAATTAAATTTGAAGAATATTTAAGATCCTTTGATGAGGATCGACGGGGATTAGTTCCCTGAATCACAAATGGAGCTCCTTTTTTGGATTGGATGCGAAATAGCCGAGATATTCGCAAAAAAGTGAAAGAAAAGCGTAGGTTGCGGGATTCCACACTTTTCCAAGGGGTACCATCATGATTTTGGCCGAAAAAAGGGCCAAAATTAAATTTGAAGAATATTTAAGATCCTTTGATGAGGATCGACGGGGATTAGTTCCCTGAATCACAAATGGAGCTCCTTTTTTGGATTGGATGCGAAATAGCCGAGATATTCGCAAAAAAGTGAAAGAAAAGCGTAGGTTGCGGGATTCCGCACTTTTCCAAGGGGTACCATCATGATTTTGGCCGAAAAAAGGGCCAAAATTAAATTTGAAGAATATTTAAGATCCTTTGATGAGGATCGACGGGGATTAGTTCCCTGAATCACAAATGGAGCTCCTTTTTTGGATTGGATGCGAAATAGCCGAGATATTCGCAAAAAAGTGAAAGAAAAGCGTAGGTTGCGGGATTCCGCACTTTTCCAAGGGGTACCATCATGATTTTGGCCGAAAAAAGGGCCAAAATTAAATTTGAAGAATATTTAAGATCCTTTGATGAGGATCGACGGGGATTAGTTCCCTGAATCACAAATGGAGCTCCTTTTTTGGATTGGATGCGAAATAGCCGAGATATTCGCAAAAAAGTGAAAGAAAAGCGTAGGTTGCGGGATTCCGCACTTTTCCAAGGGGTACCATCATGATTTTGGCCGAAAAAAGGGCCAAAATTAAATTTGAAGAATATTTAGGATCCTTTGATGAGGATCGACGGGGATTAGTTCCCTGAATCACAAATGGAGCTCCTTTTTTGGATTGGATGCGAAATAGCCGAGATATTCGCAAAAAAGTGAAAGAAAAGCGTAGGTTGCGGGATTCCGCACTTTTCCAAGGGGTACCATCATGATTTTGGCCGAAAAAAGGGCCAAAATTAAATTTGAAGAATATTGAAGATCCTTTGATGAGGATCGACGGGGATTAGTTCCCTGAATCACAAATGGAGCTCCTTTTTTGGATTGGATGCGAAATAGCCGAGATATTCGCAAAAAAGTGAAAGAAAAGCGTAGGTTGCGGGATTCCGCACTTTTCCAAGGGGTACCATCATGATTTTGGCCGAAAAAAGGGCCAAAATTAAATTTGAAGAATATTGAGGATCCTTTGATAAGGATCGACGGGGATTAGTTCCCTGAATCACAAATGGAGCTCCTTTTTTGGATTGGATGCGAAATAGCCGAGATATTCGCAAAAAAGTGAAAGAAAAGCGTAGGTTGCGGGATTCCGCACTTTTCCAAGGGGTACCATCATGATTTTGGCCGAAAAAAGGGCCAAAATTAAATTTGAAGAATATTGAAGATCCTTTGATGAGGATCGACGGGGATTAGTTCCCTGAATCACAAATGGAGCTCCTTTTTTGGATTGGATGCGAAATAGCCGAGATATTCGCAAAAAAGTGAAAGAAAAGCGTAGGTTGCGGGATTCCGCACTTTTCCAAGGGGTACCATCATGATTTTGGCCGAAAAAAGGGCCAAAATTAAATTTGAAGAATATTGAAGATCCTTTGATGAGGATCGACGGGGATTGGTTCCCTGAATCACAAATGGAGCTCCTTTTTTGGATTGGATGCGAAATAGCCGAGATATTCGCAAAAAAGTGAAAGAAAAGCGTAGGTTGCGGGATTCCGCACTTTTCCAAGGGGTACCATCATGATTTTGGCCGAAAAAAGGGCCAAAATTAAATTTGAAGAATATTTAAGATCCTTTGATAAGGATCGACGGGGATTAGTTCCCTGAATCACAAATGGAGCTCCTTTTTTGGATTGGATGCGAAATAGCCGAGATATTCGCAAAAAAGTGAAAGAAAAGCGTAGGTTGCGGGATTCCGCACTTTTCAAGGGGTACCATCATGATTTTGGCCGAAAAAAGGGCCAAAATTAAATTTAAAGAATATTGAAGATCCTTTGATAAGGATCGACGGGGATTAGTTCCCTGAATCACAAATGGAGCTCCTTTTTTGGATTGGATGCGAAATAGCCGAGATATTCGCAAAAAAGTGAAAGAAAAGCGTAGGTTGCGGGATTCCGCACTTTTCCAAGGGGTACCATCATGATTTTGGCCGAAAAAAGGGCCAAAATTAAATTTGAAGAATATTGAAGATCCTTTGATAAGGATCGACGGGGATTAGTTCCCTGAATCACAAATGGAGCTCCTTTTTTGGATTGGATGCGAAATAGCCGAGATATTCGCAAAAAAGTGAAAGAAAAGCGTAGGTTGCGGGATTCCGCACTTTTCAAGGGGTACCATCATGATTTTGGCCGAAAAAAGGGCCAAAATTAAATTTGAAGAATATTTAAGATCCTTTGATGAGGATCGACGGGGATTAGTTCCCTGAATCACAAATGGAGCTCCTTTTTTGGATTGGATGCGAAATAGCCGAGATATTCGCAAAAAAGTGAAAGAAAAGCGTAGGTTGCGGGATTCCGCACTTTTCCAAGGGGTACCATCATGATTTTGGCCGAAAAAAGGGCCAAAATTAAATTTGAAGAATATTTAAGATCCTTTGATAAGGATCGACGGGGATTGGTTCCCTGAATCACAAATGGAGCTCCTTTTTTGGATTGGATGCGAAATAGCCGAGATATTCGCAAAAAAGTGAAAGAAAAGCGTAGGTTGCGGGATTCCGCACTTTTCCAAGGGGTACCATCATGATTTTGGCCGAAAAAAGGGCCAAAATTAAATTTGAAGAATATTTAAGATCCTTTGATAAGGATCGACGGGGATTAGTTCCCTGAATCACAAATGGAGCTCCTTTTTTGGATTGGATGCGAAATAGCCGAGATATTCGCAAAAAAGTGAAAGAAAAGCGTAGGTTGCGGGATTCCGCACTTTTCCAAGGGGTACCATCATGATTTTGGCCGAAAAAAGGGCCAAAATTAAATTTGAAGAATATTTAAGATCCTTTGATGAGGATCGACGGGGATTAGTTCCCTGAATCACAAATGGAGCTCCTTTTTTGGATTGGATGCGAAATAGCCGAGATATTCGCAAAAAAGTGAAAGAAAAGCGTAGGTTGCGGGATTCCGCACTTTTTCAAGGGGTACCATCATGATTTTGGCCGAAAAAAGGGCCAAAATTAAATTTGAAGAATATTTAAGATCCTTTGATGAGGATCGACGGGGATTAGTTCCCTGAATCACAAATGGAGCTCCTTTTTTGGATTGGATGCGAAATAGCCGAGATATTCGCAAAAAAGTGAAAGAAAAGCGTAGGTTGCGGGATTCCGCACTTTTCCAAGGGGTACCATCATGATTTTGGCCGAAAAAGGGCCAAAATTAAATTTGAAGAATATTTAAGATCCTTTGATAAGGATCGACGGGGATTAGTTCCCTGAATCACAAATGGAGCTCCTTTTTTGGATTGGATGCGAAATAGCCGAGATATTCGCAAAAAAGTGAAAGAAAAGCGTAGGTTGCGGGATTCCGCACTTTTCCAAGGGGTACCATCATGATTTTGGCCGAAAAAAGGGCCAAAATTAAATTTGAAGAATATTTAAGATCCTTTGATAAGGATCGACGGGGATTGGTTCCCTGAATCACAAATGGAGCTCCTTTTTTGGATTGGATGCGAAATAGCCGAGATATTCGCAAAAAAGTGAAAGAAAAGCGTAGGTTGCGGGATTCCGCACTTTTGAAGGGGTACCATCATGATTTTGGCCGAAAAAAGGGCCAAAATTAAATTTGAAGAATATTGAAGATCCTTTGATAAGGATCGACGGGGATTAGTTCCCTGAATCACAAATGGAGCTCCTTTTTTGGATTGGATGCGAAATAGCCGAGATATTCGCAAAAAAGTGAAAGAAAAGCGTAGGTTGCGGGATTCCGCACTTTTCCAAGGGGTACCATCATGATTTTGGCCGAAAAAAGGGCCAAAATTAAATTTGAAGAATATTTAAGATCCTTTGATAAGGATCGACGGGGATTGGTTCCCTGAATCACAAATGGAGCTCCTTTTTTGGATTGGATGCGAAATAGCCGAGATATTCGCAAAAAAGTGAAAGAAAAGCGTAGGTTGCGGGATTCCGCACTTTTCCAAGGGGTACCATCATGATTTTGGCCGAAAAAAGGGCCAAAATTAAATTTGAAGAATATTGAAGATCCTTTGATAAGGATCGACGGGGATTGGTTCCCTGAATCACAAATGGAGCTCCTTTTTTGGATTGGATGCGAAATAGCCGAGATATTCGCAAAAAAGTGAAAGAAAAGCGTAGGTTGCGGGATTCCGCACTTTTCCAAGGGGTACCATCATGATTTTGGCCGAAAAAAGGGCCAAAATTAAATTTGAAGAATATTGAAGATCCTTTGATAAGGATCGACGGGGATTGGTTCCCTGAATCACAAATGGAGCTCCTTTTTTGGATTGGATGCGAAATAGCCGAGATATTCGCAAAAAAGTGAAAGAAAAGCGTAGGTTGCGGGATTCCGCACTTTTCCAAGGGGTACCATCATGATTTTGGCCGAAAAAAGGGCCAAAATTAAATTTGAAGAATATTTAAGATCCTTTGATAAGGATCGACGGGGATTGGTTCCCTGAATCACAAATGGAGCTCCTTTTTTGGATTGGATGCGAAATAGCCGAGATATTCGCAAAAAAGTGAAAGAAAAGCGTAGGTTGCGGGATTCCGCACTTTTCCAAGGGGTACCATCATGATTTTGGCCGAAAAAAGGGCCAAAATTAAATTTGAAGAATATTGAAGATCCTTTGATGAGGATCGACGGGGATTAGTTCCCTGAATCACAAATGGAGCTCCTTTTTTGGATTGGATGCGAAATAGCCGAGATATTCGCAAAAAAGTGAAAGAAAAGCGTAGGTTGCGGGATTCCGCACTTTTCCAAGGGGTACCATCATGATTTTGGCCGAAAAAAGGGCCAAAATTAAATTTGAAGAATATTTAAGATCCTTTGATAAGGATCGACGGGGATTGGTTCCCTGAATCACAAATGGAGCTCCTTTTTTGGATTGGATGCGAAATAGCCGAGATATTCGCAAAAAAGTGAAAGAAAAGCGTAGGTTGCGGGATTCCGCACTTTTCCAAGGGGTACCATCATGATTTTGGCCGAAAAAAGGGCCAAAATTAAATTTGAAGAATATTTAAGATCCTTTGATAAGGATCGACGGGGATTGGTTCCCTGAATCACAAATGGAGCTCCTTTTTTGGATTGGATGCGAAATAGCCGAGATATTCGCAAAAAAGTGAAAGAAAAGCGTAGGTTGCGGGATTCCGCACTTTTCCAAGGGGTACCATCATGATTTTGGCCGAAAAAAGGGCCAAAATTAAATTTGAAGAATATTGAAGATCCTTTGATGAGGATCGACGGGGATTAGTTCCCTGAATCACAAATGGAGCTCCTTTTTTGGATTGGATGCGAAATAGCCGAGATATTCGCAAAAAAGTGAAAGAAAAGCGTAGGTTGCGGGATTCCGCACTTTTCCAAGGGGTACCATCATGATTTTGGCCGAAAAAAGGGCCAAAATTAAATTTGAAGAATATTTAAGATCCTTTGATAAGGATCGACGGGGATTGGTTCCCTGAATCACAAATGGAGCTCCTTTTTTGGATTGGATGCGAAATAGCCGAGATATTCGCAAAAAAGTGAAAGAAAAGCGTAGGTTGCGGGATTCCGCACTTTTCCAAGGGGTACCATCATGATTTTGGCCGAAAAAAGGGCCAAAATTAAATTTGAAGAATATTGAAGATCCTTTGATGAGGATCGACGGGGATTAGTTCCCTGAATCACAAATGGAGCTCCTTTTTTGGATTGGATGCGAAATAGCCGAGATATTCGCAAAAAAGTGAAAGAAAAGCGTAGGTTGCGGGATTCCGCACTTTTCCAAGGGGTACCATCATGATTTTGGCCGAAAAAAGGGCCAAAATTAAATTTGAAGAATATTTAAGATCCTTTGATAAGGATCGACGGGGATTGGTTCCCTGAATCACAAATGGAGCTCCTTTTTTGGATTGGATGCGAAATAGCCGAGATATTCGCAAAAAAGTGAAAGAAAAGCGTAGGTTGCGGGATTCCGCACTTTTCCAAGGGGTACCATCATGATTTTGGCCGAAAAAAGGGCCAAAATTAAATTTGAAGAATATTGAAGATCCTTTGATGAGGATCGACGGGGATTAGTTCCCTGAATCACAAATGGAGCTCCTTTTTTGGATTGGATGCGAAATAGCCGAGATATTCGCAAAAAAGTGAAAGAAAAGCGTAGGTTGCGGGATTCCGCACTTTTCCAAGGGGTACCATCATGATTTTGGCCGAAAAAAGGGCCAAAATTAAATTTGAAGAATATTTAAGATCCTTTGATAAGGATCGACGGGGATTGGTTCCCTGAATCACAAATGGAGCTCCTTTTTTGGATTGGATGCGAAATAGCCGAGATATTCGCAAAAAAGTGAAAGAAAAGCGTAGGTTGCGGGATTCCGCACTTTTCCAAGGGGTACCATCATGATTTTGGCCGAAAAAAGGGCCAAAATTAAATTTGAAGAATATTGAAGATCCTTTGATGAGGATCGACGGGGATTAGTTCCCTGAATCACAAATGGAGCTCCTTTTTTGGATTGGATGCGAAATAGCCGAGATATTCGCAAAAAAGTGAAAGAAAAGCGTAGGTTGCGGGATTCCGCACTTTTCCAAGGGGTACCATCATGATTTTGGCCGAAAAAAGGGCCAAAATTAAATTTGAAGAATATTTAAGATCCTTTGATAAGGATCGACGGGGATTGGTTCCCTGAATCACAAATGGAGCTCCTTTTTTGGATTGGATGCGAAATAGCCGAGATATTCGCAAAAAAGTGAAAGAAAAGCGTAGGTTGCGGGATTCCGCACTTTTCCAAGGGGTACCATCATGATTTTGGCCGAAAAAAGGGCCAAAATTAAATTTGAAGAATATTTAAGATCCTTTGATAAGGATCGACGGGGATTGGTTCCCTGAATCACAAATGGAGCTCCTTTTTTGGATTGGATGCGAAATAGCCGAGATATTCGCAAAAAAGTGAAAGAAAAGCGTAGGTTGCGGGATTCCGCACTTTTCCAAGGGGTACCATCATGATTTTGGCCGAAAAAAGGGCCAAAATTAAATTTGAAGAATATTTAAGATCCTTTGATGAGGATCGACGGGGATTAGTTCCCTGAATCACAAATGGAGCTCCTTTTTTGGATTGGATGCGAAATAGCCGAGATATTCGCAAAAAAGTGAAAGAAAAGCGTAGGTTGCGGGATTCCGCACTTTTCCAAGGGGTACCATCATGATTTTGGCCGAAAAAAGGGCCAAAATTAAATTTGAAGAATATTTAAGATCCTTTGATAAGGATCGACGGGGATTGGTTCCCTGAATCACAAATGGAGCTCCTTTTTTGGATTGGATGCGAAATAGCCGAGATATTCGCAAAAAAGTGAAAGAAAAGCGTAGGTTGCGGGATTCCGCACTTTTCCAAGGGGTTACCATCATGATTTTGGCCGAAAAAAGGGGCCAAAATTAAATTTGAAGAATATTTAAGATCCTTTGATAAGGATCGACGGGGATTGGTTCCCTGAATCACAAATGGAGCTCCTTTTTTGGATTGGATGCGAAATAGCCGAGATATTCGCAAAAAAGTGAAAGAAAAGCGTAGGTTGCGGGATTCCGCACTTTTCCAAGGGGTACCATCATGATTTTGGCCGAAAAAAGGGCCAAAATTAAATTTGAAGAATATTTAAGATCCTTTGATAAGGATCGACGGGGATTGGTTCCCTGAATCACAAATGGAGCTCCTTTTTTGGATTGGATGCGAAATAGCCGAGATATTCGCAAAAAAGTGAAAGAAAAGCGTAGGTTGCGGGATTCCGCACTTTTCCAAGGGGTACCATCATGATTTTGGCCGAAAAAAGGGCCAAAATTAAATTTGAAGAATATTGAAGATCCTTTGATGAGGATCGACGGGGATTAGTTCCCTGAATCACAAATGGAGCTCCTTTTTTGGATTGGATGCGAAATAGCCGAGATATTCGCAAAAAAGTGAAAGAAAAGCGTAGGTTGCGGGATTCCGCACTTTTCCAAGGGGTACCATCATGATTTTGGCCGAAAAAAGGGCCAAAATTAAATTTGAAGAATATTTAAGATCCTTTGATAAGGATCGACGGGGATTAGTTCCCTGAATCACAAATGGAGCTCCTTTTTTGGATTGGATGCGAAATAGCCGAGATATTCGCAAAAAAGTGAAAGAAAAGCGTAGGTTGCGGGATTCCGCACTTTTCCAAGGGGTTACCATCATGATTTTGGCCGAAAAAAGGGCCAAAATTAAATTTGAAGAATATTTAAGATCCTTTGATAAGGATCGACGGGGATTGGTTCCCTGAATCACAAATGGAGCTCCTTTTTTGGATTGGATGCGAAATAGCCGAGATATTCGCAAAAAAGTGAAAGAAAAGCGTAGGTTGCGGGATTCCGCACTTTTCCAAGGGGTACCATCATGATTTTGGCCGAAAAAAGGGCCAAAATTAAATTTGAAGAATATTTAAGATCCTTTGATAAGGATCGACGGGGATTAGTTCCCTGAATCACAAATGGAGCTCCTTTTTTGGATTGGATGCGAAATAGCCGAGATATTCGCAAAAAAGTGAAAGAAAAGCGTAGGTTGCGGGATTCCGCACTTTTCCAAGGGGTACCATCATGATTTTGGCCGAAAAAAGGGCCAAAATTAAATTTGAAGAATATTTAAGATCCTTTGATGAGGATCGACGGGGATTAGTTCCCTGAATCACAAATGGAGCTCCTTTTTTGGATTGGATGCGAAATAGCCGAGATATTCGCAAAAAAGTGAAAGAAAAGCGTAGGTTGCGGGATTCCGCACTTTTCCAAGGGGTACCATCATGATTTTGGCCGAAAAAAGGGCCAAAATTAAATTTGAAGAATATTTAAGATCCTTTGATAAGGATTGACGGGGATTGGTTCCCTGAATCACAAATGGAGCTCCTTTTTTGGATTGGATGCGAAATAGCCGAGATATTCGCAAAAAAGTGAAAGAAAAGCGTAGGTTGCGGGATTCCGCACTTTTCCATGGGGTTAAATATTCCAAAAATTAAATTTGAAGAATATTTAAGATCCTTTGATAAGGATCGACGGGGATTGGTTCCCTGAATCACAAATGGAGCTCCTTTTTTGGATTGGATGCGAAATAGCCGAGATATTCGCAAAAAAGTGAAAGAAAAGCGTAGGTTGCGGGATTCCGCACTTTTCCAAGGGGTACCATCATGATTTTGGCCGAAAAAAGGGCCAAAATTAAATTTGAAGAATATTTAAGATCCTTTGATAAGGATCGACGGGGATTGGTTCCCTGAATCACAAATGGAGCTCCTTTTTTGGATTGGATGCGAAATAGCCGAGATATTCGCAAAAAAGTGAAAGAAAAGCGTAGGTTGCGGGATTCCGCACTTTTCCAAGGGGTACCATCATGATTTTGGCCGAAAAAAGGGCCAAAATTAAATTTGAAGAATATTTAAGATCCTTTGATGAGGATCGACGGGGATTAGTTCCCTGAATCACAAATGGAGCTCCTTTTTTGGATTGGATGCGAAATAGCCGAGATATTCGCAAAAAAGTGAAAGAAAAGCGTAGGTTGCGGGATTCCGCACTTTTCCAAGGGGTACCATCATGATTTTGGCCGAAAAAAGGGCCAAAATTAAATTTGAAGAATATTTAAGATCCTTTGATAAGGATTGACGGGGATTGGTTCCCTGAATCACAAATGGAGCTCCTTTTTTGGATTGGATGCGAAATAGCCGAGATATTCGCAAAAAAGTGAAAGAAAAGCGTAGGTTGCGGGATTCCGCACTTTTCCAAGGGGTTACCATCATGATTTTGGCCGAAAAAAGGGCCAAAATTAAATTTGAAGAATATTTAAGATCCTTTGATAAGGATCGACGGGGATTGGTTCCCTGAATCACAAATGGAGCTCCTTTTTTGGATTGGATGCGAAATAGCCGAGATATTCGCAAAAAAGTGAAAGAAAAGCGTAGGTTGCGGGATTCCGCACTTTTCCAAGGGGTACCATCATGATTTTGGCCGAAAAAAGGGCCAAAATTAAATTTGAAGAATATTTAAGATCCTTTGATAAGGATCGACGGGGATTGGTTCCCTGAATCACAAATGGAGCTCCTTTTTTGGATTGGATGCGAAATAGCCGAGATATTCGCAAAAAAGTGAAAGAAAAGCGTAGGTTGCGGGATTCCGCACTTTTCCAAGGGGTACCATCATGATTTTGGCCGAAAAAAGGGCCAAAATTAAATTTGAAGAATATTGAAGATCCTTTGATGAGGATCGACGGGGATTAGTTCCCTGAATCACAAATGGAGCTCCTTTTTTGGATTGGATGCGAAATAGCCGAGATATTCGCAAAAAAGTGAAAGAAAAGCGTAGGTTGCGGGATTCCGCACTTTTCCAAGGGGTACCATCATGATTTTGGCCGAAAAAAGGGCCAAAATTAAATTTGAAGAATATTTAAGATCCTTTGATAAGGATTGACGGGGATTGGTTCCCTGAATCACAAATGGAGCTCCTTTTTTGGATTGGATGCGAAATAGCCGAGATATTCGCAAAAAAGTGAAAGAAAAGCGTAGGTTGCGGGATTCCGCACTTTTCCAAGGGGTACCATCATGATTTTGGCCGAAAAAAGGGCCAAAATTAAATTTGAAGAATATTTAAGATCCTTTGATGAGGATCGACGGGGATTAGTTCCCTGAATCACAAATGGAGCTCCTTTTTTGGATTGGATGCGAAATAGCCGAGATATTCGCAAAAAAGTGAAAGAAAAGCGTAGGTTGCGGGATTCCGCACTTTTCCAAGGGGTACCATCATGATTTTGGCCGAAAAAAGGGCCAAAATTAAATTTGAAGAATATTTAAGATCCTTTGATAAGGATCGACGGGGATTGGTTCCCTGAATCACAAATGGAGCTCCTTTTTTGGATTGGATGCGAAATAGCCGAGATATTCGCAAAAAAGTGAAAGAAAAGCGTAGGTTGCGGGATTCCGCACTTTTCCAAGGGGTACCATCATGATTTTGGCCGAAAAAAGGGCCAAAATTAAATTTGAAGAATATTTAAGATCCTTTGATGAGGATCGACGGGGATTAGTTCCCTGAATCACAAATGGAGCTCCTTTTTTGGATTGGATGCGAAATAGCCGAGATATTCGCAAAAAAGTGAAAGAAAAGCGTAGGTTGCGGGATTCCGCACTTTTCCAAGGGGTACCATCATGATTTTGGCCGAAAAAAGGGCCAAAATTAAATTTGAAGAATATTTAAGATCCTTTGATAAGGATTAACGGGGATTGGTTCCCTGAATCACAAATGGAGCTCCTTTTTTGGATTGGATGCGAAATAGCCGAGATATTCGCAAAAAAGTGAAAGAAAAGCGTAGGTTGCGGGATTCCGCACTTTTCCAAGGGGTACCATCATGATTTTGGCCGAAAAAAGGGCCAAAATTAAATTTGAAGAATATTTAAGATCCTTTGATAAGGATCGACGGGGATTAGTTCCCTGAATCACAAATGGAGCTCCTTTTTTGGATTGGATGCGAAATAGCCGAGATATTCGCAAAAAAGTGAAAGAAAAGCGTAGGTTGCGGGATTCCGCACTTTTCCAAGGGGTTACCATCATGATTTTGGCCGAAAAAAGGGCCAAAATTAAATTTGAAGAATATTTAAGATCCTTTGATAAGGATCGACGGGGATTGGTTCCCTGAATCACAAATGGAGCTCCTTTTTTGGATTGGATGCGAAATAGCCGAGATATTCGCAAAAAAGTGAAAGAAAAGCGTAGGTTGCGGGATTCCGCACTTTTCCAAGGGGTACCATCATGATTTTGGCCGAAAAAAGGGCCAAAATTAAATTTGAAGAATATTTAAGATCCTTTGATAAGGATCGACGGGGATTGGTTCCCTGAATCACAAATGGAGCTCCTTTTTTGGATTGGATGCGAAATAGCCGAGATATTCGCAAAAAAGTGAAAGAAAAGCGTAGGTTGCGGGATTCCGCACTTTTCCAAGGGGTACCATCATGATTTTGGCCGAAAAAAGGGCCAAAATTAAATTTGAAGAATATTTAAGATCCTTTGATAAGGATCGACGGGGATTGGTTCCCTGAATCACAAATGGAGCTCCTTTTTTGGATTGGATGCGAAATAGCCGAGATATTCGCAAAAAAGTGAAAGAAAGCGTAGGTTGCGGGATTCCGCACTTTTCCAAGGGGTACCATCATGATTTTGGCCGAAAAAAGGGCCAAAATTAAATTTGAAGAATATTTAAGATCCTTTGATAAGGATCGACGGGGATTGGTTCCCTGAATCACAAATGGAGCTCCTTTTTTGGATTGGATGCGAAATAGCCGAGATATTCGCAAAAAAGTGAAAGAAAAGCGTAGGTTGCGGGATTCCGCACTTTTCCAAGGGGTACCATCATGATTTTGGCCGAAAAAAGGGCCAAAATTAAATTTGAAGAATATTTAAGATCCTTTGATAAGGATCGACGGGGATTAGTTCCCTGAATCACAAATGGAGCTCCTTTTTTGGATTGGATGCGAAATAGCCGAGATATTCGCAAAAAAGTGAAAGAAAAGCGTAGGTTGCGGGATTCCGCACTTTTCCAAGGGGTACCATCATGATTTTGGCCGAAAAAAGGGCCAAAATTAAATTTGCAGAATATTTAAGATCCTTTGATAAGGATTAACGGGGATTGGTTCCCTGAATCACAAATGGAGCTCCTTTTTTTGGATTGGATGCGAAATAGCCGAGATATTCGCAAAAAAGTGAAAGAAAAGCGTAGGTTGCGGGATTCCGCACTTTTCCAAGGGGTACCATCATGATTTTGGCCGAAAAAAGGGCCAAAATTAAATTTGAAGAATATTTAAGATCCTTTGATAAGGATCGACGGGGATTAGTTCCCTGAATCACAAATGGAGCTCCTTTTTTGGATTGGATGCGAAATAGCCGAGATATTCGCAAAAAAGTGAAAGAAAAGCCTAGGTTGCGGGATTCCGCACTTTTCCAAGGGGTACCATCATGATTTTGGCCGAAAAAAGGGCCAAAATTAAATTTGAAGAATATTTAAGATCCTTTGATAAGGATCGACGGGGATTGGTTCCCTGAATCACAAATGGAGCTCCTTTTTTGGATTGGATGCGAAATAGCCGAGATATTCGCAAAAAAGTGAAAGAAAAGCGTAGGTTGCGGGATTCCGCACTTTTCCAAGGGGTTAACATGATTTTGGCCGAAAAAAGGGCCAAAATTAAATTTGAAGAATATTTAAGATCCTTTGATAAGGATCGACGGGGATTGGTTCCCTGAATCACAAATGGAGCTCCTTTTTTGGATTGGATGCGAAATAGCCGAGATATTCGCAAAAAAGTGAAAGAAAAGCGTAGGTTGCGGGATTCCGCACTTTTCCAAGGGGTTAACATGATTTTGGCCGAAAAAAGGGCCAAAATTAAATTTGAAGAATATTTAAGATCCTTTGATAAGGATCGACGGGGATTGGTTCCCTGAATCACAAATGGAGCTCCTTTTTTGGATTGGATGCGAAATAGCCGAGATATTCGCAAAAAAGTGAAAGAAAAGCGTAGGTTGCGGGATTCCGCACTTTTCCAAGGGGTACCATCATGATTTTGGCCGAAAAAAGGGCCAAAATTAAATTTGAAGAATATTTAAGATCCTTTGATAAGGATCGACGGGGATTGGTTCCCTGAATCACAAATGGAGCTCCTTTTTTGGATTGGATGCGAAATAGCCGAGATATTCGCAAAAAAGTGAAAGAAAAGCGTAGGTTGCGGGATTCCGCACTTTTCCAAGGGGTACCATCATGATTTTGGCCGAAAAAAGGGCCAAAATTAAATTTGAAGAATATTTAAGATCCTTTGATAAGGATCGACGGGGATTGGTTCCCTGAATCACAAATGGAGCTCCTTTTTTGGATTGGATGCGAAATAGCCGAGATATTCGCAAAAAAGTGAAAGAAAAGCGTAGGTTGCGGGATTCCGCACTTTTCCAAGGGGTACCATCATGATTTTGGCCGAAAAAAGGGCCAAAATTAAATTTGAAGAATATTTAAGATCCTTTGATAAGGATCGACGGGGATTAGTTCCCTGAATCACAAATGGAGCTCCTTTTTTGGATTGGATGCGAAATAGCCGAGATATTCGCAAAAAAGTGAAAGAAAAGCGTAGGTTGCGGGATTCCGCACTTTTCCAAGGGGTACCATCATGATTTTGGCCGAAAAAAGGGCCAAAATTAAATTTGAAGAATATTTAAGATCCTTTGATAAGGATCGACGGGGATTGGTTCCCTGAATCACAAATGGAGCTCCTTTTTTGGATTGGATGCGAAATAGCCGAGATATTCGCAAAAAAGTGAAAGAAAAGCGTAGGTTGCGGGATTCCGCACTTTTCCAAGGGGTACCATCATGATTTTGGCCGAAAAAAGGGCCAAAATTAAATTTGAAGAATATTTAAGATCCTTTGATAAGGATCGACGGGGATTGGTTCCCTGAATCACAAATGGAGCTCCTTTTTTGGATTGGATGCGAAATAGCCGAGATATTCGCAAAAAAGTGAAAGAAAAGCGTAGGTTGCGGGATTCCGCACTTTTCCAAGGGGTACCATCATGATTTTGGCCGAAAAAAGGGCCAAAATTAAATTTGAAGAATATTTAAGATCCTTTGATAAGGATCGACGGGGATTGGTTCCCTGAATCACAAATGGAGCTCCTTTTTTGGATTGGATGCGAAATAGCCGAGATATTCGCAAAAAAGTGAAAGAAAAGCGTAGGTTGCGGGATTCCGCACTTTTCCAAGGGGTACCATCATGATTTTGGCCGAAAAAAGGGCCAAAATTAAATTTGCAGAATATTTAAGATCCTTTGATAAGGATTAACGGGGATTGGTTCCCTGAATCACAAATGGAGCTCCTTTTTTGGATTGGATGCGAAATAGCCGAGATATTCGCAAAAAAGTGAAAGAAAAGCCTAGGTTGCGGGATTCCGCACTTTTCCAAGGGGTACCATCATGATTTTGGCCGAAAAAAGGGCCAAAATTAAATTTGAAGAATATTTAAGATCCTTTGATAAGGATCGACGGGGATTAGTTCCCTGAATCACAAATGGAGCTCCTTTTTTGGATTGGATGCGAAATAGCCGAGATATTCGCAAAAAAGTGAAAGAAAAGCGTAGGTTGCGGGATTCCGCACTTTTCCAAGGGGTACCATCATGATTTTGGCCGAAAAAAGGGCCAAAATTAAATTTGAAGAATATTTAAGATCCTTTGATAAGGATTAACGGGGATTGGTTCCCTGAATCACAAATGGAGCTCCTTTTTTGGATTGGATGCGAAATAGCCGAGATATTCGCAAAAAAGTGAAAGAAAAGCGTAGGTTGCGGGATTCCGCACTTTTCCAAGGGGTACCATCATGATTTTGGCCGAAAAAAGGGCCAAAATTAAATTTGAAGAATATTTAAGATCCTTTGATAAGGATCGACGGGGATTAGTTCCCTGAATCACAAATGGAGCTCCTTTTTTGGATTGGATGCGAAATAGCCGAGATATTCGCAAAAAAGTGAAAGAAAAGCGTAGGTTGCGGGATTCCGCACTTTTCCAAGGGGTACCATCATGATTTTGGCCGAAAAAAGGGCCAAAATTAAATTTGAAGAATATTTAAGATCCTTTGATAAGGATTGACGGGGATTGGTTCCCTGAATCACAAATGGAGCTCCTTTTTTGGATTGGATGCGAAATAGCCGAGATATTCGCAAAAAAGTGAAAGAAAAGCGTAGGTTGCGGGATTCCGCACTTTTCCAAGGGGTTACCATCATGATTTTGGCCGAAAAAAGGGCCAAAATTAAATTTGAAGAATATTTAAGATCCTTTGATAAGGATCGACGGGGATTGGTTCCCTGAATCACAAATGGAGCTCCTTTTTTGGATTGGATGCGAAATAGCCGAGATATTCGCAAAAAAGTGAAAGAAAAGCGTAGGTTGCGGGATTCCGCACTTTTCCAAGGGGTTACCATCATGATTTTGGCCGAAAAAAGGGCCAAAATTAAATTTGAAGAATATTTAAGATCCTTTGATAAGGATCGACGGGGATTGGTTCCCTGAATCACAAATGGAGCTCCTTTTTTGGATTGGATGCGAAATAGCCGAGATATTCGCAAAAAAGTGAAAGAAAAGCGTAGGTTGCGGGATTCCGCACTTTTCCAAGGGGTACCATCATGATTTTGGCCGAAAAAAGGGCCAAAATTAAATTTGAAGAATATTTAAGATCCTTTGATAAGGATCGACGGGGATTGGTTCCCTGAATCACAAATGGAGCTCCTTTTTTGGATTGGATGCGAAATAGCCGAGATATTCGCAAAAAAGTGAAAGAAAAGCGTAGGTTGCGGGATTCCGCACTTTTCCAAGGGGTACCATCATGATTTTGGCCGAAAAAAGGGCCAAAATTAAATTTGAAGAATATTTAAGATCCTTTGATGAGGATCGACGGGGATTAGTTCCCTGAATCACAAATGGAGCTCCTTTTTTGGATTGGATGCGAAATAGCCGAGATATTCGCAAAAAAGTGAAAGAAAAGCGTAGGTTGCGGGATTCCGCACTTTTCCAAGGGGTACCATCATGATTTTGGCCGAAAAAAGGGCCAAAATTAAATTTGAAGAATATTTAAGATCCTTTGATAAGGATTGACGGGGATTGGTTCCCTGAATCACAAATGGAGCTCCTTTTTTGGATTGGATGCGAAATAGCCGAGATATTCGCAAAAAAGTGAAAGAAAAGCGTAGGTTGCGGGATTCCGCACTTTTCCAAGGGGTACCATCATGATTTTGGCCGAAAAAAGGGCCAAAATTAAATTTGAAGAATATTTAAGATCCTTTGATAAGGATCGACGGGGATTAGTTCCCTGAATCACAAATGGAGCTCCTTTTTTGGATTGGATGCGAAATAGCCGAGATATTCGCAAAAAAGTGAAAGAAAAGCGTAGGTTGCGGGATTCCGCACTTTTCCAAGGGGTACCATCATGATTTTGGCCGAAAAAAGGGCCAAAATTAAATTTGAAGAATATTTAAGATCCTTTGATGAGGATCGACGGGGATTAGTTCCCTGAATCACAAATGGAGCTCCTTTTTTGGATTGGATGCGAAATAGCCGAGATATTCGCAAAAAAGTGAAAGAAAAGCGTAGGTTGCGGGATTCCGCACTTTTCCAAGGGGTACCATCATGATTTTGGCCGAAAAAAGGGCCAAAATTAAATTTGAAGAATATTTAAGATCCTTTGATAAGGATTGACGGGGATTGGTTCCCTGAATCACAAATGGAGCTCCTTTTT
>JAWNPJ010000075.1:0-13608 GCA_035047585.1 Drosophila monieri | reverse complement strand
AAAAGTGAAAGAAAAGCGTAGGTTGCGGGATTCCGCACTTTTCCAAGGGGTACCATCATGATTTCGGGCCAAAATTAAATTTGAAGAATATTTAGGATCCTTTGATGAGGATCGACGGGGATTAGTTCCCTGAATCACAAATGGAACTCCTTTTTTGGATCGGATGCGAAATAGCCCAGATATTCGCCAAAAAGTGAAAGAAAAGCGTAGGTTGCGGGATTCCGTACTTTTCCAAGGGGTACCATCATGATTTAAGCCGAAAAAAGGGCCAAAATTAAATTTGAAGAATATTGAAGATCCTTTGATAAGAATCGACGGGGATTAGTTCCCTGAATCACAAATGGAACTCCTTTTTTGGATCGGATGCGAAATTGCCGAGATATTCGCCAAAAAGTGAAAGAAAAGCGTAGGTTGCGGGATTCCGCACTTTTACAAGGGGTACCATCATGATTTTGGCCGAAAAAAGGGCCAAAATTAAATTTGAAGAATATTGAAGATCCTTTGATAAGAATCGACGGGGATTAGTTCCCTGAATCACAAATGGAACTCCTTTTTTGGATCGGATGCGAAATAGCCGAGATATTCGCCAAAAAGTGAAAGAAAAGCGTAGGTTGCGGGATTCCGCACTTTTACAAGGGGTACCATCATGATTTCGGCCGAAAAAAGTGCCAAAATTAAATTTGAAGAATATTGAAGATCCTTTGACAAGAATCGACGGGGATTAGTTCCCTGAATCACAAATGGAACTCCTTTTTTGGATCGGATGCGAAATAGCCGAGATATTCGCCAAAAAGTGAAAGAAAAGCGTAGGTTGCGGGATTCCGCACTTTTCCAAGGGGTACCATCATGATTTCGGCCGAAAAAAGTGCCAAAATTAAATTTGAAGAATATTGAAGATCCTTTGATAAGAATCGACGGAGATTAGTTCCCTGAATCACAAATGGAACTCCTTTTTTGGATTGGATGCGAAATAGCCGAGATATTCGCCAAAAAGTGAAAGAATAGCGTAGGTTGCGGGATTCCGCACTTTTCCAAGGGGTACCATCATGATTTTGGCCGAAAAAAGGGCCAAAATTAAATTTGAAGAATATTTAGGATCCTTTGATGAGGATCGACGGGGATTAGTTCCCTGAATCACAAATGGAACTCCTTTTTTCGATTGGACGCGAAATAGCCGAGATATTCGCAAAAAAGTGAAAGAAAAGCGTAGGTTGCGGGACTCCGCACTTTTCCAAGGGGTACCATCATGATTTTGGGCCAAAATTAAATTTGAAGAATATTTAGGATCCTTTGATGAGGATCGACGGGGATTAGTTCCCTGAATCACAAAGCGTAGGTTGCGGGATTCCGCACTTTTCCAAGGGGTACCATCATGATTTTGGCCGAAAAAAGGGCCAAAATTAAATTTGAAGAATATTTAGGATCCTTTGATGAGGATCGACGGGGATTAGTTCCCTGAATCACAAATGGAACTCCTTTTTTGGATCGGATGCGAAATTGCCGAGATATTCGCCAAAAAGAAAAGAAGCGTGAAAGAAAAGCGTAGGTTGCGGGATTCCGCACTTTTACAAGGGGAAAGAAAAGCGTAGGTTGCGGGATTCCGCACTTTTACAAGGGGTACCATCATGATTTCGGCCGAAAAAAGTGCCAAAATTAAATTTGAAGAATATTGAAGATCCTTTGATAAGAATCGACGGGGATTAGTTCCCTGAATCACAAATGGAACTCCTTTTTTGGATCGGATGCGAAATAGCCGAGATATTCGCCAAAAAGTGAAAGAAAAGCGTAGGTTGCGGGATTCCGCAATTTACAAGGGGTACCATCATGATTTCGGCCGAAAAAAGTGACAAAATTAAATTTGAAGAATATTGAAGATCCTTTGATAAGAATCGACGGGGATTAGTTCCCTGAATCACAAATGGAACTCCTTTTTTGGATCGGATGCGAAATAGCCGAGATATTCGCCAAAAAGTGAATAAAAAGCTTAGGTTGCGGGATTCCGCACTTTTACAAGGGGTACCATCATGATTTTGGCCGAAAAAAGGGCCAAAATTAAATTTGAAGAATATTTAGGATCCTTTGATGAGGATCGACGCGGATTAGTTCCCTGAATCACAAATGGAACTCCTTTTTGGATTGGATGCGAAATAGCCGAGATATTCGCCAAAAAGTGAAAGAAAAGCGTAGGTTGCGGGATTCCGCACTTTTCCAAGGGGTACCATCATGATTTTGGCCGAAAAAAGTGCCAAAATTAAATTTGAAGAATATTGAAGATCCTTTGATGAGGATCGACGGGGATTAGTTCCCTGAATCACAAATGGAAATCCTTTTTTGGATCGGATGCGAAATAGCCGAGATATTCGCCAAAAAGTGAAAGAAAAGCGTAGGTTGCGGGATTCCGCACTTTTCCAAGGGGTACCATCATGATTGAAGAATATTAGAAATAGCCACTTTGACCTACGCTTTTCTTTCACTTTTTTGCGAATATCTCGGCTATTTCGCGTCCAATCCAAAAAAGGAGTTCCATTTGTGATTCAGGGAACTAATCCCCGTCGATCCTCATCAAAGGATCCTAAATATTCTTCAAATTTAATTTTGGCCCTTTTTTCGGCCAAAATCATGATGGTACCCCTTGGAAAAGTGCGGAATCCCGCAACCTACGCTTTTAAACGGGGAAATAATCCCCGTCGATCCTCATCAAAGGATCCTAAATATTCTTCAAATTTAATTTTGGCCCAAAATCATGATGGTACCCCTTGGAAAAGTGCGGAGTCCCGCAACCTACGCTTTTCTTTCACTTTTTTGCGAATATCTCGGCTATTTCGCGTCCAATCGAAAAAAGGAGTTCCATTTGTGATTCAGGGAACTAATCCCCGTCGATCCTCATCAAAGGATCCTAAATATTCTTCAAATTTAATTTTGGCCCTTTTTACGGCCAAAATCATGATGGTACCCCTTGGAAAAGTGCGGAATCCCGCAACTTACGCTTTTCTTTCACTTTTTTGCGAATATCTCGGCTATTTCGCGTCCAATCCAAAAAAGGAGTTCCATTTGTGATTCAGGGAACTAATCCCCGTCGATCCTCATCAAAGGATCCTAAATATTCTTCAAATTTAATTTTGGCCCTTTTTTCGGCCAAAATCATGATGGTACCCCTTGGAAAAGTGCGGAATCCCGCAACCTACGCTTTTCTTTCACTTTTTTGCGAATATCTCGGCTATTTCGCGTCCAATCCAAAAAAGGAGTTCCATTTGTGATTCAGGGAACTAATCCCCGTCGATCCTCATCAAAGGATCCTAAATATTCTTCAAATTTAATTTTGGCCCAAAATCATGATGGTACCCCTTGGAAAAGTGCGGAATCCCGCAACCTACGCTTTTCTTTCACTTTTTTGCGAATATCTCGGCTATTTCGCGTCCAATCCAAAAAAGGAGTTCCATTTGTGATTCAGGGAACTAATCCCCGTCGATCCTCATCAAAGGATCCTAAATATTCTTCAAATTTAATTTTGGCCCTTTTTTCGGCCAAAATCATGATGATTTCGACCCCTTGGAAAAGTGCGGAATCCCGCAACTTACGCTTTTCTTTCACTTTTTTGCGAATATCTCGGCTATTTCGCGTCCAATCCAAAAAAGGAGTTCCATTTGTGATTCAGGGAACTAATCCCCGTCGATCCTTATCAAAGGATCCTAAATATTCTTCAAATTTAATTTTGGCCCAAAATCATGATGGTACCCCTTGGAAAAGTGCGGAATCCCGCAACCTACGCTTTTCTTTCACTTTTTTCCATTTTCTTTTTCCAGGAGTTCCATTTGTGATTCAGGGAACTAATCCCCGTCGATCCTCATCAAAGGATCCTAAATATTCTTCAAATTTAATTTTGGCCCTTTTTTCGGCCAAAATAATGATGGTACCCCTTTGGAAAAGTGCGGAATCCCGCAACTTACGCTTTTCTTTCACTTTTTTGCGAATATCTCGGCTATTTCGCGTCCAATCCAAAAAAAGGAGTTCCATTTGTGATTCAGGGAACTAATCCCCGTCGATCCTCATCAAAGGATCCTAAATATTCTTCAAATTTAATTTATGCCCAAAATCATGATGGTACCCCTTGGAAAAGTGCGGAGTCCCGCAACCTACGCTTTTCTTTCACTTTTTTGCGAATATCTCGACTATTTCGCGTCCAATCCAAAAAAGGAGTTCCATTTGTGATTCAGGGAACTAATCCCCGTCGATCCTCATCAAAGGATCCTAAATATTCTTCAAATTTAATTTTTGCCCTTTTTTCGGCCAAAATAATGATGGTACCCCTTGGAAAAGTGCGGAATCCCGCAACTTACGCTTTTCTTTCACTTTTTTGCGAATATCTCGGCTATTTCGCGTCCAATCCAAAAAAGGAGTTCCATTTGTGATTCAGGGAACTAATCCCCGTCGATCCTCATCAAAGGATCCTAAATATTCTTCAAATTTAATTTTGGCCCTTTTTTCGGCCAAAATCATGATGGTACCCCTTGGAAAAGTGCGGAATCCCGCAACCTACGCTTTTCTTTCACTTTTTTGCGAATATCTCGGCTATTTCGCGTCCAATCCAAAAAAGGAGTTCCATTTGTGATTCAGGGAACTAATCCCCGTCGATCCTCATCAAAGGATCCTAAATATTCTTCAAATTTAATTTTTAAAATCATGATGGTACCCCTTGGAAAAGTGCGGAATCCCGCAACCTACGCTTTTCTTTCACTTTTTTGCGAATATCTCGGCTATTTCGCGTCCAATCCAAAAAAGGAGTTCCATTTGTGATTCAGGGAACTAATCCCCGTCGATCCTCATCAAAGGATCCTAAATATTCTTCAAATTTAATTTTGGCCCAAAATCATGATGGTACCCCTTGGAAAAGTGCGGAATCCCGCAACTTATGCTTTTCTTTCACTTTTTTGCGAATATCTCGGCTATTTCGCGTCCAATCCAAAAAAGGAGTTCCATTTGTGATTCAGGGAACTAATCCCCGTCGATCCTCATCAAAGGATCCTAAATATTCTTCAAATTTAATTTTGGCCCTTTTTTCGGCCAAAATCATGATGGTACCCCTTGGAAAAGTGCGGAATCCCGCAACTTACGCTTTTCTTTCACTTTTTTGCGAATATCTCGGCTATTTCGCGTCCAATCCAAAAAAGGAGTTCCATTTGTGATTCAGGGAACTAATCCCCGTCGATCCTCATCAAAGGATCCTAAATATTCTTCAAATTTAATTTTGGCCCTTTTTTCGGCCAAAATCATGATGGTACCCCTTGGAAAAGTGCGGAATCCCGCAACCTACGCTTTTCTTTCACTTTTTTGCGAATATCTCGGCTATTTCGCGTCCAATCCAAAAAAGGAGTTCCATTTGTGATTCAGGGAACTAATCCCCGTCGATCCTCATCAAAGGATCCTAAATATTCTTCAAATTTAATTTTGGCCCTTTTTTCGGCCAAAATCATGATGGTACCCCTTGGAAAAGTGCGGAATCCCGCAACTTATGCTTTTCTTTCACTTTTTTGCGAATATCTCGGCTATTTCGCGTCCAATCCAAAAAAGGAGTTCCATTTGTGATTCAGGGAACTAATCCCCGTCGATCCTCATCAAAGGACCCTAAATATTCTTCAAATTTAATTTTGGCCCTTTTTTCGGCCAAAATCATGATGGTACCCCTTGGAAAAGTGCGGAATCCCGCAACTTATGCTTTTCTTTCACTTTTTTGCGAATATCTCGGCTATTTCGCGTCCAATCCAAAAAAGGAGTTCCATTTGTGATTCAGGGAACTAATCCCCGTCGATCCTCATCAAAGGATCCTAAATATTCTTCAAATTTAATTTTGGCCCTTTTTTCGGCCAAAATCATGATGGTACCCCTTGGAAAAGTGCGGAATCCCGCAACTTACGCTTTTCTTTCACTTTTTTGCGAATATCTCGGCTATTTCGCGTCCAATCCAAAAAAGGAGTTCCATTTGTGATTCAGGGAACTAATCCCCGTCGATCCTCATCAAAGGATCCTAAATATTCTTCAAATTTAATTTTGGCCCTTTTTTCGGCCAAAATCATGATGGTACCCCTTGGAAAAGTGCGGAATCCCGCAACCTACGCTTTT
This sequence comes from Drosophila monieri, assembly GCA_035047585.1. Classification (NCBI taxonomy): domain Eukaryota; kingdom Metazoa; phylum Arthropoda; class Insecta; order Diptera; family Drosophilidae; genus Drosophila; species Drosophila monieri. Next base: position 7,491 of record JAWNPJ010000075.1, on the reverse strand, counting down.
CTTTCACTTTTTTGCGAATATCTCGGCTATTTCGCGTCCAATCCAAAAAAGGAGTTCCATTTGTGATTCAGGGAACTAATCCCCGTCGATCCTCATCAAAGGATCTTCAATATTCTTCAAATTTAATTTTGGCCCTTTTTTCGGCAAAAATCATGATGGTACCCCTTGGAAAAGTGCGGAATCCCGCAACCTACGCTTTTCTTTCACTTTTTTGCGAATATCTCGGCTATTTCGCGTCCAATCCAAAAAAGGAGTTCCATTTGTGATTCAGGGAACTAATCCCCGTCGATCCTCATCAAAGGATCCTAAATATTCTTCAAATTTAATTTTGGCCCAAAATCATGATGGTACCCCTTGGAAAAGTGCGGAGTCCCGCAACCTACGCTTTTCTTTCACTTTTTTGCGAATATCTCGGCTATTTCGCGTCCAATCCAAAAAAGGAGTTCCATTTGTGATTCAGGGAACTAATCCCCGTCGATCCTCATCAAAGGATCCTAAATATTCTTCAAATTTAATTTTGGCCCTTTTTTCGGCCAAAATAATGATGGTACCCCTTGGAAAAGTGCGGAATCCCGCAACTTACGCTTTTCTTTCACTTTTTTGCGAATATCTCGGCTATTTCGCGTCCAATCCAAAAAAGGAGTTCCATTTGTGATTCAGGGAACTAATCCCCGTCGATCCTCATCAAAGGATCCTAAATATTCTTCAAATTTAATTTTGGCCCAAAATCATGATGGTACCCCTTGGAAAAGTGCGGAGTCCCGCAACCTACGCTTTTCTTTCACTTTTTTGCGAATATCTCGGCTATTTCGCGTCCAATCCAAAAAAGGAGTTCCATTTGTGATTCAGGGAACTAATCCCCGTCGATCCTCATCAAAGGATCCTAAATATTCTTCAAATTTAATTTTGGCCCTTTTTTCGGCCAAAATCATGATGGTACCCCTTGGAAAAGTGCGGAATCCCGCAACCTACGCTTTTCTTTCACTTTTTTGCGAATATCTCGGCTATTTCGCGTCCAATCCAAAAAAGGAGTTCCATTTGTGATTCAGGGAACTAATCCCCGTCGATCCTCATCAAAGGATCCTAAATATTCTTCAAATTTAATTTTGGCCCTTTTTTCGGCCAAAATCATGATGGTACCCCTTGGAAAAGTGCGGAATCCCGCAACTTATGCTTTTCTTTCACTTTTTTACGAATATCTCGGCTATTTCGCGTCCAATCCAAAAAAGGAGTTCCATTTGTGATTCAGGGAACTAATCCCCGTCGATCCTCATCAAAGGATCCTAAATATTCTTCAAATTTAATTTTGGCCCTTTTTTCGGCCAAAATCATGATGGTACCCCTTGGAAAAGTGCGGAATCCCGCAACTTACGCTTTTCTTTCACTTTTTTGCGAATATCTCGGCTATTTCGCGTCCAATCCAAAAAAGGAGTTCCATTTGTGATTCAGGGAACTAATCCCCGTCGATCCTCATCAAAGGATCCTAAATATTCTTCAAATTTAATTTTGGCCCTTTTTTCGGCCAAAATCATGATGGTACCCCTTGGAAAAGTGCGGAATCCCGCAACTTATGCTTTTCTTTCACTTTTTTGCGAATATCTCGGCTATTTCGCGTCCAATCCAAAAAAGGAGTTCCATTTGTGATTCAGGGAACTAATCCCCGTCGATCCTCATCAAAGGATCCTAAATATTCTTCAAATTTAATTTTGGCCCTTTTTTCGGCCAAAATCATGATGGTACCCCTTGGAAAAGTGCGGAATCCCGCAACTTACGCTTTTCTTTCACTTTTTTGCGAATATCTCGGCTATTTCGCGTCCAATCCAAAAAAGGAGTTCCATTTGTGATTCAGGGAACTAATCCCCGTCGATCCTCATCAAAGGATCCTAAATATTCTTCAAATTTAATTTTGGCCCTTTTTTCGGCCAAAATCATGATGGTACCCCTTGGAAAAGTGCGGAATCCCGCAACCTACGCTTTTCTTTCACTTTTTTGCGAATATCTCGGCTATTTCGCGTCCAATCCAAAAAAGGAGTTCCATTTGTGATTCAGGGAACTAATCCCCGTCGATCCTCATCAAAGGATCTTCAATATTCTTCAAATTTAATTTTGGCCCTTTTTTCGGCCAAAATCATGATGGTACCCCTTGGAAAAGTGCGGAATCCCGCAACCTACGCTTTTCTTTCACTTTTTTGCGAATACCTCGGCTATTTCGCGTCCAATCCAAAAAAGGAGTTCCATTTGTGATTCAGGGAACTAATCCCCGTCGATCCTCATCAAAGGATCCTAAATATTCTTCAAATTTAATTTTGGCCCTTTTCGCCCAAAATCATGATGGTACCCCTTGGAAAAGTGCGGAGTCCCGCAACCTACGCTTTTCTTTCACTTTTTTGCGAATATCTCGGCTATTTCGCGTCCAATCCAAAAAAGGAGTTCCTTTTGTGATTCAGGGAACTAATCCCCGTCGATCCTCATCAAAGGATCCTAAATATTCTTCAAATTTAATTTTGGCCCTTTTTTCGGCCAAAATCATGATGGTACCCCTTTGAAAAGTGCGGAATCCCGCAACCTACGCTTTTCTTTCACTTGTTTGCGAATATCTCGGCTATTTCGCGTCCAATCCAAAAAAGGAGTTCCATTTGTGATTCAGGGAATTAATCCCCGTCGATCCTCATCAAAGGATCCTAAATATTCTTCAAATTTAATTTTGGCCCTTTTTTTGGCCAAAATCATGATGGTACCCCTTGGAAAAGTGCGGAATCCCGCAACCTACGCTTTTCTTTCACTTTTTTGCGAATATCTCGGCTATTTCGCGTCCAATCCAAAAAAGGAGTTCCATTTGTGATTCAGGGAACTAAAGGATCCTAAATATTCTTCAAATTTAATTTTGGCCCTTTTTTCGGCCAAAATCATGATGGTACCCCTTGGAAAAGTGCGGAATCCCGCAACCTACGCTTTTCTTTCACTTTTTTTGCGAATATCTCGGCTATTTCGCGTCCAATCCAAAAAAGGAGTTCCATTTGTGATTCAGGGAACTAATCCCCGTCGATCCTCATCAAAGGATCCTAAATATTCTTCAAATTTAATTTTGGCCCCGGCCAAAATCATGATGGTACCCCTTGGAAAAGTGCGGAGTCCCGCAACCTACGCTTTTCTTTCACTTTTTTGCGAATATCTCGGCTATTTCGCGTCCAATCCAAAAAAGGAGTTCCATTTGTGATTCAGGGAACTAATCCCCGTCGATCCTCATCAAAGGATCCTAAATATTCTTCAAATTTAATTTTGGCCCTTTTTTTGGCCAAAATCATGATGGTACCCCTTGGAAAAGTGCGGAATCCCGCAACCTACGCTTTTCTTTCACTTTTTTGCGAATATCTCGGCTATTTCGCGTCCAATCGAAAAAAGGAGTTCCATTTGTGATTCAGGGAACTAATCCCCGTCGATCCTCATCAAAGGATCCTAAATATTCTTCAAATTTAATTTTGGCCCTTTTTTCGGCCAAAATCATGATGGTACCCCTTGGAAAAGTGCGGAATTCCGCAACCTACGCTTTTCTTTCACTTTTTTGCGAATATCTCGGCTATTTCGCGTCCAATCCAAAAAAACGAGTTCCATTTGTGATTAAGGGAACTAATCCCCGTCGATTCTCATCAAAGGATCCTAAATATTCTTCAAATTTAATTTTGGCCCCGAAATCATGATGGTACCCCTTGGAAAAGTGCGGAGTCCCGCAACCTACGCTTTTCTTTCACTTTTTTGCGAATATCTCGGCTATTTCGCGTCCAATCGAAAAAAGGAGTTCCATTTGTGATTCAGGGAACTAATCCCCGTCGATCCTCATCAAAGGATCCTAAATATTCTTCAAATTTAATTTTGGCCCTTTTTTCGGCCAAAATCATGATGGTACCCCTTGGAAAAGTGCGGAATCCCGCAACCTACGCTTTTCTTTCACTTTTTTGCGAATATCTCGGCTATTTCGCGTCCAATCCAAAAAAGGAGTTCCATTTGTGATTCAGGGAACTAATCCCCGTCGATCCTCATCAAAGGATCCTAAATATTCTTCAAATTTAATTTTGGCCCAAAATCATGATGGTACCCCTTGGAAAAGTGCGGAGTCCCGCAACCTACGCTTTTCTTTCACTTTTTTGCGAATATCTCGGCTATTTCGCGTCCAATCCAAAAAAGGAGTTCCATTTGTGATTCAGGGAACTAATCCCCGTCGATCCTCATCAAAGGATCCTAAATATTCTTCAAATTTAATTTTGGCCCTTTTTTCGGCCAAAATCATGATGGTACCCCTTGGAAAAGTGCGGAATCCCGCCACCTACGCTTTTCTTTCACTGTTTTGCGAATATCTCGGCTATTTCGCGTCCAATCCAAAAAAGGAGTTCCATTTGTGATTCAGGGAACTAATCCCCGTCGATCCTCATCAAAGGATCCTAAATATTCTTCAAATTTAATTTTGGCCCAAAATCATGATGGTACCCCTTGGAAAAGTGCGGAATCCCGCAACCTACGCTTTTCTTTCACTTTTTTGCGAATATCTCGGCTATTTCGCGTCCAATCCAAAAAAGGAGTTCCATTTGTGATTCAGGGAACTAATCCCCGTCGATCCTCATCAAAGGATCCTAAATATTCTTCAAATTTAATTTTGGCCCTTTTTTCGGCCAAAATCATGATGGTACCCCTTGGAAAAGTGCGGAATCCCGCCACCTACGCTTTTCTTTCACTGTTTTGCGAATATCTCGGCTATTTCGCGTCCAATCCAAAAAAGGAGTTCCATTTGTGATTCAGGGAACTAATCCCCGTCGATCCTCATCAAAGGATCCTAAATATTCTTCAAATTTAATTTTGGCCCAAAATCATGATGGTACCCCTTGGAAAAGTGCGGAATCCCGCAACCTACGCTTTTCTTTCACTTTTTTGCGAATATCTCGGCTATTTCGCGTCCAATCCAAAAAAGGAGTTCCATTTGTGATTCAGGGAACTAATCCCCGTCGATCCTCATCAAAGGATCCTAAATATTCTTCAAATTTAATTTTGGCCCTTTTTTCGGCCAAAATCATGATGGTACCCCTTGGAAAAGTGCGGAATCCCGCAACTTACGCTTTTCTTTCACTTTTTTGCGAATATCTCGGCTATTTCGCGTCCAATCCAAAAAAGGAGTTCCATTTGTGATTCAGGGAACTAATCCCCGTCGATCCTCATCAAAGGATCCTAAATATTCTTCAAATTTAATTTTGGCCCTTTTTTCGGCCAAAATCATGATGGTACCCCTTGGAAAAGTGCGGAATCCCGCAACCTACGCTTTTCTTTCACTTTTTTGCGAATATCTCGGCTATTTCGCGTCCAATCCAAAAAAGGAGTTCCATTTGTGATTCAGGGAACTAATCCCCGTCGATCCTCATCAAAGGATCCTAAATATTCTTCAAATTTAATTTTGGCCCAAAATCATGATGGTACCCCTTGGAAAAGTGCGGAGTCCCGCAACCTACGCTTTTCTTTCACTTTTTTGCGAATATCTCGGCTATTTCGCGTCCAATCGAAAAAAGGAGTTCCATTTGTGATTCAGGGAACTAATCCCCGTCGATCCTCATCAAAGGATCCTAAATATTCTTCAAATTTAATTTTGGCCCTTTTTTCGGCCAAAATCATGATGGTACCCCTTGGAAAAGTGCGGAATCCCGCAACCTACGCTTTTCTTTCACTTTTTTGCGAATATCTCGGCTATTTCGCGTCCAATCCAAAAAAGGAGTTCCATTTGTGATTCAGGGAACTAATCCCCGTCGATCCTCATCAAAGGATCCTAAATATTCTTCAAATTTAATTTTGGCCCTTTTTTTGGCCAAAATCATGATGGTACCCCTTGGAAAAGTGCGGAATCCCGCAACCTACGCTTTTCTTTCACTTTTTTGCGAATATCTCGGCTATTTCGCGTCCAATCGAAAAAAGGAGTTCCATTTGTGATTCAGGGAACTAATCCCCGTCGATCCTCATCAAAGGATCTTCAATATTCTTCAAATTTAATTTTGGCCCTTTTTTCGGCCAAAATCATGATGGTACCCCTTGGAAAAGTGCGGAATCCCGCAACTTATGCTTTTCTTTCACTTTTTTGCGAATATCTCGGCTATTTCGCGTCCAATCCAAAAAAGGAGTTCCATTTGTGATTCAGGGAACTAATCCCCGTCGATCCTCATCAAAGGATCCTAAATATTCTTCAAATTTAATTTTGGCCCTTTTTTCGGCCAAAATCATGATGGTACCCCTTGGAAAAGTGCGGAATCCCGCAACCTACGCTTTTCTTTCACTTTTTTGCGAATATCTCGGCTATTTCGCGTCCAATCCAAAAAAGGAGTTCCATTTGTGATTCAGGGAACTAATCCCCGTCGATCCTCATCAAAGGATCCTAAATATTCTTCAATTTTAATTTTGGCCCTTTTTTCGGCCAAAATCATGATGGTACCCCTTGGAAAAGTGCGGAATCCCGCAACCTACGCTTTTCTTTCACTTTTTTGCGAATATCTCGGCTATTTCGCGTCCAATCCAAAAAAGGAGTTCCATTTGTGATTCAGGGAACTAATCCCCGTCGATCCTTATCAAAGGATCCTAAATATTCTTCAAATTTAATTTTGGCCCTTTTCGGCCAAAATCATGATGGTATCCCTTGGAAAAGTGCGGAGTCCCGCAACCTACGCTTTTCTTTCACTTTTTTGCGAATATCTCGGCTATTTCGCGTCCAATCCAAAAAAGGAGTTCCATTTGTGATTCAGGGAACTAATCCCCGTCGATCCTCATCAAAGGATCCTAAATATTCTTCAAATTTAATTTTGGCCCTTTTTTCGGTCAAAATCATGATTACCCCTTGGAAAAGTGCAGAATCCCGCAACTTACGCTTTTCTTTCACTTTTTTGCGAATATCTCGGCTATTTCGCGTCCAATCCAAAAAAGGAGTTCCATTTGTGATTCAGGGAACTAATCCCCGTCGATCCTCATCAAAGGATCCTAAATATTCTTCAAATTTAATTTTGGCCCAAAATCATGATGGTACCCCTTGGAAAAGTGCGGAGTCCCGCAACATACGCTTTTCTTTCACTTTTTTGCGAATATCTCGGCTATTTCGCGTCCAATCCAAAAAAAGGAGTTCCATTTGTGATTCAGGGAACTAATCCCCGTCGATCCTCATCAAAGGATCCTAAATATTCTTCAAATTTAATTTTGGCCCTTTTTTCGGCCAAAATCATGATGATTTCGACCCCTTGGAAAAGTGCGGAATCCCGCAACTTACGCTTTTCTTTCACTTTTTTGCGAATATCTCGGCTATTTCGCGTCCAATCCAAAAAAGGAGTTCCATTTGTGATTCAGGGAACTAATCCCCGTCGATCCTTATCAAAGGATCCTAAATATTCTTCAAATTTAATTTTGGCCCGTTGATCCTCATCAAAGGATCCTAAATATTCTTTAAATTTAATTTTGGCCCTTTTTTCGGCCAGAATA